>CM060595.1:61646421-61881421 GCA_030578255.1 Tiaroga cobitis | reverse complement strand
CAAAAAACACAAGTCCCACCCCCAAAAAAACACAAGTCCCACCCACAAAAAACACAAGTCCCACCTCCTAAAAACACAAGTCCCACCTCCTAAAAACACAAGTCCCACCTCCTAAACACACAAGTCCCACCTCCTAAAAACACAAGTCCAACCTCCTAAAAACAAAAGTCCCACCTCCTAAAAACACAAGTCCCACCTCCTAAAAACAAAAGTCCCACCTAAAAAAACACAAGTCCCACCTCCAAAAAAAACAAGTCCCACCTCCTAAAAACACAAGTCCCACCAACCAAATAAAACACAAGTCCCACCTAAAAAAACACAAGTCCCACCTCCAAAAAAAACAAGTCCCACCTCCTAAAAACACAAGTCCCACCTCTAAAAACACAAGTCCCACCAACCAAATAAAACACAAGTCCCACCTAAAAAAACACAAGTCCCACCTCCAAAAAAAACAAGTCCCACCTCCTAAAAACACAAGTCCCACCTCCTAAAAACAAGTCCCTCCCCTCCCTATCCCCATCCCCCTATACATAGAAAGTCAACCCTGATCAGCTGTATAGAGAAAGTCAACCCTGATCAGCTGTATAGAGAAAGTCAACCCTGATCAGCTGTATAGAGAAAGTCAACCCTGATCAGCTGTATAGAGAAAGTCAACCCTGAAAAATAGCCCTGAAATTGCGAAAGTCAACCCTGAAAAATAGCCCTGAAATTGCGAAAGTCAACCCTGAAAAATAGCCCTGAAATTGCGAAAGTCAACCCTGAAAAATAGCCCTGAAATTGCGAAAGTCAACCCTGGAAAATAGCCCTGAAATTGCGAAAGTCAACCCTGGAAAATAGCCCTGAAATTGCGAAAGTCAACCCTAGGTGCAGTACCATATCTCAGCGCCCGGTGGCGCTAGAGCTCCCAAAACAAGTGCATTCGACTCCCCGCCCTCTAATTAGTATATGGGCGGAGTTTCAGCTCTCTAGGTGCAAAAATAAGGGGGGGTGCACTTCCATATCTCGGCGCCTGGTGGCGCTAGAGCTCCCAAAACAAGTGCATTCGACTCCCCGCCCTCTAATTAGTATATGGGCGGAGTTTCAGCTCTCTAGGTGCAAAAATAAGGGGGGTGCACTTCCATATCTCGGCGCCTGGTGGCGCTAGAGGTCCCAAACCAGGTGCAATCGACGCCCCGCCCCCCAATTAGTATATGGGCGGAGTTTCAGCTCTCTAGGACCTATAGAACTCGAGATATAGGGAAATCAAATTCAGGGGGTGCACTTCAGGGGGGTGCACTTTTCGTTTTTATCCCTATAACCTAACCCTAACCCTAACCCTAACCCTAACCCTAACCCTAACCCTAACCCTAACCCTAACCCTAACCCTAACCTAACCCTAACCCTAACCCTAACCTAACCCTAACCCTAACCCTAACCCTAACCCTAACCCTAACCCTAACCCTAACTCTAACCCTAACCCTAACCCCCCTAACTCTAACCCTAACCCTAACCCTAACCCTAACCCTAACCCTAACCCTAACCCTAACCCTGACACATGATTACATTTGGTCCCATAGCTCCGCCCCTAAAGGTCTGAACGATACAAATGTGGTGTCATTTTAAAGGCCTCGCCAAGACCTTTCGAATGATACCTAGCTTTTGTCGCTGACTGCTTCCTGGGCGGAGCTATAGGTTCACAAATAAAACACAATTCCCACCAAAAAAACACAAGTCCCACCTCCAAAAAACACAAGTCCCACACCCAAAAAAACACAAGTCACACCCCCAAAAAACACAAGTCCCACCCCCAAAAAAACACAAGTCACACCCACAAAAAACACAAGTCCCACCTCCAAAAAACACAAATCCTACCCCCAAAAAAACACAAGTCACACCCCCAAAAAACACAAGTCCCACCCCCAAAAAAACACAAGTCCCACCCACAAAAAACACAAGTCCCACCTCCTAAAAACACAAGTCCCACCTCCTAAAAACACAAGTCCCACCTCCTAAACACACAAGTCCCACCTCCTAAAAACACAAGTCCAACCTCCTAAAAACAAAAGTCCCACCTCCTAAAAACACAAGTCCCACCTCCTAAAAACAAAAGTCCCACCTAAAAAAACACAAGTCCCACCTCCAAAAAAAACAAGTCCCACCTCCTAAAAACACAAGTCCCACCAACCAAATAAAACACAAGTCCCACCTAAAAAAACACAAGTCCCACCTCCAAAAAAAACAAGTCCCACCTCCTAAAAACACAAGTCCCACCTCCTAAAAACACAAGTCCCACCAACCAAATAAAACACAAGTCCCACCTAAAAAAACACAAGTCCCACCTCCAAAAAAAACAAGTCCCACCTCCTAAAAACACAAGTCCCACCTCCTAAAAACAAGTCCCTCCCCTCCCTATCCCCATCCCCCTATACATAGAAAGTCAACCCTGATCAGCTGTATAGAGAAAGTCAACCCTGATCAGCTGTATAGAGAAAGTCAACCCTGATCAGCTGTATAGAGAAAGTCAACCCTGATCAGCTGTATAGAGAAAGTCAACCCTGAAAAATAGCCCTGAAATTGCGAAAGTCAACCCTGAAAAATAGCCCTGAAATTGCGAAAGTCAACCCTGAAAAATAGCCCTGAAATTGCGAAAGTCAACCCTGAAAAATAGCCCTGAAATTGCGAAAGTCAACCCTGGAAAATAGCCCTGAAATTGCGAAAGTCAACCCTGGAAAATAGCCCTGAAATTGCGAAAGTCAACCCTAGGTGCAGTACCATATCTCAGCGCCCGGTGGCGCTAGAGCTCCCAAAACAAGTGCATTCGACTCCCCGCCCTCTAATTAGTATATGGGCGGAGTTTCAGCTCTCTAGGTGCAAAAATAAGGGGGGGTGCACTTCCATATCTCGGCGCCTGGTGGCGCTAGAGCTCCCAAAACAAGTGCATTCGACTCCCCGCCCTCTAATTAGTATATGGGCGGAGTTTCAGCTCTCTAGGTGCAAAAATAAGGGGGGTGCACTTCCATATCTCGGCGCCTGGTGGCGCTAGAGGTCCCAAACCAGGTGCAATCGACGCCCCGCCCCCCAATTAGTATATGGGCGGAGTTTCAGCTCTCTAGGACCTATAGAACTCGAGATATAGGGAAATCAAATTCAGGGGGTGCACTTCAGGGGGGTGCACTTTTCGTTTTTATCCCTATAACCTAACCCTAACCCTAACCCTAACCCTAACCCTAACCCTAACCCTAACCTAACCCTAACCCTAACCCTAACCCCCCTAACTCTAACCCTAACCCTAACCCTAACCCTAACCCTAACCCTAACCCTAACCCTAACCCTGACACATGATTACATTTGGTCCCATAGCTCCGCCCCTAAAGGTCTGAACGATACAAATGTGGTGTCATTTTAAAGGCCTCGCCAAGACCTTTCGAATGATACCTAGCTTTTGTCGCTGACTGCTTCCTGGGCGGAGCTATAGGTTCACAAATAAAACACAATTCCCACCAAAAAAACACAAGTCCCACCTCCAAAAAACACAAGTCCCACACCCAAAAAAACACAAGTCACACCCCCAAAAAACACAAGTCCCACCCCCAAAAAAACACAAGTCACACCCACAAAAAACACAAGTCCCACCTCCAAAAAACACAAATCCTACCCCCAAAAAAACACAAGTCACACCCCCAAAAAACACAAGTCCCACCCCCAAAAAAACACAAGTCCCACCCACAAAAAACACAAGTCCCACCTCCTAAAAACACAAGTCCCACCTCCTAAAAACACAAGTCCCACCTCCTAAACACACAAGTCCCACCTCCTAAAAACACAAGTCCAACCTCCTAAAAACAAAAGTCCCACCTCCTAAAAACACAAGTCCCACCTCCTAAAAACAAAAGTCCCACCTAAAAAAACACAAGTCCCACCTCCAAAAAAAACAAGTCCCACCTCCTAAAAACACAAGTCCCACCAACCAAATAAAACACAAGTCCCACCTAAAAAAACACAAGTCCCACCTCCAAAAAAAACAAGTCCCACCTCCTAAAAACACAAGTCCCACCTCCTAAAAACACAAGTCCCACCAACCAAATAAAACACAAGTCCCACCTAAAAAAACACAAGTCCCACCTCCAAAAAAAACAAGTCCCACCTCCTAAAAACACAAGTCCCACCTCCTAAAAACAAGTCCCTCCCCTCCCTATCCCCATCCCCCTATACATAGAAAGTCAACCCTGATCAGCTGTATAGAGAAAGTCAACCCTGATCAGCTGTATAGAGAAAGTCAACCCTGATCAGCTGTATAGAGAAAGTCAACCCTGATCAGCTGTATAGAGAAAGTCAACCCTGAAAAATAGCCCTGAAATTGCGAAAGTCAACCCTGAAAAATAGCCCTGAAATTGCGAAAGTCAACCCTGAAAAATAGCCCTGAAATTGCGAAAGTCAACCCTGAAAAATAGCCCTGAAATTGCGAAAGTCAACCCTGGAAAATAGCCCTGAAATTGCGAAAGTCAACCCTGGAAAATAGCCCTGAAATTGCGAAAGTCAACCCTAGGTGCAGTACCATATCTCAGCGCCCGGTGGCGCTAGAGCTCCCAAAACAAGTGCATTCGACTCCCCGCCCTCTAATTAGTATATGGGCGGAGTTTCAGCTCTCTAGGTGCAAAAATAAGGGGGGGTGCACTTCCATATCTCGGCGCCTGGTGGCGCTAGAGCTCCCAAAACAAGTGCATTCGACTCCCCGCCCTCTAATTAGTATATGGGCGGAGTTTCAGCTCTCTAGGTGCAAAAATAAGGGGGGTGCACTTCCATATCTCGGCGCCTGGTGGCGCTAGAGGTCCCAAACCAGGTGCAATCGACGCCCCGCCCCCCAATTAGTATATGGGCGGAGTTTCAGCTCTCTAGGACCTATAGAACTCGAGATATAGGGAAATCAAATTCAGGGGGTGCACTTCAGGGGGGTGCACTTTTCGTTTTTATCCCTATAACCTAACCCTAACCCTAACCCTAACCCTAACCCTAACCCTAACCCTAACCCCTAACCTACCCCTGGGACTCTACCCCTGGGACTCTACCCCTGGGACTCTACCCCTGGGACTCTACCCCTGGGACTCTACCCCTGGGACTCTACCCCTGGGACTCTACCCCTGGGACTCTACCCCTGGGACTCTACCCCTGGGACTCTACCCCTGGGACTCTACCCCTGGGACTCTACCCCTGGGACTCTACCCCTGGGACTCTACCCCTGGGACTCTACCCCTGGGACTCTACCCCTGGGACTCTACCCCTGGGACTCTACCCCTGGGACTCTACCCCTGGGACTCTACCCCTGGGACTCTACCCCTGGGACTCTACCCCTGGGACTCTACCCCTGGGACTCTACCCCTGGGACTCTACCCCTGGGACTCTACCCCTGGGACTCTACCCCTGGGACTCTACCCCTGGGACTCTACCCCTGGGACTCTACCCCTGGGACTCTACCCCTGGGACTCTACCCCTGGGACTCTACCCCTGGGACTCTACCCCTGGGACTCTACCCCTGGGACTCTACCCCTGGGACTCTACCCCTGGGACTCTACCCCTGGGACTCTACCCCTGGGACTCTACCCCTGGGACTCTACCCCTGGGACTCTACCCCTGGGACTCTACCCCTGGGACTCTACCCCTGGGACTCTACCCCTGGGACTCTACCCCTGGGACTCTACCCCTGGGACTCTACCCCTGGGACTCTACCCCTGGGACTCTACCCCTGGGACTCTACCCCTGGGACTCTACCCCTGGGACTCTACCCCTGGGACTCTACCCCTGGGACTCTACCCCTGGGACTCTACCCCTGGGACTCTACCCCTGGGACTCTACCCCTGGGACTCTACCCCTGGGACTCTACCCCTGGGACTCTACCCCTGGGACTCTACCCCTGGGACTCTACCCCTGGGACTCTACCCCTGGGACTCTACCCCTGGGACTCTACCCCTGGGACTCTACCCCTGGGACTCTACCCCTGGGACTCTACCCCTGGGACTCTACCCCTGGGACTCTACCCCTGGGACTCTACCCCTGGGACTCTACCCCTGGGACTCTACCCCTGGGACTCTACCCCTGGGACTCTACCCCTGGGACTCTACCCCTGGGACTCTACCCCTGGGACTCTACCCCTGGGACTCTACCCCTGGGACTCTACCCCTGGGACTCTACCCCTGGGACTCTACCCCTGGGACTCTACCCCTGGGACTCTACCCCTGGGACTCTACCCCTGGGACTCTACCCCTGGGACTCTACCCCTGGGACTCTACCCCTGGGACTCTACCCCTGGGACTCTACCCCTGGGACTCTACCCCTGGGACTCTACCCCTGGGACTCTACCCCTGGGACTCTACCCCTGGGACTCTACCCCTGGGACTCTACCCCTGGGACTCTACCCCTGGGACTCTACCCCTGGGACTCTACCCCTGGGACTCTACCCCTGGGACTCTACCCCTGGGACTCTACCCCTGGGACTCTACCCCTGGGACTCTACCCCTGGGACTCTACCCCTGGGACTCTACCCCTGGGACTCTACCCCTGGGACTCTACCCCTGGGACTCTACCCCTGGGACTCTACCCCTGGGACTCTACCCCTGGGACTCTACCCCTGGGACTCTACCCCTGGGACTCTATTAAAAAAAATACATACAATTAAAAGATACAAAATTACCACATTTAATTATTTTTCTCAAAACATATACATTTTAGCAATAAAACAAAAATACATTAGGTCAATCAATAGCATGATTGCAAAACATTAACAGCTACAGAAAACGGTACAAAAAAAAAAGAGGAACATGATGTTACAAGAAACCTGCAACTAAACTATAAAACCACAAATAAGTTGAAAGTAATAAAGAGGCAATGGTTGATGAGTGAAAGCTTGTCGATGTGGAGCTGGAGAGAAGTGTGACCAAGGCAGGTGCTGACAAAGGGAACCACCACGGAAGAGATAACCGAGGGAACAGTGGAGGAGAACCTACATTCCTGCCATAGGAAGTTTCAAAAGGCTTACCAGGATATAGAGCCACAGCACAGTCAATGAAAGGATAGGTGGACCTTTGGTAAATGGCAAGGTAGAACCTGGGGGACAACCAACTCGAACGGAGGCATTAGAGATGGGGACCTAGACAGAGCCGAAGACCCAAGACAAGACCACTGCACTGCAGGGCAGAACCATAGGGGTGGAGGCGCAGCCGCAGGATTGGAAGTCTGTGGTGCAACCAGGGTGATAACTGCCCAAGGTGGAGTCAGAGGGACGAGGGAGCCCGATACAGCTTGAGGGATAACTGCCCGTAGTGGAGCTGATAGGTCGACAGAATGAATGTTAAATCCAGCGCTTGGCACAAAGACAAGATCAACACCTAGGGGGCGCTGGTAATCTGGAAGCCAAGGGCAGACCTAAAGTGCAAAGGGTGGCCAATGAAGGATGAGACAAGGGGCTGAAAGGAGCCAGCGGACACAAGCCCCATTAACTAGATGACATGGATAGAGGAGGTGGGAGGAGCTGCATCAATGAGACGCTTCATGCTGAGTGGGAAGGACATCAGACTGGACAGTCTAAACAGCTGGGGAAGGGGGGGCGCAACACGATAAATGGGAACACCAAACAAAAAAGAAAACAAACCTGACAAGTACTTTACAGTAATTTTGAAAATGAAAAAAAAAAAGAGTTAGGATTTACAAATAGGGTTACACAAATTACACAAAGTGGCATATGGGCACAAGTAAAATCATAAAAGGGTAGAAACAAAAAGGTTAACTAAGGCTTTAAAAAAACAGAACATGGAAACAGAAATATGGACCCAAGTACGAAAAGACATTTAAAAATGAAAACAATCAAAACAAAGTATAACAGAATACAAGACAAGTAAGTTTACAACTTCCATACAAAGCTTTATAATATAAGAAGGGGCAAACAATGGCATAAAAAAGGCAGACATGAAAAGGTATATAATAACAATAAAAACAATGGGTTTAAAAAAACATTAAAAAGCTCAAATAAAAACCTAAATATACCATAAATGCAAAGACAGACAAAAAGGGTCATAAAATATAAATAGAAAGGGTTAATAAAAGGGACAAAGACAAACTTGATCTTAAATGGAACAAGAGGCGAAACCATAAATAAAATAAATCTAATTATAATATAAATACAATATAAATAAATAAAAAAAACAGTTAAGAAAAAAAAAATGTCTTTGTGAGTGGGAGATACCCCTATATATTGTAGCTTAAGTGACTTTGAGATGCACTTGAAGTTGATAGACTGTTGGAGTGCAGGATTGAAATCAACCCTGGACAAGTCCCGCCCACCAAAGATCCACCCAAGTCAAACACAAGTCCCACCCACCCCGAGTCCAACTGTTGAACACTTAAAAAGAAAGTTCTTCACATTTCCAGAAGTTCATGAAAATGAATGAAGTACCCAATGAACCCGATAGCCATCCCATCAGGGGGGAGAAAAAAAATTAAACAGGCTAAGTGAAATAGCAGCATCAGGCACAAATACAAATGGGCACAATAGTATGGAGAACCATCACAAAGCAGAAAAGGGCATAGTAAGACAGCCACTAATGCCAACATACAGAAGGCAGTCAGAATAAAAACCAAGTACATAAATATACAAAATATACAAAATACACAAACAGTAAAGAAAACATTTTATGCAGTACATTTCAATAAAAAAAATAGAACAGTTTTAGAAAAATAGGAATGGGCAAAAAAAAAAGTCAATTGGATTGGGACATAGGACAGTGTAATGGCTAATAAGGCAAGGAGCATAAATGAAGACAAGGGGCCATTGTGATAATTGACAGACAAACAAGTCTTAAATTGGATACATGAGGTGAAGTGAAGGCATGAATACAAAAGCAGCAATTTCAGGACTATGATGTTGTACAAAGCAAATTACTTATACAGCTTTATAAAGTATAAATAAAAAAAGGCATTAATGTAGTGAAGATTTGCAGTGACTGCTTGCTGAGATATGACTCGTTTAAAAAACGATTCCTTTAATTGACTCGGAGTCGACTCTTACTTGTGAAAGACAATAACTTTATATACGGTGCACTTTCAGATTTAAAACTTTGCAGGATGTTTTCATTCACTTCGAGCTATGTTACACACTACATGAAAGGTCATTTTCAAAAATCCACAATATGGGCAATTTAAAAAAAAACTTTGTTTATCAGTAAAATGTAGTTTTGCTTTTCAATGTAGAGCATTACTATAAATACAAGAGGTACAAAGGGGAAAAGAAAAATACCAAATCAGAAGTTATTAAAAAAAATGCAAATGGACATAAGGGCACAGATAATTACAAAAGGGACATAAAATTGCAAAGGCAAACAAAAAAACTAACAAATAAAAGAGGTCAGGTGCATCCCTAATTAACAGATTGAATAAATACTAAGAATGAAGAGGAACACAAAAAAACAATTCTGATACACAAACTTACAAGACTGCACATCCACATTAACAAAAAAAACTTAAAACACAGATTGTTATTGACATTCAATTAATGCATCAATTAACTATCTCTAAAACTTTTGCATCCACATTGCCAAATACACAAATGACCAGGAGTGATTTTTTTAATCAGCTTACCAGTGAAAGCTCTCTACATTTCCAGAGTTCAAAGGGCAAATGAGAGTAGAAGAATTAAATTAAGGAAGTTTACCTAGGTGCGTGCTGAAGTTCTCAGTGACGAGCGAGACCAAGGGACAGGACAACAGCAAGACAAACTTCAAGAAGCTGCACAGATCAAGAAGACATGGTAAAGTTAGGGTTAAAAACATGAAACTCAAAAGTAAATGTATCAAAATACTATTTCAAATCATTTGCAAGTCAAGTCATCCTCATTTATGTAGCGCTTTTAACAATGTAGATTGTTTCAAAGCAGCTTTAAAGAGATAAACAATTAAAGGTAACGGAGATTGGTTTGGTTTTATAGCAATTCTTAGATAATGTTATTTTGGTAACGCTTCCTTTTACAGTACAGTACTTACCTAGAAAGTACTGGCTAATATAAGGTAAATACTGGCTAACATAAGGTAAATACATGGGTTAGGGGTAGGTTCAGGGTTAGTACCTAGTTATTATAATTACTATAATAAGTACATAGTAAGTACATGGGTAACAGGACTGTAAAAGGTAGCGTCACCGTTATTTTCCAGCTAAAGTTAGCTTTGATTGATTCACTTCCATCGAATGATCATTTGTTATTAAATTAGGGGCCGCTAAGACAACACCATTCTCTCTAAACAGACTTTTTAACGCGAACCAGTGATAAACGCTAATGGCGTTCACATGCGTATTAAGAATTGATTCTATAGTTATGCGCATTTGAATATATGTGCGCAGGTTTGTAATTCCCTACAAACCCTGCCTAAACAAACTACTTGTCTTGTCTATAAATTGATACAGAATTTTATTTTATTTTCATCACTTCGAGGTAGGTACGCAAACCAAAATTTCACAACGCTTTATCTATAGAGTGGTATAGGGATCCTCCATAGGGAGAGGCTAGTTGGCACTTCAGCACTGCGTTGTCATCGGGTCCAGGCGAAGGTCCTTCGTCAGATCTGGAAACGGCCTGGGTCCGGCGGACTGCGGTAAACCTCGGGATAAACAAAGACACTAAAATTAGCGTAGATGCCATTCTTCTTGTGATGTAACGAGTACATCAGGATTTAAGGGAAGTGTTCCCAGTTCCGGCTGACCTAATCTATGCAGCCTAACATTGAATTATAGAAGTCGATAATGTATTATGTGAATGCTAGGTCAAAGAGATGTGTTTTTAGTCTAGCTTTGAACTGACAGAGTGTGTCTGCTTCTCGGACAATGGTAGGAAGACTGTTCCAAAGTTTTGGTGCTAAATAGGAAAAGGATATGAGAGCATATGGCGTAATTTAGATGTATCTGTAAAACTGCATTTTTCCGTCTTAGAAATATTAGACACGTGACTTTCAAATGAAAGATTGGTATCAAAGAGCACACACGCATGCACGCACGCACACACACAGGTCGCTAATTGACGACGAAGACATCACAGAGCAGCCATCAGGTGTTAGACAGTTTAGCCTTTAGCTAGAAATAACATTATTCAAGAACCGCTATAAAGCCTAAACAATCTCTGTTACCTTAAATTATATGTTTATCTTTGTAAAGCTGCTTTGGAACAATCCATTGTTAAAAGCGCTATATAAATGAAGATGACTTGACAGTATTCTAGGTTATTATGTGAGAAAGTTTGTCCAATAATTAGAATCTCTTTTTTTCAGAATTTAGTAGTAGGAAATTACTGAGAAAACCAATTAGTTTAGCCACGGTTTCAAATAAATAAATACCTAGGATTGTTTATTTTCTTCTAATAGGGTTGAAAAATAAGCAGATCTAGCAGCTTTTAAAGCCTCTGTATGCAATCGAGCTCTCTTTCCATGAAATCCGAAATACCTCGAGTTTAGTTTTCTTCCAGTTGCGCTCCATGTTTCTGGCCTCTTAAGGGCGAGTGTGAGAGGTACCACGGCGTTGGACTGTTTTCTTTAAATTTTTTTAAGCGCAACGGGGAAACTGTGTCTAAAGTGCTGGAAAAGAGACAGTTAAAAGTTTCTATTGCAATAGCAAGTTCTTCTAAGCTATCCGGGATGCTGCGATGATGAAATTGATCAGGAAGATTATTAAAGCAATCTTTAGTGGCAGAAGTGATAGGTCTAACATATTTGTAACATGGAGTCAGCCTTGGCTAAAAGTAACTTACATGAGACTAGATAATGATCTGAGATGTCATCGCTCTGCTGCAGTATTTCAACGGCATCAACACCTATTCCATGTGATATTGTTGTAATCATACTGTAGACTATTACCGAGTAGGTCCTGACACGCTTTTTCTAACTTCGATTGAGTTTACAATGTCTTTAAATGCCAATCCCAATGCATCTTTTTCATTATCTACATGTATATTAAAAATCACCAACAGTTAGTACATCTAGAATAAAGTCAACATTTGAACTCTCAAATAGCCATACAGCTGTGAACACGAAAAGAAAAAAAAGTGTGGCAGAGGTGCAAAATCTGGGACTGCATAATTTCCTGCTTATGAAACAGGTAAATAATAATAAGCACATTGCTTTTTGACATGCATTTCTCTTATCTACTTCAATTTTAAATAAGTGCATTATCTGCAGCCTTAATCAGTAAACTTGTGCTAGTAGACCCAGTATTCAAGTTAGGTCTCCAGACAATGTGTTTCACAGCAGGCTGAGAGGGCAAAATTATTTCTTGCAGAAAAATGTATGAACAAGTAAAAGCAACAAGAATTACAGATAAAATTTAAATAAAAATGGCAAATTGTATTTAAAAAAAGGAACAATGACCCATAAATACTAAAGCATAACTACAAAGGGGCTTAGATTGAAACCAAGAACATTAAACTTTAAGCCTATGCCTTATGTCCCCTTGTGTGTTAAGCAAAGTTTAACAGAAACTAACCCTGCCACGATATGGCAGACTTTGACAGACGAGTAAAAAAAAAAAAAACGTCAGGCTCAGAAAAATTGGCAGGAGAGTAGAAACTATTACAAATTCAGAATACTGTAATGATATTAATGGAGCCTTATCTTTTGCAGGCTCGACAAAGAGAACCATACAAAGAGAAGCTGATGAGATGAGGACTTGAGACAATGACCAAAGTTATTTTACTGAAGTGCTCTCCACTTAGCCAAATTTGCATTTGGCTTTTGCAAGGTATAAAGGTGTATATATAAATTATATATTTATTTCTTATTTCCATACATGGGACTTAAATAAAATAGCTTGGAGTTTTTCAGCATTCACCTGAATACGCCTCAAGCCGGAGTCATCAACCACAAATTGGCTCCCATTAAGGTACAGGATAGCAGCACATCCAGCAGCTCCAACATGCCCAGCTGACCTGAGGACAAGTGTTGTACATGTAAAAATTGAGCTTGGTGTTATTTTAACCAAAAAACAGTTATTTGCATAGAGAATAATTACATATCCAGGCATCAGGAATAAGCAAACCCTTAGCCTCACAGTTTTTGGTGTGGGGTCTGGAAGGTGAAGTTAGGAAACTGGATGTGTCACTCTGTCCAGAGGAGCGGAGAGGGGATCCAGCTTTGGGACTGCAGAACTGACAGAGAGCTGCAAACACAGATGTGGGAGAGGTGCAGAGAAAATTCAAATTAGTTTAACCTGTTCCTAATCCTACTTTGATGAGGGGTGGGGAAGTCATTGACCGTGTTGGTGTCCTCTGGTCAAAATCAGGTCAGTCAGTTCCTGAGCACAGCAACAGCTGGAAGTCAACTAACCCCAACTCTGGATCTGTCAGAGAGCTGAAACAGAGCAGTGGGTGATGTGAGGAATGGGAAAACTACCTTTCTTTGTCCTTGTGCAGGTAAAACATCTTTACACAATGACCTAAAGACAGGCTGAGTTACAAATCTGTGTAGGAGTAACAGGACTATTGGATAATTACTCACTACAACTCAAAGCTGTACCTCATTTTACATAATTTAAGGTCAAGTGAGAATTGAAAACCTTGGAATTATGGTATGAGACTTCAACATCCACCAACAAGTCAAGTAGCCTTCCATCAAGAACAGAGAATAGCAGCCCCAAGTTTTCCAGTTTACCTGGAGAATAATAATAATGCAGCATCAGAAATGCCATTAAGAGTTATTGCACAGAAGTTTAGTTTCACATATTACTGAAAATTGAAGTTGGCTGGGATCAGGTTGTTTCGGTGTCCTCTGGCCGACTCCAGATCTCAGTAAAGTCCAAAAATAGCTGAGTGTGCCTAGTGCTGGAAATAAGTCAGCACTGGGACACTGAAACAACCAGACAGATGAAGAAAGGCACAAAAAAAAAAAGATACTCATTTTTCTTGTCTCCACACAAGGAGTGCTTCATAACACAGGCCGAGGATCTTGCATCAGTGCTTATGCTCCATTTAAGTGCATTCTAAGATGTTGTTCTAGGAGGACTTCAGCTGAGAAACACTGCTATAAGAGACAAGCACCTAAACAGCAAATTGATAAGAATAAATGCACACTGGTTGCAAAAGAGGTAAATTAACAAACTGACATTAACAAGCAACCATCAGTGCACCTATGATCACCATCCCTAAAGTTATTTAGTGTGCACATTGATAAATGGATCTAATTTCAACTCTCACCAAGTTTGAGGCTCCCTTATCTATCTGATATCTGAGCTCCAGGGAGACCGACGCCTTTCATATCCCTAAACTGATATAATGAAATAGCAGCATAACGAGTAAAAAATAAACATTTCTCTCAATAATTCCTACCTTAAAGAGCTTTTTTTTTTTTTTATAATTCACAGAGTGACAATACTGTGGAAGTTCAGCTAGAGGGCATTTTCACTCATGGACAACCATTGACAGACATGCAGACACTAGAAATTAAACTCACAAAATAAACAAACTTTAATATCATGGGCTTTTTGTGAGTTCTATAACAAAAAAATAAAATAAAAAAATAACATCACATTTCATCATTGTGAATCCTTTCAATTAAAAAAAATTTTAAAAATCCCCTTCAACCCCATTTGTTTTCTCCCACCTCCCATGATGCACCACAGCATAGCTATAAAAGACCATTACTAAAACCGTTCTGGTTTTTCAACTGGCTCCAGCAAGCTGTCAGATAAGCTCTCAAACAGACTGATTTTGATTAGTGGTGGGCAGAGCGAGGATTCGTGGAACACTGAAACAGTTGAAGTTAATGTGCCTTATGCAGAGGCTTCGAAACAGTCCGGCTCCCGTCTCCACGGGTCGGTGACACTTAGTGGTCAGAACAGTGGAAAGCAACAAAAACTCAGGCCAAACATGCATAAAAACATCTTTTACAAACCCATTGCAAATGTTTTATTGAAAGTAAAATTTTTCAAATGCAATTAATCTAATAGGTGTAATATGTGTTCTTTTATTAATTTTCATGACTTGTTTTGTTTGTTCCATGGATTGCTCAGATTACAGACCAATAAGAGACTACTAACGAACTCCTATTCCTTTTAATTATACTAATGCCTAATTTAAAGGTGTACAAATGTATAAAACTGATCAGAGATCAGGTAAAACTCCTAGAACCGCATGAGTCATGGGTTCACAGCAATCGCCCACCAGCGGTGAACCATTAATTTCAAAACAGTTATGACTTAACGAAGCCTGGTTTACAGAAATCACGTGACTTTGGCAGTTTGATACGCACTCCGATCAGCTGATTCAAAAGAAGATTAATAAAGGTTTCTGTCAGGATGTACCAGCTGAGTAAAGGACATGACTGGGCAAAAGCAAGTCAAATTATAATACAAAAGAAAATAATCAAAGCTATTTACGATTCACAAATGTAAGTTGGCTATGTTGATGTACAGGCCCAAAACTACAAATGAGATTCAACCTCTCAGACTGCATCCAAAAATCACATAATCTTGAGTAGGTACTTATTTTAAAAAAGTACTTACTCTGCAAAAAAAAAAAAAATATATATATATGCATGTTCTTTCCCTGCATCAGCCATATTAGCTTTGTCACATGACTTATGCATCATCACAAATCCCAAATTTAAAGAGGCCAAGCTAGATTCACGCAAACACCTTCATCAATTACACGACAGCCTTACCTGCTGATTTGATTCCAGTTTTCATTTTTTCATGGAGTTCCAAACATCAGCACAAAGAGGCATCGGGCTGCTGCTTGAAGAGCACACCTTTGGAGACTTTTTGTTTTCTAATTAGCCAGATGTCACATCTGTCATGATACAGAAGGAGAACACAGATAATAACCCAACTTAGTTTATTTAGAAACAAGATGGCAGGCGAGTAACTGGTTGGAAGATATAGTGGGGGCTACTGGCAGAATGTTAACAGTTCTTATCTTGGTTGCAGAGGATGGCTGGCAGGTAACTGGAAAACTGGAGATGTGTAGCAGACAGAAGACTGAAAACGGGGTAGTTCAGGACTGGAACATTCAGGTGAGTATCCAGAGGTAGGTAGTCAGATTGGTGTTCAAGTTAGATTAATGAAACCTGACACGGGTGAACTGAAGTGAGTGTGCTTATATAGTGCAGTGATGATTGGCAGCAGGAGGTGCTGATCAGTAATCAGGTGATTGGGAGCGTGTGTAGGAATCTGATGCTGAGGATGTGGCTGACTGTGACAACATCATGCCAATTTATTGTTGAATGGACAATATTAACGATAGGCATTGTGAGTAAATGAACAAGTTAAATTAAATATTTTCAAGAAAGATGAATAAAGATGACTTTTGTTTTACTAACAAAAACAGAATCTGAATAAAATTAAAGAAAAAAATTAACAAAAGAAAATATTTCAATGAATAAATAGAGTTATACACAAGTATTCATTGAACACAACATGACTCAAAACCTTAACTGCACAAATGTACTGTTCTAATAAAATATGTTCATATCAACAGATCATTTCTGCAAAATTATATTATGTTGCGTAGTGCATGTTTCATAAGTTTCAAAGTGAAATATCCACTGAGTGGTGCTAAAAGCGAGTTATGTTTTATCTGAAACAAATTAACGAGATTCTGGCAACGTTTTATTACGTTGGTGTTTGTACATATCACCCAGTTCTGAATTGAAATATCCGGTGAGTCAAGTCAAGTCATCTTCATTTATATAGCGCTTTTAACAATGGATTATTTCAAAGCAGCTTTACAGAGATAAACATATAATTTTGAGAAAAGAGAGAGTTAAACGTTTCTGTTGCAATATCAAGTTCTTCTAAGCTATCCGGGATGCTGAGATGATGAAACTGATTAGGAAGATTATTGATAAAGCAATCTTTAGTGGCAGAAGTTATAGGTCTAACGTATTTATAACACGGAGTCGGCTTTGCAGCCTTGGCTAAATGTAATTTACATGAGACTAGATAATGATCTGAGATGTCATCGCTCTGCTGCAGAATTTCAACGGCATCAACATCTATTCCATGTGATAATATTAGATCTAGAGTATGATTACGACAATGAGTAGGTCCTGACACGTGTTGTCTAACTCCAATTGAGTTTACAGTGTCTTTAAATGCCAATCCCAATGCATCTTTTTCATTATCTACATGTATATTAAAATCACCAACAATTAGTACTTTATCTGCAGCCAATACTAATTCTGATAGAAAGTCCGCAAATTCTTTGATAAAATCTTTATGGTGCCCTGGTGGCCTGTATACAGTAGCCAGCATAATTCTCAAATGTGATTTATCATTTACACTATATATTTTTTACATTAAGCACCAATACTTCAAAAGAAGTATATTTAAAACTAGATTTCTTAGTGGTTTTGAAAATATTACTATAAATTACAGCAACACCTCCCCCTTTGCCTTTCAGACGAGGTTCATGTTTATAACTGTAATCTTGTGGGGTTGACTCATTCAAAATAATGTAATCGTTTGGTTTTAGCCAGGTTTCTGTCTGTCAAACACAGCATATCAAGATTATAATCTGAAATCATATCATTAACTATGAGAGATTTTGAAGTAAGGGATCGAATATTCAGCAACCCAAGCTTTATCATTTGCTCATCTGTATTATATCTGTTTTTTATTTGTTGAACATCAATTAAATTTTTAACCTGACGTTTTTTGGATTTCCAAATTCGGGGAACAGACACAGTCTGTATATGATGACATCTAGGTGAAAGAGGCTCTATGTGATGGGATTTATCTGACCTTGGTGACGTGAGGCCGCTAGCAGAGGGTCGGTTTAGCCAGTCTGTCTGCTTCCTGACCTGAGCCCCAGATTGTCATGTTTTATCTCTAAGACTATGAGCCAAATTACTAGAGAGAAGAGCAGCACCAGCCTAGGAGGGATGGATACCATCTCTTTTCAACAGGTCAGGCTTGCCCCAAAAACTTTTCCAATTGTCTATGAATTCTATATTATTCTGCAGACACCACTTCGACAGCCAACCATTGAGTGAGGCCAATCTGCAAACTATCTCATCACTCCTGCATACAGGAAGGGGGTCAGAGCAAATTACAGTGCCTGACATCGTACTTGCGAGTTCACACACCTCTTTAATATTAATTTTGGTGATCTCCGACTGGCGGAGTCGAACATCATTAGTGCCGACATGAATAATGATCTTAGAGAATTTACGATTAGCATTAGCCAGCACTTTTAAATTTGCTTTGATGTCAGGCGCTCTGGCTCCCGGCAAACATGTGACTATGGTGGCTGGTGTCTCTATTTTCACGTTCCGTGTGATCGAATCACCAATTACCAGGGCACAATCAACAGAATTCTCAGTGGGTGTTTCACTGAGGGGGGCAAATCGGTTTGTTATGGGAATCGGAACGGAAGAGTGGTTCTTTGATCCGCGACTAGAACGATCTCTCACTGTCACCCATCTGCCCTGCTGCACGAGCTCTACTTCAGCCCGAACCGAATCATGTAAAGAGTTCACTATGCTAGGCGCATCCAAAACAGTATCTAAAGATCTAGCATTCTTACCATCCTCAATTAAAGTTTGGATGCGTGTCTCTAGTTCTGAAATCTTCTCCGTCTGCCTGACTGTCTCCTTGCATTTATCACATATAAATCCTATATTGCCATCGGAGAAGGCTATACTAAACATATGACATGTGACACAGGTGACAATAACAGGACAAGAAGACATTACTCACCGTGTTTGTTGACTGATTTCTTACTTACCTGGACTTTATGAACTCAAAGGCGCGGCGCGAGAGAAAATAAATAAATAAATGAGCGCACGGGTGGCGCGTTAGCAGGCTAATGTTAGCGAGTTACTAGCGTGCTGTGTTAACAATAACGGAAGCTAGAGATGTAAGGTTAATCTGAGATGTTGGGTAAGCTGTATTTAGTAGTATAAACAACTAGATAGTAAATGATGGCTCAAAACATAAAGAAATACGAGGCTTAGGCGGAGCTTACAGTCTCGAAGCAAACAAACACACAGCAGGCAGTGAGGCAGACAGGAGCAATCGATCAGCGATCAGCCGGTGCAGGGTGAGTGGTGCTAAAAGGTTAATACTCCATTGTTTTAAAATAATGTACACCTACACTAAACCATAAACCTATCCGATAGTGTTAACAAAGGCAAATTTGACATGAAAATGCTCTTAACAATGGCTTGGAGTATGGATGCTTGTTGCTGACAGAAATGTAAGTGCCATGGGGTGAGGGCAGGGAATTTTTATTCTAAATCAACGAACGTTAACGACCTGTTTATTCTAAGCTTGCGCGCTGCGGTTTCAAAATGTATATAACGTCATTGAACATGTTTTTGCTGTTCTTGTTGCATTTAAACGGCTTTAACCAGCAGATGTCCTCAGCATGCTGTGTTTTGAGGGAAGCTAGTGTAAACAATCTAATAATCTAATAGTGAATTTAGATGACTTAGTCAATATAGTGGAATAAAAACAACACCTAGTCTTTTTCAACTTCAAAGGGAGCAAGACACTGATGTCGAAGCGAGCGCTGGATACCTGAGGTAATACTTCTCACCATTTATTCAGAGGGTATGACAGATTGTTTTCCATATCCATTTGGATTGTTCTGGACCTCGGCGATTAACTTCTCAACAATGTCGACTGCCATTTTAAATGCGCAAGCCCTTTAAATTTGAGTGGATTCTGATTGGCTGTCAGTGTTTTATCGTTCGACAGCTGGGAAAAAACGTTCTCAAAGTGATCCTAAAGATATCGTTCCTCATATCTTTATCGTTATAGTTGTCGTGTGAACTCTGCTATTCTTTTAATATGGAGAACGATTTTTAGAACTATCTTTATAGTTATAGTCCTTGGTGTGAAAGGCCCTTAACGCTCCTCCAGCATCTCCACTGATTCTGTTAAAGCATCATTAAGTTACTAATCTACTAATACAACTTAAGTTTACTTGATGTTGTGAGTTCCATTTTCCAGGTCCCGTCCGTCTTGTTTGATTGAAACTTGTTCATCCTACCCTGTGAATTCCACAATTAAAGTAATAAAGAACATTTTGATTGTATTGAACTGTGTCGGCGCCCATATTTAGCAGAAATGTTTGAGTGCAAATTGTGTTTTTGATTGACGTTGAAGTTGGTTTGTAAAATCTTCTGCCCGTCTTTGCATTGAAATATCCCTGGTTGACCTCAAAAACACTAACTTACGATCTATAAGCTCTTTATCAGTCGCACTTACCTTAATTACATGAAAGCTGTAAGTCAGTGTAATTGAAACGAGTGTTCCTTAAACGCTGCGCATCTTAATTCCCAGCAGGGTTAGAGCGCAGATCTCTTTCTGCTTTCTTTAATCTAAGATAAGCTAAAGCGTATATAACACCCAACCATCGCCTCTGCTTTCAGAGCTCATGACAAACACACATCGCTCTTCTGTGGTCTTTATGTTCTCGTCATGACGCAGACTCACATATATTTCACTGCTCAGCCATTCTCAGTTCTCAGTGGCGTGGTTTTTTCCATCCAGCCGGTTTTCCTCTCAGGTGTGTGTCCCACAGTGTGAGCAACCGCTTCTCATCATGAGCGAGAAACACACGTCCTCTGGGCCGCCGCTGTGTGTGCAGCTCTTCTCCGCACTGGCGCTGGTGTGTTTTGGCATCTACTGCATCGGCAAAGGAGTTTCCTTCGGCCTCTTCAACTGGTGGTACATCTTGGGCGCCGCGTGTCTGCTGGCCACCGCCTTCGCTGCCTTCCGCGTGTACGAGGTGTGTGTGATCCTGGAGCGGAGAGAGACAGAGGGAGACGCGTGTGTGACGCTGCCCTGAGGCCTGAAGCTGATGACTGAACACATCTGTGAGGAGAAGCTGACTCTGATGGTCATGGCATGTAAAACAATATCCTTTGTGTATTTTACAATAAAGCAAGTGACAATTCTGTGTCATATTGAACAGCACTCATAATCGTTATTAAATCACAAAACATCTAGGAAATATCAGGGACCAAAAAGTGTAAATGTAAAAAAAAATTATTATACAAAACTATGACATGAAAACAATGAATTAAGTTGTTTGTTTGCCTATTTTAGGTGTTGAAATGGGAAAAATACAAATGTTCCCTTTTAGACGATTTACCAAAACTAGTGCAAAAAAACATAGTGTTGTTTTTGTCATTAATTCAGGAAAAAGCAAACCTTACAGGTGAATTATATTTGTTTTAGCTGGCAGATTTACTGAATGTTAGTTGTCAGATTGAAAAGCTTCACTGGGATTAAAGAGACTGAAGGAAGTTTGATGATGTAAGATTCTCTGTTCATTAGGCCCAAATGACAGTGTATCATTAAGTCAAGTCAAGTCAGTTCAGTTCATTTTTATTGTCATTCAAACATGTTAAACATGAAGTCACCTTTATTTATACAGCACTTTTAATATTATAGATTGTTTCAAAGCAGCTTTACAGATATAATAGGAAATTAAAGTGACAGATTGTTTGGCTTTACAGCAGATCTAGAATAAAGTTATTTTCCAGCGAATGTTAGTTTTGATTGATTCACTTCTGTTGCAAAGATCATTAGTTATTAACTTAGGGGCCGCTAACACGACACCGTTCTAACAGAAAACCCTTAATCGGCTCCGACCGCTCATTCGCACAACAAAAGTGCCTGGTGGTTCGAGAACGCAAACTTTGAAATAGGTTCTAAGATGCAAGCCTTAAAATTTAAAAAAAAAAGGTTATCTCTGTGCAAACTTCTAAAACGCAAACCCGTGAGAACGCGCACGCCATGCACATGCGTATTACATGTTTAGTCTATAGGTGTGCACGTTTGAATGTATATGTGCACAGGCGTGTAGTCTTTCTTTACAAATTGACCTCAACAACTTACTTGTCTGGCTTTAAAAAATATATTACAGAATTATTTATCGCTTCCGCCTGGCCATGTGAACTGGAATTATTTTGACAATGTTTTATCTGTACAGAGGTAAAAGGAAGGATGTCTTCAGAGGGGAGAGACTAGTGACACTTCAGGACTGCGTTGTCATCGTGTCCAGGCGCAGGTCCTTCATCGATCTGGAGTGTATATGTGTGGGATTTATGGAAAGTGTTCCGGTTCCGGCTGACATAATCTATGCAGCCTAACATTGAATTATAGAAGTCTATAGTGTGTTATGTGTATGCTAGGTCAAAGACATGTGTTTTTAGTCTAGCTTTGAACTGACAGAGTGTGTCTGCTTCCCGGACAATGTTAGGAAGACTGTTCCAGAGTTTTGGTGCTAAATAGGAAAAGGATCTACCGCCTGCAGTCGATTTTGATATTCTAGCTATTATCAACTGGCCGAAATTTTGAGATCGCAATAGACGTGAAGGACTATAATGTGCTAAGAGCTCGCTCAAGTACTGGGGAGCTAAACCATTCAGTGCTTTGTAAGTAATTAACAATATTTAAAAATGTGTACGATGTTTAATAGGGAGCAAATGCAGCGTTGATAGCTGTAGTTTGTTTATTAAGCGTGCAGGGCAACCACCCATAAGAGCATTACAATAATCTAGCCTTGAGCTCATGTACGCATGAACTAATTGTTTCGCATTTGACATTGATAGCATAGGATGTAATTTATTAAGTAATTTATTATCATTAAGACGTGTCTTTTCTCCAGAGTTTCTTCGAAACAATCTGTATCGTGAAAAGCACTTTACAAAACGGATTTGCACTATATGTATGGCATGTCTTCAGTCAGAAAATACACACAAAGTGGCTTTGGTAAAAAAAAAAAAAAATTATTGGGATGTGGGATGTAAATAAAATCAAATAGGTGAATTAAAGAGATTTTTGACCTATCAGTAGAAATTTTAACATGTCAACTTTAGCCAGACAGAAGTTACTCCGTCATAGAGACAAATTATGATGGACGTTTAAAATTAATTTCCTCATTTATTCACACAGCTAATGTTAGTCTGGCCTTTAAAATGATGTCCAACCACTTTCTGCAGCTGTACACATAATTACAGACTGAAATCATGTTTGATTGTTCTGAATCTGTAATCCTGGATTGTCTTTTGTGTGCTAAAAAGTGGTTATACATTACTTATTTTTGTCACAAAAATAGAAGCTTTTCCAGAGGTTTATTGGGCTTAAATCTGCCGGATTGAAGTCTTCAGTATGTACATTCAGAAATAGAAGGGCTCACAGTATCAAACAACAGGGGTTTTATTAAAAACAATGAAATATACAAATGTTACACATCTGTCAGCATCTGCAGTCAACATCTCACACACCAATAAACACTTCACAACAAACAGAAATATGATACACACAGTGGGTCTCATTCATAAAACACGACCAGAACGAATTTTTGTGTAAATCGCGTGTAAAGTGGTTCTGGCGTAAATTTTCAGATTCATTAAAATGTTCGTATTTTCCAAATGTTAGTTGCTACGAAAGAAACGTGCTCCCAGCCACGCGTAAATAGTGAGTTTAACATCCGAACGTTTTGCTCATTAATAACTAAGGCTGCATTTTAATTAACCTTAATCAGGTACATATTTACACAGCATTTAGAAAAAATATTATTTATAGTAATTACATACGGTTTTTCTTTTTACTTCTGGGACTGTTTGATTAACAGACGAAACTCCATTTTAACTGCATCTGTAATATGCTGCCAAGCTGCCTTTTTTTTAGGACCTGATACGCCACTATGTAGCCTACGCTTGAAAATAAAATGTGGTGTTTTGAATGAACTTCTGATAATAAAACGATTTCTGCATCTGAGAAATTTTTCTTTTTCATTCGCTTTTGAGAAGACATGTTGAAATCCTTCGTTTGGTGTCATAATATGATGCCCATATATAGTTGTCAGTCGGATTTAATGGGCGGGATTTATGGTAATTGAGAATGAGCGTGCACGCGCGTCCCGTTTACGACTGATTGGAATTCATTAACACACACACATATTTCACTATCACATCTGATGTTTACGAAGTATTTGTGAATCAGGAGATGAGTTTTCAGGAAGGTCTCTTTACACGCAAATCACTCTCATATTTACTCGTATATTTACGAATGTTTCATGAATGAGACCCAGTGTCTGTAAACCTCTAGTCTGTGAATTACAGGATGATATTAAGCGTAATGAAGCTCTGAGATCAGCCAGCCTCCTCCGCAGAACAGTCAATGCCGGCATAGGTGAACTTCTCATAGAGCGTCGTGTTGACGTACGTCTGGACAGAATGAGAGGAGAAGGTCATCAGCAAAACAACATGTAATGATGTTCTTCATCAGAACTGAAAGAGTAATAATCCCCATGATACCTTCCGCTCCTCCAGCATACGATTGAGTGACATTAGGATCTGAGCGAATGACGGTCTCTCGTACGGCTTCTCCTTCCAGCACTGTTTCATTAGCTCATACCTGTAGAGCGAGACAGAGAAAGTGTTCATTCCTTTTGCTCTCGCAAATATGTTTCTGACCGGCACTTCACACTTACACCTCGTCATCGCAGTTGAGCGGCTTCTCCAGCCGGAAGCCCAGCGGGAGTTTCTCGTAGAGCTCAGCGCACGTCAGACCGCAGTACGGTGTTCCTCCTGCCAATCAAGACCCAACCAATCACATGTCAGCAGGAACACCTCAGACACACAACCGACCTCCAATACTGTAGGTGTGTCCCAAATTATGCACTAAATGTTCTCTATACCATCTAGTGTATGAGATTTATATGGTTATTTAGTCATTCAGTATCATTCTGATAGCATGTCTTCATACGCTAGGTTTAATTAAACCTGTGATCAGTGAGTGCATGAAGTGTCCAATTAACTTGATGATTCATCATCCAGGTTTTTGAAGTGCTTTTTAGAACTTTCTTATTACTCACACTATTTATGCTAACCAGTGCATAAGCACATGAATTGGGACGCACCTACAGTAATACTGAGAATATTGAGTAATATGCAGTGAACACAGACCTAGGCTGACCACCTCCCAGAGCAGCACGCCGTACGACCACCTGCGCAGATAAAACACATGTTACTCTCACAAAGACACACACAACGCAGACAAAACACACGTTACTCTCAGCGCAGACACAACACACGTTACTCTCAGCACAGACACACACACATTACTCTCAGCGCAGACACAACACATGTTACTCTCAGGCAGACACAACACATGTTACTCTCAGCACAGACACACACACATTACTCTCAGCGCAGACACAACACACGTTACTCTCAGGCAGACACAACACACGTTACTCTCAGCACAGACACAACACACGTTACTCTCAGCACAGACACACACACATTACTCTCAGCGCAGACACAACACACGTTACTCTCAGGCAGACACAACACACGTTACTCTCAGGCAGACACAACACACGTTACTCTCAGCGCAGACACAACACACTTTACTCTCAGCACAGACACAACACACGTTACTCTCAGCACAGACACAACACAAGTTACTCTCAGCACAGACACAACACACGTAACTCTCAGGCAGACACACACACGTTACTCTCAGCACAGACACAACACACGTAACTCTCAGGCAGACACACACACGTTACTCTCAGCACAGACACAACACACGTTACTCTCAGCGCAGACACAACACACGTTACTCTCAGCGCAGACACACACACGTTACTCTCAGCGCAGACACACACACACGTTACTCTCAGCGCAGACACAACACACGTTACTCTCAGGCAGACACAACACACGTTACTCTCACGCAGAGACACACACGTTACTCTCAGCGCAGACACAACAGGCGTTACTCTCAGCACAGACACACACACGTTACTCTCAGCGCAGACACACACACGTTACTCTCACACAGACACAACACACGTTACTCTCAGCGCAGAGACACACACGTTACTCTCAGCGCAGACACAACACACGTTACTCTCAGGCAGACACAACACACGTTACTCTCAGCACAGACACACACACGTTACTCTCAGCGCAGACACACACACGTTACTCTCACACAGACACAACACACGTTACTCTCACACAGACACAACACACGTTACTCTCACACAGACACAACACACGTTACTCTCAGTACAGACACAACACACTTTACTCTCAGCGCAGACACACACACGTTACTCTCACACAGACACAACACACGTTACTCTCACACAGACACAACACACGTTACTCTCAGTACAGACACAACACACTTTACTCTCAGCGCAGACACACACACGTTACTCTCACACAGACACAACACACGTTACTCTTAGCGCAGACACACGCCACACAACAGACTGGAAGACTCTTACACGTCACTGTTGGTGGTGTAAACACTGTAGTTGAGAGATTCGATGGCCATCCATCTCACCGGCAGACGGCCCTGCGGAGAAACACACACGTTATATCACATGGTTATTTATGCATGACAAGAGCAGCGGCCTTCAGATCTTTACCATCGTCTTCTTCACGTAAACCTCCTGACCTCTGGACAGGCCGAAATCAGCGATCTTTGCCATGTAGTTTTCTCCTACCAGGATGTTTCTGGCTGCTAGATCTCTGTGAATAAACTGCAAAAGAAAAATATTCAGAAATGTTAAAGATACAATATGTAATTTCTTTCGCCGCTAGGGGAACCTCTTACAATACCAAGGTTTACAATAACCTTGCAAACCTCTTACAATAACAAAGGCGTAGGTTGATGACGCAAAATTTTCTGCGGAATTATGGAACTTGTCGTCAAGCCGTCTAATAATGTTTATGGATGAGTGAATACATTGATGTTTTTATCATGACTGTGGTATAAAGCAGGGCGCGATTGCTAATAAGATATCAGCGCCACACGCGAATCCCGCGCATCCTGCGCGTCCCGCGGATATAAAGGAATAAGAACATTTAATTCTACCGATCTACCCACAAGTGCTGAATTACTCAAACAGCCAGGTCAGTTTATTAGACGAATGAAGCTTCTGAGGTAACGCAGCGCTGTTTCACTTGGTCTACTACACTATCACACTAAACAGCATTTGAGTGTGTTTAAGTTATAATTTTATTCAGTGTTAGTTTGTTGGCTATATAACAGTAAACTAGATCAACATTAGAATAACATACAGATCATATTCTAACATTCCATCATGGTGAACTATTATAACATTGATTAGTTTTATGTACATTTGCTCACCTGTCTAATAAAGTACATGTAAGAGCTCGGTCAAGTCGAAGTTAGTCGCGGACGTGCATGGAGCTCTCGGCATCTCGAAAACGCCACGCTGATATTAATCCTCGTTTTAGTTCTCCTTTTTTCCCAAAGTCTGCTTGCCATGGTCCATAATGTTTGAACGAAACAACAACAGCGTGCAGACCTTACGCACAACGCAATTGTCCACGTCTGTCGTCATGTTTACTATGGCAGTACTACTGTTCTGCCATAGTAGAAACTGTTCCTTCGTTGGCCAGAGGAGAACTGGCCCTCCGACTGAGTCTGGTTTCTCCCAAGGTTTTTTTCTCCATTCTGTCCCTGATGGAGTTTTAGTTCCTTGCCACTGTTGCCTTGGCTTTTGGCTTGCTTAGTTGGGGACATTTAATATTCAATAATATTATTGATCTGCCTTATTGAAGGTGGATGTTGACGCAATTTTCTTTTAGAAACAAACTTTGTTGTATTATTTTCATGTTATCAATGTGAAGCTGCTTTGATACAATCTGTATTGTAAAAAGCGCTATATAAATAAAGGTGACTTGACTTGACTTGACTACTAGCGGAAACCAGGGATAATGCGGATATTACGTTATTGACAGGCGACAAGTGAACAGGAATTCCGGGACGGCCAATTATTTAAAATTGGAATTTCTCTGAAATTAAAAATCTTTGGGAACTTTTGGAATATTGTAAGTACACAACTACAGGAAATATATCACACTGTGCAAGCGATTTTTGGATATTTTATTACAACATTCTTACATATTGTACCTTTAATTAAATATGCAGTGGTGCCAACTTGGAACCAGCAAGGTTATGTGACTAACCAAATAAATGCACATAGTCAAGTCACCTACATTAATATAGCTTTACAATACAGATTTTTTCAAAGCAGCTTTACAGTGATAACAGGAAATGAATCCAACAATGATTGTTTTGGCTGTACAGCAGATCTACAAGAAAGATATTGTCCAGTTTAAGTAAGTTTTTAATTTATTAATTTCCATTGTAAAAGTCATTATATATTAACTTAAGGGCCGGTTTCACAACACCGTCTTCTACAGAAAACAGAAAACTTTTTATCCATTCTGGCCGTTCGTTTAACGACAACAGTGTTTTGGTGGCTCGAGAACGCAAACTTTGAAGTAGGTTGCAAAGTAGTAAAAAAAAATCATATTGACTAGAGTGTAAACGACTTGAAAATAAATAAAGGTTTTTGAGGAAAACATTCCAGGATTTTTCTCCATATAATGGACTTCAATGGGGTCCAACGGGTTGAAGGTCTAAATTGCAGCTGGTGAGGAATAAGGCAGTTGCACTAGCTCTGTGAGAGGGTAGGGCGAAAAACTCCAACTCATTTTCTCCTCCAACTTCAAAATCTTCCGAAGTCGTTGTTTTATCTTTTTTTTTTTTTTTTTTGTAAAGGGAGGCACGTTCGCTGAGTAAACACTAGGGTCTGTACTTCCTCCTATGTCACACGTGACCTTTCAACGTGATTACGTAATGCGAGAAGACGTGCTAGTGCAAGATGAGCATTTGTGGTTAAAAGATATATAAATGTTTATTTTGTTATAAAATGGCTCATGGTTTGTCTAGATAAGACTCTTATTCCTCGGCAGGGACTTTGAATCTGCACTGAAACTCACATTTGGACCTTCAACCCGTTGGACCCCATTGAAGTCCATTATATGGAGAAAAATCCTGGAATGTTTCTAGGGAACTAATCCTGGAAATAATCCTATTGCAGAGACACTATTAGGACAGTCTCTCTGTTTGTCCTGAGGTTTACCGCAGTCCGCCGGATCCAGGCCGTATCCAGATCTGATGAAGGACCTGCTTCTGGACGCAACGACAACGCAGTCCAGATGTGTCACTAGTCGCTCCCTGTGAAGGCCTCCTTCCCTTACCTCTCTACAGATAAAGCATTGTCGGGATAATTACGGTTCGCGTGGCTACGCCGAAGCGATAAAAATTCTGTATTATAAATGTTATGTTATTTTGTTTTTTAGGAAAGGACTACATGCCTGCGCACATATATTCAAACGCGCATCCCTATAGAACAGTACTTCTCAAAGTCTGAACTCTGATCCGGATCCGGACCCGGAGGGAATTCAATCCGGACCCACCTCCATTTCATATTTCAAGAGCACTAATTGTGTGTAAGGGATTAAAAGTGTGGATGCACGCAAGCGCGAACCACTAGTGTTTCTTCTTGCTGCCCATCTTTTACTAGGGTTTCCAAATTCCAAAACGTCGCTCTCACGGCCTGATTGGAGGTAGCTCTTCAAGGGGTCGTTCACATATCATGTCTTTTGCGCGCTCCGGTTCGTTATTTCAAATGTAGGCGAGCGGCAAGCGCGCTCATATTTGAAGTGAGGCGCTAATTTTTTTCAGGCGCAGCGAGATGTATCAAAAACGCCTCAACTTTTCATAATGCCGCAAGCGCACTGCAGTTCATGTGACAAGAACAATCAAATCAGCTTCGCCCTTTCCCTAACAACATTGGAAGTTCCAGGGGCCGTTTTTCGGTGGTGGAAATCTATTAGCTATTAAAACGTCTTTGTCGTCGAGAGCACAGTGCATGGTTGCATAGCAACGACAGACGCCACGGGAAAATCGGACCGAATTTTACTATTAATAATAAAAGATTATTATGCAATATTATTATGTAAATATCAGTAATTTATCTTTTTGGACTCAATCTTTTTATAAAAATGATTTAAAGGCTGAAATATGTAAGGTTTATCTTTTTATAAAACCTTTTTTTGTCAACTTAATTTGAATTTAATTTTATTAGCCTACATGTGCCTATAGGGGTGGACCGGGGATGGCAGGGGTTGGTGTCAATGTAAGTATCTGGATATTTTGGATACATTACCGCGGGGCGAGGGCTTCGATTACCTCTCTCTTTTTTGACCATAGGCCTACATGTGTTTGCATCCCTGGAAACAAAACACAGACATTTTGAACGGCAATAACCACAAAATACAGAGGTACGGACAGCAAACATTTAGGCCAGTTTCTCCGTCTAGCAACCACACCTTTTGTGTCACGGTTTCGGCAGCTGATGGGAGACAGACAGTGCCATTTCTCACATTAGACTGCTCTGTATTTTGCACCATGTTACTTTTGGCCTACCTCTTGTTGTGTTTTGTTAAGAAAAATACTGACATTTAAATTAATTGTTTTGCCACTTTTGCACTTGTTATTTATGTATTTTGAATGCAAAAGGCAACTTATTTTTTCATAAAATGAGTATTGATTTGTTATGCATGTTTATTAAAAAATAAGTTTTGTAATAACCAATAGTTCCGGACCTTTGACATTGATGAAAATTCAGATTTGGACCTTTGAGTGTAGACTTTGAGAACCCCTGCTATAGAATGAACTCTTAATGTGCATGTGCACGCTATCAGCGTTCTCACAGGTTCACGTTTTTGAAGTGTGCGTAGAGAGAACTTAAGAGGTTTCTGTTAAAACGTTGTCATGTTAGCGACCCCTAAGTTAATAACTGATGATCGTTGCAATGGAGGTGAATCAATCAAAGCTGACTGTTGCTGGAGATTAACTTTATTCTGGAGCTGCAGTAGAACCAAAACAATCTCTGTTACTTTAATTTTCTATTTCACTGTAAAGCCGCTTTGGAACAATCCTTTATTAAAAGCGCTATATAAATGAAGATGACTTTGCTTGACAGTGTGTTTCCTCCAATCACCTGTTTCTGGCTCAGGTAGTCCATGCCTCGTGCCACGTCCGCAGCGAAGTGCAGGAGCTGCTGCGAGGAGAGCGTGGAGGCGGTGCCGTTAGCGATGGCGAAGGCCGGGTCCGTCTCTAACACACGGCTCTTACGCAGGAAGTCCAGCAGGTTTCCGTGAGGAGCGTATTCAATGGCCAGATACAGGTAACCTGCAGCACAAGCAAACAGTGCAAATGAGCTCTGCTATGCAGTAATGCCCCATCAAGAAGATCATGCGTTTGAGCCACACACCTCTGTGTTCACACGCTCCCAGGAGGTTAATGATGTTCGGATGGTGACCCAGCTTACACAAGACCTCCAATTCGCCCGCAAAGTCCCTGTGGTCGTCCTTAGATGCATATTCTATTGAGCAGACAGAGAATAAGACGTCATGAGAAAAACTGTGCAATCGCTGGCACACATAATGAATCTAATGACGAATTCCTCTTGCCTTTCATTCTCTTGATGGCCGCATCCATCCTCAGCCCGTCTTTCTTAATGCGAGCTTTCAACACCTGTCCAAAGTTTCCCTCTCCGATCACATCCTGGAACTTTATGTCGCTCCAATCCAGGGCTGGATAGGCCACAGACTGGCTGGAGTTGGGAACTTTCTTCGGCATGTTTAGAGGCACGGAGCTAAACTGGACCACAGGCTCCTCTCTCTGTGAGCACGGGAAAGACAGATGTTTACAGACTCTGTAGGTCCGGTCCAGCAGACCTGAAGCAGCTAATGAAGGTCTTCTGGATCACTGGAAACCCTGCTATACAGAGTAAGCTGTGACTGAATTCAGTTGTGATCTCACCACTATGTTGTGAAAGGCCTGCACCATGCGTCTCTGGAAGGTGGCTCTCTTCAGCTGCAATACGATGCAGAAGGCAAGCAGGATGGTGATGCACGTCATGCCAGCGGAGCCCAGTATGGCGTAGAAGAGCATGTTTCCATGAGCCGTGAGTCCGTGCAGCTCTGAAACACAACAGATAGGATTACTGTCTAGAATACAGCTGTAAATCACATTCTATATTGCAGACCGTTACCTGTCAAATGTTAAATAATGTAGTATGTTAAATAAATGTTAATAATGTAGCATTAATTAATTAACGTATTCATTTTTTAATTTTTTTTTTTATTTCTTCTATGTAAAGCACTTTGAATTACCATTGTGTATGAAATGTGCTATATAAATAAACTTGCCTTGCCTTGCCTTGCCTTGCCTTTTCAAACTCGGCTGCATTGTGCTTCACTGAAACCTGAATCAAGGATCTTATTTGGGGACTTCAGTTTGTCTTTCAACCACCATCTTCTAACAGTAAACTGAGCCAGTTTTTCCTGCCCAGCCCAGTCTGTCAGTGGATCACCAGCTTTCTGACAGAGAGGCGGCAGCTACTGGGGAAACTCACATCCAGGACCCTCACTATCGGCACTGGTGCTCCTCAGGTGTGTGTTCTCTCTCCACTGCACTTCTCACCTACACACATGACTGCACCAGTCTGCATATAGACAAGAGTTTGAACAACTGGCTGTCTGGTGCAGTCACAACAACCTGGATCTGAACAAGCTCAGAACAATGGAGATGATGTTGGAGCCCCTGCTCTCCTCCTCTCAGCATCATGAACAGCACTGTGGAGCAGGGGAGCCATTAAGGTTCCTGCACACCACCATCTCTCCGGACCTGAAGTGGGACAATCACATTGACTCGGCATAGCAGAGGTTGTACTTCCTTCGCCAACTGACACCGCTTTACTCAGCCGTCATTGAGTCTGTCCTGTGCACTTCTATAACTGGTGTGGTTCAGCCACCAAATCAGACATCAGGAGAATGCAAAGCTGTAAAGTGGCTTTGAAACAATCTGTAATGTAAAAAGTACTATATAAATAAAGGTGACTTGACAAAGGACAGGACTGCGGAGAGGATTATTGGTATCTGCTCACCCTCCAGACCTGTACTCTTCCAGAGTGAGGAAGAGAGCAGGTGAAATCTTCACAGACTCGCTCGTCCCGGCCACAGCCTGTGTGAACCTCAGATCACTGCGCACTAGAACATCTCGGCACAGAAACAGCTTCTTACCACAGGCTATTTCCCTCTTGAATAGTTAAATGCCTTCCAAGTGCAATACTCCACTGTTTAGTGCAATATCTTTGTAAATTCATTTAGTCCTATTTATTAATATGACAGTATTATTTAAAATAGTCACCTTTATTTATATAGTGCTTTTTACAATACAGATTGTTTCAAAGCAGCTTTACAGAGATAACAGGAAAATATATAACATACATATAAATACAACAAAGTTTGTTTAGAAGAAAATAGCGTCACAGTCCTACTGTAATAAATATTAATAAAAAATACTGGAAATATGTTCATTATCTGTAAATGTTTATCCTAACTAAACCTATGTGTCTTGTTTGTAAATGTTATTATGTCCCTTGTTATATTTATATGTATAGACTGGAAGCTACAATACCAAGGTAAATTCCTTGTGTGTGCTTTAAAGCTCTTTCTGATTCTGATTTATAAACAGTAAGTGGTCCGTGCCTGTAGAGGGCAGTGTTACTCTCTCAGTCTGTACAACCAAGGATGCTCACTTTAGTCAACCTACATACTTAAAGGAACACCCAGAAATTATCATTCTGCCATTTACTTCCCCTCATGACTTACTTTCTTCTGTGAAAAAAAATTAAAATATATAAGCATTTCTCAAAATATTTAATTTTTTGACAGTCAAATAAAAGTAAGGTTTGAAAGACATCAGGACGAGTGAATCCCGTCGGAGTGATCGATCACTTTAAAATCCCACTCGGCAGCAGTCCGTACAGAACGTAGCTTTGTTAACCACCACACAAACCACACTAATGCAGGCTTGGACGCCCCCGGCTGGCCAAAAGCAGTTAACTCAATCCATGACTCCTTTTGACATGATTTATTACCGGGCGGCCCGGATTAGTAGAAAGAAACAATTATTAAGCACATATATCCACGCAGTACTCAAAAAAGGAAAGAAACAAAAGACAAGAAATCCAGTACTCAAAGTTTGAACAAGCTTACAACTTATTTTGCCGACAAATCGAAAAAGAAACCTCTGATGAGGTGGAAGACCTGGCGGTCGCACACTGAATAAGCTGCAACTGGTTTGTGAATCAGAAATTGATTACAATTCTTGAATCAGATACTTAAGGTCAGGAATCGGATACTTGTTCAGAAATTAAAATTTCTGTTCCACTTATTGATTCATCTAGGCCTAGTGCGCAAATACGAATTCAATTAAGTTGAACGGACAAATAAACACAAAATTATGTCAAAATATACTCATATAGATATTGATCTTGACTGAATAACTTTTGTAACTTTAATAACAAAAGTTTTTTTTAATTTCTAATTTCTTTATTGGTTCTTATTGTATTACTGACTGTTTACTTGTCTTTATTAATGTTTGAAATATATATTAAGTCGTTTTTGCTGATATTTTTGCCAAAAACATGGGCGAGTTCCTTGTGTAACTGTTCTTTAGGCTGCTGATTTTTGTTAATTTAGCTGAAATAATGTTTTGCAGCAGAAAGACAGTATGTTTGATATCTAAATGAATGTATGACTTCTGATGAATCCAAAACTGTACCTTTGAGCAGAATGTACCATCCTAACTTTGCTTAGGGCCCCCAAAATGGTAAACCAGCCCCTGTGTACAGCGTAACATCAGACACTTGCGAGTTTCCAGAATATGTTCACGCATAAATACACTGCTTCACTTGAATGCCAGATTCTGACTCCAGTAGTGGAAGCTTTTTGAGATGCACTGGATGAAGACACATAGGAAGGTTGGATCTCAGACTCACGTTTGCTCTCCTGCGGGGTCAGCGTCTGGAGGATGACCTGTGGCCGATCCACACTCTCTCCCATGTTGTTGAGGGTCCAGAGCTCCAGCTGGTAGGTGCTGTCGGCCCTCAGGCCCCGGAGCTGGAAGCTCATGCTGGTCTGGTCCGGCTGCACGCCGAGCTCCACCTGCTGGTTGTAGTCCTTCTGCCCCGTCTGCTGGTAGCGGATGACGGCTCTGGAGACGGAGTGACCCTCGGACACACACCAGGTGATGAAGGCTGAGCTGTCACTGATGTTAGAGGTGAAGATGTTGGCAGGAGGAGGAGGAAGCTCTGAAGGATCAATGCATGACCAATGAATTACTCCCAGCAACTCGCCACTAGTACAAGTGCTACTTGTGCACATACATACAGTGCTATATATGCTTCGTTGTTTGATCGCCTGTAAGTGTAAAATATCCTATCGCACAACTCTAAAGTGCTCATTGTGCACAATGAGGCATCAACTTCATGAGTTTCTGTGAAGTCTCTCTCAAACAGTGTGTAATGTGAACAGAACTGTAGAAATCAATTGGCAAGACCCGGGTGGATGAGAGACATCAAGAGAGCTTTCAGATGAGATATAGATATACAAGTTTAAGAAAATATCCAGGTAATCTTCTGTAACCGTAACAAAAGGAATCCATATACATGAGTAGATATAACATCATGCTTACGGTCGCTGAGCGTCCAGGCGCTGGCGGTGGGACAGGGCAGATCTGTGGCGCTGCTGGTCGTCGTCACCCTGCACTGGTATTTGTGTCTGGGTTTCAGCTCACTCAGATGGAGCCTGGAGGAGTTTGACACGAGCTGGAATCTCCTCACGGTTCCTGAAGCTCCGACCTGCTGACACGTGACCTCGTAACCCCAGGTGTCGTCGGCAGGAGCCGCGTCCCACGACAGGACCAGTGAGGTCTGACTGACAGGCGTCAATTTCACACCCACGAGCGGCTCTGAGGATAGAACACACACACTTTAATATCTCATCATTTGGTGAATGTTAGATGTGGTTGAGCGTTAGTAGGGTTAGGCTTAGTTCTTGGGGTTAGGGTTAAGGGTTAGGGTTAGGATTAGGGTTGAGGAAGAGTTCTTACCAAGCATCTGTGTGGAGAAAGTGGCCTCGGGCCCGTGCTGGCCGGCTCCTCCTGGTCCGCGGCGACTGAGCTGCACCAGTGTAGTGTAGTCCATCATGGGAGAAAGATTATCCAGCTTTACCAGAGAGCCGCTCGCTGTTCAACACACAGCCAAATGAGTCTCTTTTTAATTCATATCTGATATCGACTCAAACATCTAGCAACAGATTCACAGACTTTCACATATTGGGTATCAATTCCACGCAGCAAGAATAATGAGTCCATGACAGCGACGTTTGGATTGTTTTCTTATTCAGAACTAAACAACACTCTTCCCAATGATCTTTGTGGAGTTTTGTTTTCTTCTTTTGGTAGTATCACTCGGTCTCTCTCTCTCTCTCTCTCTCTCTCTCTCTCTCTCTCTCTCTCTCTCTCTCTCACACACACACACACACACACACACACTCTCTCTCTCTCTCACACACACACACTCTCTCTCTCTCTCTCTCTCACACACACACACAAACACACTTTGTATACTGTATTTATATTATCAATACATAACTGCAAAGATTATTTTCCAGTCCCTTCTATTTGCATTCTTTTCCCCTTTGGAAATGACAAACTTATGAAACACTAGTTGCACTGTCCTTCTGTTTGTGCCAGCACCAATAAACACATTTAGCTAATAAGGGAAAATCCTACATGTAGTGAAACACAAACATCAGATGCCGTCAGTGATTCTGGCCTTTTCCTCCAGTCTGAAATGAAAGGGTTTTTCCGGAGCAATGACTTCACCCTCATTCTTCTGACTAGTCATAATAAGTTCTGTATATGACAACCATCAGAAATATGTTCTGCTCATCAGATTTCCATCATCTTTTTGTAATCTATTGCACAATGGAAATATTTATAACACTAGACAGTTTGCCAAGAGCAACACAGTCACCTATAACCTCGGATATGAAATGTTCCAGCTGTTTTACGCAGAAACAGACCACACAAAAACACACACATTGAGAAACTCCGAGCACATTAAGCTCAGTTACCCTCAACGCTTCTCCATGTAGATGCGCTGGCCCGCCGGTAGACGACCTTGACCGAGGTGACTGGTCCATCTCCCGTGAAGGGATCTTTATCGACCTGAAGAATCAGGTGATGTGGACCGCTGCCGTTCAGGACGGGCCGATTCTGAGCCTGCGGTGGAACTGACACAAGACAAGACTTATGATTTACATATGAAACGGCCTGTTAGATGGCTTGTTCTGGAAATTAATGCATGAACTATTGCAAAAGTAAAATAAATATATTCTCTTCTCTCTTGATATTGCTTGTTTTATGCCAGTGATCTCCTGCTTTAGACTGCACACGCGTTAGAGGTCACTGGTTATCAGATCGCAGATCCAGTCCCAGGATCCGGGCTGCAATTCATTTATTTACAAATTCACAGAATTACAAACATAGGGCACTGATAGCTAAGCCATCTTAACATAACGAAGGACCCAGAAGTCACATTTACCATGACAAAGGGTGTTTACAAAGACTTTTTATTGTGGGTCAGAGACGGCAAACATTATTTTAATCACAATCAGTCTAAATGCCATGAAAATATTGTATTTGCACATTATGCAGTTAATGCTCGATGTGACTGTTTGTGTATGTTAACAGCATCTCAGACACGGTGGAACCGGAGCAGGAACAGATTTACATGAACGTCAGAGCATTTGTGTTTAACAGTATTCGCATGAAGAGATTCTCATTACACGAGAGTAGAGGTTAAACCTCATGCTGATTTGTACTCGGCTTTTGCCAAGATAAGCACAAACTAAGGCGTAGCTTTACAGTAACCTATGCTTCTCTCTCTCCATCTCTACATCCATTTACGCTTCTTTCCATATGGTGATGTGTATCTCCTTCTGTCCGGCGTAAACGGCTGCAGTGTACTTGGGGAGACTGTTTTGACAACTTATTGTTATTTCATTTTATAAGGTATTATGGCTGCCTGCCACATTAAATAATTATTATTAATAATGGACATTGCTAATTTCAAAGCCATGCAACATTTTGGTGTTTGAAACATTATGTTATAATTGCTGGGAAAGAAATGGAGATGGTTGAAGAATCTCACCTTTGACATTCACTATAAAGTCCTTCTCCTCCTGAAAGTTTTTGGTTTTCACCTGACACAACCAGCGGCCAGCAGCAGATAAAGTGGTTTTCTCCACCCTGAATGTGGAAGTTGTTTGATCATTTTCTGTCGTCTGTGTGTCCACTGCCTGAGAAAAACATGAGACTATCAGATTTCTCAGAGATTAGAGGAGATAAACTCGTGCTGAAACAGAGTAATGATGATGTCACTGCGGTCCAACTCACATAGAGCTTGGATTTGTCGGGTTTGACCAGGGTTATTTCCCCGTGTAACGGAGCGGGCTGGCCTGACGCAGAGCAGTTGATCGTGTTTGTGGTGCCTGAGTTGAGCTCGATGTCTCTCAGACTGCTCGCGATCACAGGTCTCATGTCTTTCGAAGAAACCACATGCAGACATGGATTGAGCCCGGAAATCTCCCAGAAACACAGGACAGTTTCGCTCGCTTTGAATTAAAATGATTTTCACCTTGTCTCTCACAGCGAGCTCCGTGCCTGCCTGGACACACACACCCTCTGAAGCGATTGCATTCGCCCCGTTCACACACACATTTCTGTTTACAGTCGGCACCGTAATAACCAGACGGACAGGCTGAAATCAGAAGACGTGTCCTCAATATATCTGACATATTTTTTAGTCATCATAATAATACAGAAATATCACTTAACAGATTAGGGTTGTAATAAAATACAATTCACATTTTATTTCATTAAAATTAAAAAAGATGAACTGTGTTTATTTTAATTGGACATAGCATTTCACTTCAGAACATCTTCAACAAAACTAGTTCACAGTACTACCATTATTAAAGCTGCAGTCGGCAAGATTTCTTTATCATATTCACTGAAACTGACACTATGCTCCAACAGAACAACATAAAAAAATGGCGCTTCTACCTCCACCTGGAGCCTGTTATTTGTTTGGCAAAAATCCTCCCAGTTCTTATGGTCTAATCAGCGCAGGGCTGTGTGAGATCTGACTCAATCACAGTTCGTACACATGCCACAGACCACATGCCACATGCCTCGTACACATAGCAGCACGTTACAATCAAGCGGCAACATTCTAATCAGAAAAATGAAGCCTACCCGGAAGTGCGAAAAACTGCAATACATCGAAAATCCGCTAGAGGGAGGTCCCAAAAGGGAGCAAATATCCATAGACCCCATGTTAAAATGTCCGTTTTCACAGCATAAATTCTTGTTTTTACAGGTTGGTCCCATGGACTTTTATTGTATTTTCCGATAGGTTCCGAGTGCCTGACACCTGGGGGGGGGGGGAATTTTTTTCTAACTTGTTAGTTTAGATCGTATTTAGATATAAAATGTATGACAAATAAGGGCGTGGCTAACTTTGATTGACAGCTTGATTGACAGCTGATAACGGGCTGCGTCGAGTGGAATTCCTGAAATTTGACGTCTCGGCCATGATCTGACACAACACATCATACCACCTCTGTATCCTTTCTGAACATTTGTATTGAAATATCGTACATAACATGGGCTGCCCTAAACTACACTAACCGACACTGTAGGACTAGGAGTACTTCGCTCCTTTTTTTCCGGTAAGTGAAATTCCACTACTATTTCACGTAGTTAGCACTATTTAGCATCAGTGTTTGTGGGCAGTGGCACTGCAACAGTTAGCATTAAATCGCCTCAGATAAGTTAGCGTCCGAGGTACTTTACCTATGGTTATGACTGACGTTTGAAACACTGTAAATGCGTCTACCAAATGAATAAATGAAACATAAGAATAGACTGATATGCGAGCTAGTTGGTCGCACGTCAGAGGCGCCCGCGCCATTTGCTGCAGCACAGCCTATGAGCGAGCTATGCAGCTGCAAATGCGTTTTACATATAGGCTTCAGTAAATCGAGGAAAGGGAGTTTTATGGAGCGAATTATGTGCCTAAACCTCACACACACAAAACGTGTTTTACTCACACCCAATGATTCACAAACAAACTCAATGTGGTTTGTAAATACAAAACATCACTCACAAACTAATGCATATTGTTCTGCAAATAAAAAATGTAACTATCAAACAAATACAGTATGTTTTACATATACATAGAAACGTATTTCTTCAATGACAAAAATATCCTCCAAGTAGGCTACAAACTAAAATCTTTCAAGTACAAACTAAAATCTTTCAAGTACAAACTAAAATCTTTCAAGTACAAACTAAAATCTTTCAAGTACAAAACAAAATTCTACAAGTACAAAGCAAAATTCTACAAGTACAAAACAAAATTCTACAAGTACAAAGCAAAATTCTACAAGTACAAAACAAAATTCTACAAGTACGAAAAACTGTCACGTGACTTTTGGCACTATTTTTCCGCGTCCAGGCAGATTTTCTCACAAATGCAGTTGAGCAACTTCCTCTTCTAGAACAGTAGATGGCGCTAAGATAGGGGATCAATTTTGCGCTAGTCTCTCGGGAGAAACACTGATGTGAAACACGTGCTTGCCTTTGCCCATGGGAAAATGAGTGGTGAACAGGTGTGTTTCTGTCTTACTTTATCTATAATTAACCTTATTGAGGTTTTGGTAAATGTTTATTATTTAGACAGAAATCTACATTAGCACTTAGAGAGTGTCAACATCTAAACCTCTGCTAATTCTCACTAAGATCATCTGACAGCAATAGTCAAAGGAATTATGTCTAAATGATACCATAAATTATGTTAAAACATGTCCACAATGGCCACATTTGAACTAGTTTTTAAACTTGTATGAAGGTTCAATGAACGTCTATATCGGACGTCCAGAACACGTCAAAAAAAGACGTCATAAAAACTTTCATTCTGGCTCCTCAGTGGACGTCTTTTCAACGTCCGACTTTTGTGACAAAGACTTTAAAAAGACGTCTTTAGGACATCATTTTGCTCAGTGGGATGTAGTTTTTTTTTTTTTAAAGCAACATATGATAGAGCTTTCAGCTTAGATTCCCCTATCCTAGAGAGAGTGAAGTGCTACTAGCGGTAATATGGATTTTTGTCTAGATGTAATAAACAGTTTGCAAAAGAAAACCTCAATAAGGTTAATTAGATAAAGTAAGACAGAAACACACCTGTTCACCGCTCATTTTCCTCAGCTGTAGGCAGTGTTGGGAAACATATTTCGTTACAGAATACATGCCCAAAAATGTAATTTGTAACGTATTCCGTTAGCCTCTCTCACAGACGTCTACTTTTAAACAGAACAATTCAAAACGAAAGAAAAAAGACTACAGACTGCTCTCTGCTTATGCAATCCTGGCGCGTTCACTGAGAAGATCTTCATGTTGCCGACACACTGACAAAAAATACACTTGTTTATTAATAAACAATTAAAATATCTCCTTGATATATTTTACATATTCATAATCTTTTGCCAGTTCTTTGTGACAGCTTTAAGGTGCTTTATTAGCAGTGTCACCCTACATGTTACACGCGTCACCACCGCACCGCACCCACCAGAATAGGACTGTTTAGTAAGCAGGATAAGATTGCCGCATTCTTGCATTTATAAAAGGCAATTCAATGCGGACGTAATCCCTCAGATTGAGTAATGTAACGAAATACGTTACAAATTACATTTTTGGGCATGTATTCTGTAACGAAATATGTTTCCCAACACTGCCTACAGCTGAGGAAAATGAGCGGTGAACAGGTGTGTTTCTGTCTTACTTTATCTAATTAACCTTATTGAGGTTTTCTTTTGCAAAATGTTTATTACATCTAGACAAAAATCCATATTACCGCTAGTAGCACTTCACTCTCTCTAGGATAGGGGAATCTAAGCTGAAAGCTCTATCATATGTTGCTTTAAAAAAAAAAAATCTACATAAGACGCGTGTGAAATTACTAAATTAGTGATTATTTACACTGAACGAGTATATTTCTTTCGTTCTCCATAAATTAATGAGAACATTTAATTTAATTGAAAGGAGGGTTTCATTTGTCTGTCCAAAATAATAATTTGGGCAATACTTCACAGGGAAGTTAAGAAACAATTATTGTTTGTTTTGTTCATTCATTATTTAAATTACATTAACAGTTACGCTGACTGAATTCCAACTAAATTAATGAATAAGTGTGACCCTTTCAATTAAATGAAATGTTTTCATTTATTTATGGAGAACGAAAGAAATAGACTCATTCAGTAAATGAAACGTTTTTACAAAAAATGTAAAAAGCAACATGATGTCAGAGCTTTCAGTTTATAGATTCCCTTATCAGAGTGGAGTGCTTCTAAGTGCTAATGTAGATTTCTGTCTAAATAATAAACATTTACCAAAACCTCAATAAGGTTAATTATAGATAAAGTAAGACAGAAACACACCTGTTCACCACTCATTTTCCCATGGGCAAAGGCAAGCACGTGTTTCACATCAGTGTTTCTCCCGAGAGACTAGCGCAAAATTGATCCCCTATCTTAGCGCCATCTACTGTTCTAGAAGAGGAAGTTGCTCAACTGCATTTGTGAGAAAATCTGCCTGGACGCGGAAAAATAGTGCCAAAAGTCACGTGACAGTTTTTCGTACTTGTAGAATTTTGTTTTGTACTTGTAGAATTTTGCTTTGTACTTGTAGAATTTTGTTTTGTACTTGTAGAATTTTGCTTTGTACTTGTAGAATTTTGTTTTGTACTTGAAAGATTTTAGTTTGTACTTGAAAGATTTTAGTTTGTACTTGAAAGATTTTAGTTTGTACTTGAAAGATTTTAGTTTGTAGCCTACTTGGAGGATATTTTTGTCATTGAAGAAATACGTTTCTATGTATATGTAAAACATACTGTATTTGTTTGATAGTTACATTTTTTATTTGCAGAACAATATGCATTAGTTTGTGAGTGATGTTTTGTATTTACAAACCACATTGAGTTTGTTTGTGAATCATTGGGTGTGAGTAAAACACGTTTTGTGTGTGTGTGAGGTTTTGGCACATAATTCGCTCCATAGAGTTTCAACATAAGAATGATACTGGCTGTAAAAAGCAGCCTAGTCTGCCAGTCGATCTTGTAACCATACAGATAGCTGTGGCTGCTTTGCTGAAGAGGCGTGTCCACGGGCCGGCTCAGTCTCACACAAATTTCCCAAGATATTCAAAAGATGGCGCCGCCCATACCCCCCATAAACAGCCTCAAAACCATTCTTCAGAAAGTCTATGGGTGACGTCACAGACGCTTTGTCCATATTTTTTACAGTCTATGGTTACAATATACATGCACTGACGAGCACAAACTCGATGGGAGGGGCTTGTGGTAGTTGGGGAGGGGCATGTGGCAGTGGGGGAGGGGCATGAGAGTTGCAAACATTCAACATTTTGGCTAAGTCCACTCAATCTGCCAGACTTGCCGACTGCAGCTTTAAAGGACAAGTTCGGTATTTTACACTTGAAGCCCTGTTTCAAGATCGTTTCTGATGAGATAGAACGGTTAAGATTAAAATTTGGACACATGCTGCTGTCCCGAGAAATTTCGGTTTCTGTGGTTGCACCCCCCACAGGTTTTATCATAGTTTTTGTCCAAGTCAAGTCAAATGGAGTTGTTCTAAAACTACGATAAAACCTGTTGGAAAGCATCTTTTGCAGCGATTTTTGTGTGAGCATATCAGTGAACACCCCCGACCACTCGGTGAGTTTAACCTCTCTGTAAACTAAAGTTTAATGCGTCTTAGGAAGGATTGTTTCTGTGCACCTATGCAACCATTGTGGAGGTGGGGGGGGGGGGGGGGGGGGGGGGGGGGGGTCGGGTGATCAACTATGATAAAACCTGTGGGGGGTGCAACCACAGAAACCGAACTTTCTCGGGACTGCAGCATGTGTCCAAATTTTAATCTTAACCGTTCTATTTCATCAGAAACGATTTTGAAACAGGGCATTAAGTGTAAAATACCGAACTTGTCCTTTAACACCATTTAGCCAGTAAAATGAGGGATATTAAACAAACCTACATCCTACATAATGAGTGTGTTAAACTCACCCTCGCTACAGTTCAGGCCCTTCCATCCAGATGCACAGGAGCAGCCGTACGGGTCCCTGAGACAGAAGACCAGCGATCGGCAGAGGCCGTCTACACAACGCTCCTTACAGCTGGGGCCAAAGCGGCCCTCGCCACACACTGACACGAGAACACACACACACACATGAGAGAACACACGACACTCCTTACAGCTGGGGCCAAAGCGGCCCTCGCCACACACTGACACGAGAACACACACACACACATGAGAGAACACACGACACTCCTTACAGCTGGGGCCAAAGCGGCCCTCGCCACACACTGACACGAGAACACACACACACACATGAGAGAACACACAACACTCCTTACAGCTGGGGCCAAAGCGGCCCTCGCCACACACTGACACGAGAGAACACACACACACACACATGAGAGAACACACAACGTTCCTTACAGCTGGGCCCCAAGCGGCCCTCACCACACACTGACACGAGAACATACACACACACACACACACGAGAGAACACACGACACTCCTTACAGCTGGGGCCAAAGCGGCTCTCGCCACACACTGACACGAGAGAACACACACACACACACACACACACATGAGAGAACACACAACGCTCCTTACAGCTGGGGCCAAAGCGGCCCTCGCCACACACTGACACGAGAGAACACACACACACACACACACACACACACGAGAGAACACACAACACTCCTTACAGCTGGGGCCAAAGCGGCCCTCGCCACACACTGACACGAGAGAACACACACACACACACAACACTCCTTACAGCTGGGGCCAAAGCGGCCCTCGCCACACACTGACACGAGAGAACACACACACACACACACAGACACACATGAGAGAACACACAACGCTCCTTACAGCTGGAGCCAAAGCGGCCCTCGCCACACACTGACACGAGAGAACACACACACACACACACACACACATGAGAGAACACACAACACTCCTTACAGCTGGGGCCAAAGCGGCCCTCGCCACACACTGACACGAGAGAACACACACACACACACACACACACACATGAGAGAACACACGACACTCTTTATAGCTGGGGCCAAAGCGGCCCTCGCCACACACTGACACGAGAACACACACACACACATGAGAGAACACACGACACTCCTTACAGCTGGGGCCAAAGCGGCCCTCGCCACACACTGACACGAGAACACACACACACACATGAGAGAACACACGACACTCCTTACAGCTGGGGCCAAAGCGGCCCTCGCCACACACTGACACGAGACAACACACACACACACACACATGAGAGAACACACAACGTTCCTTACAGCTGGGGCCCAAGCGGCCCTCACCACACACTGACACGAGAACATACACACACACACACACACGAGAGAACACACGACACTCCTTACAGCTGGGGCCAAAGCGGCCCTCGCCACACACTGACACGAGAACACACACACACACATGAGAGAACACACAACACTCCTTACAGCTGGGGCCAAAGCGGCCCTCGCCACACACTGACACGAGAACATACACACACACGAGAGAACACACGACACTCCTTACAGCTGGGGCCAAAGCGGCTCTCGCCACACACTGACACAAGAACACACACACACATGAGAGAACACACACACACACACATGAGAGAACACACAACGTTCCTTACAGCTGGGGCCCAAGCGGCCCTCACCACACACTGACACGAGAACATACACACACACACACACACGAGAGAACACACGACACTCCTTACAGCTGGGGCCAAAGCAGCTCTCACCACACACTGATACAAGAACACACACACACACACACGCACACACACACACACACACATGAGAGAACACACGACACTCCTTACAGCTGGGGCCAAAGCAGCTCTCACCACACATTGACACGAGAGAACACACACACACACACATGAGAGAACACACAACACTCCTTACAGCTGGGGCCAAAGCGGCCCTCGCCACACACTGACACGAGAGAAGACACACACACACACACGAGAGAACACACAACACTCCTTACAGCTGGGGCCAAAGCGGCCCTCGCCACACACTGACACGAGAGAACACACACACACACACACACACACACAACACTCCTTACAGCTGGGGCCAAAGCGGCCCTCGCCACACACTGACACGAGAGAACACACAAACCCACACTTCATCCTCATGAGAGAACACACACTCCACACGAGAGAGCACACAACCATACACTTCATCCTCATGCTCTCGACACACACTCCACAGAAGAGAACACATACCTAACCCTAACCCACATTTTATAACCTAGCCATAAAAACCTGTCAAAATAGGGTCTGATTCATAGAACGATCACTTTAACACTAGAGCTAAATATGTCCCTTGTAATAAACGGGCCCTCTGAGGATATTGGCAAAGAATATGAGTGTTACCGGTTTGACAGGTGGGTCCGTGAAAGCCTGGAGGGCAGATGCATTCTCCCGTCCCGTCGTGACACACGCCGCCATTAGCGCAGGGCAGACAAGGTTTCGCACAATTCACGCCCCATAAACCGGCATTACAACCTGTTAGCATAACAACTGAACGTTACACAACATAAGCGTACATTCTGCTGGGATGTAACAGGAACTTCAATTGACAGGGGAAGATAATATGAACATGATACTTTTCTACACATTCAGCAAATGGTTTAAACTTTAAAGCAACCTAATTGTGCTGGCGTGTCCGGACAAATGTATTAGGGCTCCTCCCACAAACTCCTAAAGAAACACAACCCAATGGATTCGCCAATAAAGACATTTTATAGTGCAACTTACAGTGAGGAGCAGTATTATGAATTTTTATGATCATGACACATTCAATCTCAAATATTTCACAGTCATCGCTTGTAATTTAAATGTCAAGTGTGTACTTTTTGCACCATTAGAGAGTGTGTTCAATTATTGTGGCGTTTGGTAAGAAAGCATGAACTGAAGGACTTACTCCTGACAATCAGTCGGGTTATTGCTGAGCTGAACGTAGCTTTAGAAATGTAACGGATGGAATATAATCCAGCATGACTTGGTTTTGTATTGGTTATTGGGAAATTAATTATGTCCATAATGTCTTCTTTGGGTGATGAGTGTTCAAAATTTCCTGAAAAACAAACAAAAACAACAACAGCTAGAACCACAAAAACATGCTTTTCAAAACCTTCTCTCATCTTAGCCCTCCTCCTCCATCAACCCAAACCGCTGATGACTGCTGACACATTCTTCATTAATAAAACAACCTTCCTTTGCAGATGTTTCAGGGCACAAACTGACACACACATCTTAACAGCAAACACACACAATCTCCCCTCCTTCTCTCCTCTCTCAGAGGCAGAAGTCTTCAAACTCATCCTTTCCAATCACCAACAACCTGTCCGCTCGATCATCTCCCCTCGTATCTCCTTCAAACCCTTTCTTCTTCAGTTGTACCTGCACTCACTCACTCACTCACTCACTCACTCACTCACTCACTCACTCACTCACTAACTCACTCTCACTCTCACTCTCACACTCTCACTCACTGACTCACTCACTCACACTCTCACACTCTCACTCACTGACTCACTCACTCACACTCACTCACTGACTCACTCACTCACTCACTAACTCACTCTCACTCTCACTCTCACACTCTCACTCACTCACTCACTCACTCACTCACTCTCACTCTCACACTCTCAGTCACTCAGTCACTCACTCACTCACTCACTCACTGACTCACTCACTCACTCACTCACTCACTCACTCACTCACTCACTCACTCACTCACTCTCACTCACTCACTCACTCACTCACTCACTCACTCACTCACTCACTCACTCACTCACTCACTCACTCTCACTCACTCACTCACTCACTCACTCACTCACTCACTCACTCACTCTCACACTCACTCACTCTCACACTCACTCACTCACTCACTCACTCACGCTCACTCTCACACTCACTCACTCACTCACTCACTCACTCACTCACTCACTCACTCACTCACTCACTCACTCTCACTCACTCACTCACTCACTCACTCACTCACTCACTCACTCACTCACTCACTCACTCACTCACTCACTCACTCACTCACTCACTCACTCTCACTCACTCACTCACTCACTCACTCACTCACTCACTCACTCACTCACTCTCACACTCACTCACTCTCACACTCACTCACTCACTCACTCACTCACGCTCACTCTCACACTCACTCACTCACTCACTCACTCACTCACTCACTCACTCACACTCACTCACTCACTCACTCACTCACTCACTCACTCACTCACTCACTCACTCACTCACTCACTCACTCACTCACTCTCACTCACTCACTCACTCACTCACTCACTCACTCACTCACTCACTCTCACACTCACTCACTCTCACACTCACTCACTCACTCACTCACTCACGCTCACTCTCACACTCACTCACTCACTCACTCACTCACTCACTCACTCACTCACTCACTGACTCACTCACTCACTCACTCACTCACTCACTCACTCACTCTCACACTCACTCACTCACTCACTCTCACACTCACTCACTCACTCACTCACGCTCACTCTCACACTCACTCACTCACTGTGTGCGTGTGCGTGTGCGTGTGTGTGTGTGTGTGTGACCTGCCTTGCTCTCAGTTACTGAAGCTCTGAGACTCAAGAGCAGCTTCCTAACCCTCAGTCCTCATCCTTCTGGATCTGCTGTGTTAACATAGCCAGGAACCTTGGAGTTGTCATTGATGATCATTTGAACTTCACAGTTAAACTCACTATTTCAGACCTATCTGCCATCCAGAAGCTTGTGTTCTGCAGGTGTACGGTGTCTTGTGGTGCATCATATCAAAGAGACACAAAATCACTCTTACGGACCTTCACCTGGACTGAGAAATGACCAACTCAACCTGAGCTGCTGAGTCTTTAGCATTTTCAAGAAACGACTCAAGATGCATCTTTTTGTCAACATTTGACCTATTAAGACTAACACTTACTATTCAATATATCTACTAAAACATTTTTTAAAACTTGCTACGTGTCCTGTGCTGTCCCGTTTCCTGTTATCTCTGTAAAGCTGCTTTGAAACAATCTGTATTGTAAAAAGCACTATAGAAATAAAGGTTACTGGACTAACTGGGACTCGTCACAACACTTGCATATTGTTGCACTATTGTTGGTTTGATTGCTTTTATTGCTCTCCTCATTTGTAAGTAACTTTGGATAAAACCATCTGCTAAATGATTAAATGTAAGTGTAATGTCTCAAGGAACGTCACAATAAAACAATGCACAGATGTTTGTTCATGAGTTCCTACCGTTTTTATAGATGACTATGTCCTCTTGTAAATATTTCTTTGTCGTGAAAGAGAGTTTAACGTCTTCACCTTTGTTAACAGTGATTGTCAGAGATTCAGGGTAAAAGTCAGCTGAAGAAAAAGGAAATATTTAAAAAACGACATATGATCAGTTTACAAGTGCAGTGTATGTCTTTATTCTGGCCAGTGCCATTACAAACAAGTATTTCCTTTCAAAGAAGATTTACTACCTTCATAGAGCATCTTGTAGGTGTAGATTTTACTCCCGTTAGAGTTTTTGACTTGGCAGTAAAAAGCTCCAAAGGTGTGATTGCGGGAAATCCACGTGACTTTAGCGGCAGAGTGGCGGCTTCGGTCTGGTTCAGTGCTCAAAACATGAGCGTCCACATCAGGATACTCGTGGCCCAAACTCAGCGAACTGGAGCCGCCAGAACCGGTCCAGTCACTGCTCACACACAGGAGTGACGGCAGGTTCGCCGAAGACACCACCGGGTCTGGATTTATCAGAGACACGTCTGAGATGTCAAGAGCGCTGCCTGCAGAAACAGGACAGGAATGATTATTATTTGATCTAAAAGGAATACTCATGAATGAGGTCTGCTGACTGCTATAGTAAATGTACTGTCAAATATATGTCACCTTTACAAACCACTTGATGTTACGTTTCAGTTTGTTTTGTCTGCATATCCCTGCATATTAACTATTCTCTGTACATTTACTCCTCATTTTATTGTATTTGTTTTATTCTGTAAATGTGATTGAAGACTAAAATTTCATCTTTTAATAAATTTCATTATTTAATATTATGTATCTGTATTATTATTCTTTATTAGTATTCATAATCAGTTAGGGTTTTTGAAGTTTTCTTATGAAGTTTAAAATGGATGAGTTAGACTATAGATTGCATGGACACATGTTTAAGGATCATATTTTAGACACAAGGAGGGGAGGTGGGAGAGTTATATATTTTGCTTAAAGGTATGTGTGCAAAGCAGCGTTCACTGAGCAGAGATGTTCCAATGATGATGATACATTAAATGTGTACAATTGGTATGTTCTTTACAAGGAAACTAATGTTTCAACTGATGCAAATGCACCACAAATGTATACACTGAGAAATAGTTTCTTAATATGGAAATGTGTAAGCATGAGGTATACGTTCCATTTTTTAAACATAAGCAACATGTTTTTCTACCTTACAAGGAAGTTGTAAGTTCCAGAGTGGCGTATATAAGCTCAATCCTTACTGTACCGACTCAGAGAAAGTAGAGAGATGTGGGGGTGAGGGAGGAGAAACCCAGAGAAACCATTACAGCTGGCATGATGGGGTGAGAGGATAAAGAAACGAATAAGAGAGAAATCTGGAATGAAGACCTCCTCACCTGTAGCATTTTTCTTCTATGCCTGTTTCTCTCTGTCTGATACATGTATAAAAATAATAAATAATAAATCTCTTGGCAAAAGTAACTGGTCAAGTCAAGTCAAGTCACCTTTATTTATATAGCGCTTTTTACAATACAGATTGTATCAAAGCAGCTTCACAGTGATAACATGAAAATAATACAACAAAGTTTGTTTCTAAAAGGAAATTGCGTCAACATCCACCTTAAGTAAGGCAGATCAATAATATTATTGAATATTAAATGTCCCCAACTAAGCAAGCCAAAAGCCAAGGCGACAGTGAAGGAACCAAAACTCCATCAGGGACAGAATGGAGAAAAAAACCTTGGGAGAAACCAGACTCAGTCTGAGGGCCAGTTCTCCTCTGGCCAACGAAGGAACAGTGCATGATTCAGGCAGCATTACAAGTCATTTTGGAAGTCCAAGTAATCACGCCGGTATGGAGACGAGTTGTTGAGGATCAGTGCCGTCCACCATAGAGGGTCCATGTCGCCGGCGTTGAACTGGTGTAGCTTCCGTAATTCAACAATTATGGGGAAAAGCATGATTTTCAAATCTAGAGTGATCTCCTGCTGTAATTCTTTGTCTATATAGATTATTAAATTTAGCCAATAAAACAATTTTTTTATTTATAATTATGTTTATTGAACTTTTCATTATAATACAAATTTAACAAGACATTGCAAATTTTTTTTATGAAAATACAATTACAATTCAATAAAATAAAATAAAATAAAATAAAGGAACACCAATAGCTCAGATTTATATATAAACCGGGTCTACGCCATAATAAAACAGGTTAGAGAATAAAAACAAAACAATGACATATTTCAAAAAGGTGCAGAAGAGGACAAAGGTTCAATGTCCAGAGAGTTATACAATTACAAAATTCCTTGTAATATAATAGGGTGAAGATGGGTTTCCAAATAGTCCAGATATGGGGTCCAGACTTTATAAAACTGGCATGTTTTTTGATGTAATGCATAGGTAAGACGCTCCAGGGGAATCAACTCAAAAATGACCTTCTGCCAACCTTTAAGAGATGGAGATTTATCACTGATCCAATTAAATAAAATATTTTTTATTGTCCAATATAGAATATTGGACAATTTCTTATTAGCAGATGAAACAATGCGTCCATTAGGTATACCCAACACCAGTGACACTGGGTCAAAATCCAACTGAATATTGAAGATCTTTTCCATTTCCCCCAGAACCAAACATCAATACCGTTGCAGTCTGTTACATGACCACAGACAATGTGTTAAAGTACCTATTTCAGTTTTACATTTTAAACACATATTTGATAGAGGGGTTAAAAAATGTCTGCGGTTTGGGAAAATATGGAGTCTATGTATGATTTTAAATTGTATTTCTCTTGTACGTGTACAAACATAAAACATATGTTTGTACACGTACAAAACACAAACATTTTCTTAGCATAAAACCAAATGTCATCCCATGTTTCATCATCAATGTCAATAGCTAACTCTTCTTTCCCATTTAGCTTTAATACTCTAGTTTAATATTAGTTTTAAAACCAACCCAGAGACATTTTTCCTGATGATAAAAATAACCTCTGAATTGAAGATGTTTCACAATTCCTAACAAGTGTTGTGTTATTAGTAATATAATGTCTCAATTGGAGGAAACGAAAAAAATCTTGTTTGAACAACTGATACTTCTGAGTTAAGTCCATAAATGACATTCATTTATTGTCTGAAAAAATATCCCCAAGCCTAATAAGTCCCAGGTTACACATCAATTTAGATCTACAGTCAAGCCTACACAAGTGCTATCTGATCTAGCAAAGATACTGGCAAGGAATTCCAGTGTTTCCACTGCCATATTTTCTCAAATAAAGGAACAAAATTAGATTCATACATTTGCTTCAAAGATATAGAGATTGAAATACCTAAATAAATGAAACCTAGAGGTGACCACTTAAGGAAAACAGGGCACAATATTAGGTTTGGAAATAAGTGTACCTAAAGGCATTGCTTCAGATTGAGCTAAATTAATTTTATAACCAGAGAAGGTACTGAACCAGTTAATCAACTCAATCAGAGCGTGAACTGACCTCTTAGGCTCAGATAAAAAAAGCAATACATCATCAGCATAAAGAGCAATCTAATGATGTAAATGTCCCATCTGTAACCCTGAAATAGATGTTGCCGATCTGATTGCTTCAGCCAGAGGTTCTATAGCAATCGCAAATAAACACGGTGACGGGGCAACCCTGCCTGGTGCCTCTATGCAGAGGAACATACTCAGATCTAAAGCCTTTCCTCAATACAAAAGAGCATGGGTCCGTATACAGCACTCTGATCCATTGCACAAAATTTCCACCTTAACCAAATTTTTCCAAAACAAAGAAAAGATAGGACCATTCCACACAGTCAAACGCCTTCTCCGCATCCAAAGACAGTACTAGCCCATCTATGGATTTCCCTTTAAAGGCATACATAACATTTAAAAGGCGTCTAATATTATCAGAACAATTCTTACCCTGTATAAATCCTGTTTGATCAATCCCGATTATCGTAGGCAGAGGTGTCAAGTAACGAAGTACAAATACTTCGTTACCTTACTTAAGTAGAAATTTTGTGTATCTACTGTATACTTTACTTGAGTAATTATTTTTCAGCCGACTTTTTACTTCTACTCTTACATTTTCACGCAATTATCTGTACTTTCTACTCCTTACATTTTAAAAATAGCCTCATTACTCCTATTTCATTTCGGCTTGTTTTCATTTCGGCTTGTCATCATTCAAAAAATGACCAATTACACAAACGTTTAATAGATCCGAGCCCCGCCTCCTGAACATCGCTAAACTGATTTGTGTTTTCTTTCTAACTTGTGAGAGGCTGTTACATTTGGTTGTGCGAAGCGGCAAAACTCATCCGAAGGAATTAGGAAACCTAGATCCGGTAAGCGACGGAGAAATCAACAGTTTTCTGCTCAAGAATACGGGGAAAATCGCGTCAAATATTGATTTGGGGACAGACGTTTTTTACAATATAGTGCAAGACAATCGCGGGATAAGTGGCAAACATAATCGAGAGAGTGTGTGTGTGTGTGTGTGAGAGAGAGAGAGAGAGAGAGAGAGAGAGAGTGTGTGTGTGTGTGTGTGTAAATGTGTATGAGCGTGTGTGTGTGTGAGAGAGAGAGAGAGAGAGAGAGAGAGAGAGAGAGAGAGAGAGAGTGTGTGTGTGTGTGTGTGTAACCCATACATTATAGGATCAAAATATCCCCATAAAGATGGCAATATCCGAAATCCTTGTCTGGATTTTTTTCTTTTGAAAACAGTATAAATCAGACTAAGTGATGTTTTTTGAAAATGCAGAGAGTTATCTGTGATAGGGTTAGTGTAGGGGGGTAGAATCACAGTTTTTACAGTATAAAAATCATTGTCTATGGAAAGACCCCATAAAACATGAACAAAATAACATTGCTAGGTCTGTTGAAATGAGAGGCCTGTTTAATCAAAACCTTGTCATCCCAGTCTCATCCGCTGGACTGAAAGAAGTTTCAGTGCACTTAGGACCCTGAAAACATGTCTCAATGCAATGGTCACAAGTGACACTTGACAGTATTGCTGTGTGTCGTGTCCAACAGGACAAACTTGACAGTATTGATGATCTATATATATTTATTTCTATGTATCTATTAATGTGTCACTATATGTATACTCTGTGTCTCTAGCCTATCAGTCAATGTGTTGTGTAAATTTAAATGTAAGCCTAAATATAACTAAACAAATCGCACTATAAATGTCACTATATCACCAAAAATCCGCTATCTCAAAATCCAACTCCTCTCACAAAAACCAACTAGGTCAATATGCGTTGATTTCACTTTTATACAGATGTGCGATTGTGTGGTCTGTGTCCGACCGTGTCAATCAAACACTGATTCGGCGGATCACACCTGATGAAACACTGAAACACTTCGAGGCTTCGTTTGGCCATAGTCACGTGACATGGGTGTTTTGAATCACACTTCGAATCAGTGTTTCGAAACATCTGCGCTTCGGGATCTCGCAAAGCTTCGGAACGACTGTTTCGCGTCAGCCATCCCTGCCTTAAATTATTTAGCTTTGTTTTGTTATTTGTTTTGGCTTTACCCCCTCCTGAACTTTGTGGCTCTTTAGCTACTCCTGTTAATAAATATACTTTTTGCACTTTAAGAGTGTTCTGGTGTTTTCGAAGCCTTGGGAGTGAGAGCGGGGACTCCAGGGATCTTGTTGATCAGATCCATGCTAATTGTTACGAGTAGTTTTTGTTCTCTTTGAGTAGAGTTAATATTTAATTCGTAACATTAAACATATTAAGTAATGGGTCTACAAGCAACTCTTGAAACTCCTTAAAGAACTCTCCGCTAAACCCATCTGGCCCAGGTGATTTACTGTTCTTTAGAGCATTAATATCATCGGTAGCCTCCTGTCTATTCTTTTTGTCTAACTGAAATTGTTGAAAGATTAATCTCAGAAAAAAAGTCAATCGTTTGTTTGAGATGGTCATGTGTTTTCTATAAAACTCTCTAAAACAGTTAATAATATTCTTATTATCATAGAAAATATTATCATCTGAGTCAACAATAGTATAGCAATAAACTGAGATGCTGCACTTTTTTTTTTTTTCAATATATGCTAAAACATTTCCCAGGTTTATCTCCATGCTCATGAAATCTTTGCTTTAAGTATCTGATTTTCTCCTCTGCATCCACAGTAAGGAGACAGTCGAGAGCCGACAGTCTAATTGCTTGTAACTCTTTTAATAAATCTGCAGAAGGAGATCTGTTATACATTTCTATAACCAATAACTAATCCTCCAATGCTCTTTGATTCAATATTCTTTGACGTTTTTTTAGATTAAGTAAATGAGATAATTAGCTAGCCTAGCTCCGCCCTCCTACGTACTTTGTACAGGTTTTCCATTACAGAGATGGATTTTCTGTGGATAAAGAGTTAATAGATAGAAAGGATTTAAATTCCGAAGAAAAGTAAACTGAAAATGCAAGGGTCTTTAAGGGTTGCAATATTAAGTCTCCACTGTATAGACTGTCCACTGTATTCCTAAATTGAAGCTTCAAAATGACACTGGCATGATCTGACAGTCAAGTCAAGTCATCTTCATTTATATAGCGCTTTTAACAATGGATTGTTTCAAAGCAGCTTTACAGAGATAAACATATAATTTAAGGTAACAGATTGTGACAGTAAAATACTCTCTATATTACAAGATAGTACTAAATGCAGATCCGTTTTTGGCATAAAAAAGAATCTAATCTGGACTGACAGTGATAGGAGGTAGAAAAAAATTATGTTCCTTGTCACTGTTGCCTTGGCTTTTGGCTTGCTTAGTTGGGGACATTTAATATTCAACAATATTATTGATCTGCCTTACTTAAAGGTATTGTAGGTAGGAATTTAATAAAAACTTTTTTCCAAATTTGTTTAAACTTTCTGTATATATCAATCCATAATTAAAATGTAAGTACTCTGATAAAAAGAGTATAAAAATTGAGTGACTCCGTTTAATCTGCACTAAACACAGCTCATTATTTCCATTCGGGACGAAACAAAGGATTGGCTTAGGCGACTGTCACTCTCTCGCAACCATGGCAACCACCCTTTTGCCACACAGGACCTGCCCACTTGCGCGCGCATCCGTTTGATTTGAGGAATTCAAGAGGCACGGAACCTAGGAATAGCAAAACAATGGCAGAAAAAGACCAATCAAAATTCACATATGCAGTTCGCGAAGGCAAACTAGGCAAAAAAAGGAAGACAGTAACGTTACTAGAAAAGGTAATGAACAAAAAGTCTTTGGATAAACAACAAAATAAAACGCATGCCAATATCGGCGTGGCTTTCCAGCGATGGCGAGAACTGAGAGACCTCAAGGGGCTGAAAAGTGACGCCTGGATGGCTATATTTCTGCTGGACAGGTAAATCTTTCTTTTTGTATTTTGATCATACATATTTTTTTCTTTATGTTTTCATGAAGCATGTGTCATTAGCACACGTAGCTGCCTAATATAGCTAACATAACATTACTTAGCGAGCCGTAGTAGAGATGATAAATAATATATATGCCTAGCTCAAGATGATAGCTATAGTGTTGAATTGTGCATAATTTTGCTTTAGATAACTAAATACATGTTTAACAGATAGTAGGCCGATCCGCATCCAGGAACTTTTCTTAGAATTATATTTACCTTCTGTCTAACTCTTTTACCATGTTCACCTGGAAGTTTACCTGCATGTTTTTTTCGCCTTTGTTTTGTTTTTAAACAAAAAATCCCTCGACCCCGGATCTGTCCTGGAGCTGACGATGCGGTACTTGTCTCTGGAGTGTAGTCCTCATCAGAGTCAACAATGCTTTCATCATGGAAACTCTTACATGCAGAACACCATATATGTTATGAATGTTACACGAAATTCATCTTCATCACAGTGTAAATGATGGCAATGGAAAAACGTGTATCATGCAACCTGTTTTTAGCTTTGCCTTATAGATAACTAGCTCGTTAGCAAATCAATAAATATATATTTTAAACTTTACCAATATCAATATGCTACTTGATTGTTTATCTTCATAATGATAAAGTTAGATTTTTTTATTACATGTGATTCTGACATGATGTCACTACATGCACTGCGCTCCTTCCTCTCCGCTCGTCTCAGGTCAATAATGCGTCTTCAGCTCAGCGGTCGGAGTCGCGCGTTCATGTGTTTTGGAGCCGTGGCTTTGGAAGGAGCCCAGAAGGGAGGGGGTGGAGTGAATGGAAATAATGAGCTGTCTTTAAAACAGTCGTGAGAGGTCTACAGACACTCGATTTTTATACTTTCTTTTTCAGAGTACTTAAATTTTAATTATGCATTGATATATACAGAAAGCTTAAACAAATTTTGAAAAAAAAATTTTTTATACAATTCCTACCTACAATACCTTTAAGGTGGACGTTGATGCAATTTTATTCTAGAAACAAACTTTGTTGTATTATTTTCATGTTATCACTGTGAAGCTAGTTTGATATAATCTGTATTGTAAAAAGCGCTATATAAATAAAGGTGACTTGACTTGACTTGACTTATCGGCAGGGTGAAGAGTTCTCCAGACATTTACAAAACCAAGATCTTTACAAATATTCTGCAGAGATCTGGGCAGGGTTTCCAAAAAGCATCATAAGCTTAAGTTGATCGTAGAACAATTGCCACCAATGGTCTCTACGATCAACTTAGGCTTACGATGCTTTTGGGAAACGCAGCCCTGAACAGTTAGAGATGCAGAGCTAAGTGGGTGCCTATCTACACGAGGATTCATTACACTATTCAAATCTCCACCCACAATTGTCAAATCTGCTGACCTGAACATAAAAAGTCTAGAAACACTTTTGTAACAAAGTCAGATAGTACAGTACATGTTCAGTATGAGAATACTTTTACCTTCTAGCACACCTTCAATAATAACATAGCGACCGTCTCTATCTTTAATACAGTTTGAAATTTTTAATGATAAACTAACCTGCCAAACATGCAGAAAGAACAACTCTTACTCTTTCCTTCTGCAGGCAACTGCAGAAAACACCACTTCCATCTTCTTTGAACACACAAACCTCAGCACGCTCTCAGCAACATGATAAATCTTCACTCAGAGAGTTATTCTGTTTACACACCACAACTGCCTGCGAAACTTCATCAAGTTAGTCCAGGCTGTCAACGAACGCAGTCACATCCTCTGGCGAGGCGAAGCGCTTCCCTGTCCCGTTGATGGCCAACCTCAGAGTCGCAGGATCCAGCAGGGCATCCTCAAGCTTAATCTTCTGCAGTCGCTTCTTGACATCGTCGAACGCCTTACGTTTCTTCATCACAATCGCAGAATAATCATTGAAGGATGAAATCCTCGGACATGTGTCAGCGCTCCTTTCGGGATCCGTGCCGACACAACGAGCTGCGCTCAACACACGCCGCTTGCCCGTAAAGTTATGGAACTTCATGATGACAGGCCTGGGTCATTGCTTAGGACCTGGTAATGGTGCCAAAGAGCGATGAGCACGATCAAGCTTGATCCGTCCTGCTTTTGTTGCCATCTTTAAATAATCGGGAAGAACTGGACCGGATCCATCAGGCAAACCGACTAGACGCAAATTACACCTGCGCCCGCGATTCTCCAGATCATCGATGTGCGCTGACATTTCGCCCACTTTTTTGGCAAGATCCGCCACCGTATCCTGCAGTGACTGAAGGCCCACTCGCTCCACTGAGGCCTGGAACTGCGATCGTTTATCACGGCTAGCACAGAACTCACTTTCTCATCTATTACCTTCGTAATGTTATCAGTTAGCTTGCCTAAAGCTTGAGCAAAGTTGGAGTTGGAACTTTCCTCCTCGCGACTCTTCACGCTCATGTCGTCCGTAACATCGCGCTCGTCGCCGCTGACTGTAGAGCTTTTCGGCACAGTCTTCTTTGCTTTGGGAATTCTGCCAGATCCTTTAAAAAAATATTGATCTAAAGACATGGCACAATAACCATCTTACCAAGTAGGATGATTTCACTGAGTAAAAATATAAATTGACCGAATATTTGAACTAATGTTACGGGAGCTCATCAAAAGACGTGTATACTCCACGACGCCATCTTCCTTCGACAATAAAACTCTTTCTTATTTAGTAGCACAGCTGATGCAATTCTGAATCAAACAAATCAGGGAATGTGCAAACAATTCATTATGCCATTAATATGGAGATCATGTGCCTGTTTTATGCGGGATGAACATTATGAGACTCAAACCGACTCTACTTTCCTGTTGCATAATCTCTCTGTGTGTTATGATGCCCTATGAAACACTTCAGCAATTTAACTCTGACCGCATAATGATAAAACACTGTATATTACAACACTTTGAAAAACAGCCATAAAACGGTAACACTTTAGAATACTGTATCTTACTTACTGCATAACTAATAAGGAATTATTGAAGAACTAGTAGGCAATTCTTCATTAACTACTTCTTCACTGCTGTTAACTACTAAGGAAGATGTGTTAACTAATCAGTATGTAATAGAATTTTATGATTGTGTTAAGCTACAGTTAGTTAATCAATAACTAATGAATTCTGTCATACCTCCTGAAGAACTACCATTAATTATCTATTAATTAAGGTTCAAGAAAAATAACTATGAAGTAACTACTAATGAACAGTCATACACAGTAGTCATTACAATAATCCAGTTTTTTTTAGCATTGTAGTGGTGGAAGAAGTACACAAATCAAGTGCTTGAGTAAAAGTACAGATACCCCAATAAAATATTACTCCAGTAAAATTATAATTAGGCCATTTTCAAAATTATCTTAGTAAAAATACAAAGGTAATTAATTTTTTAAAGTACTTAAAAAGTAAAAAGCATATTATTATACTTAGTTCTTATACATTTTAAACTTATTTGGCACCATTCAAGTTCCGGCAATATCGCGGTGGTCTACATTTTACAGTGATTTGGTGATGCAAGAGCACGGGCATTTGCATCCTCTTCTGGAGAGTTCCCAGCGCCGCCGATTTGGTGCATTTCTTCTGCGAAATACAGGTTTGTGTACGTTTTATTTAATCTATAAAATCATTACTGTGCTGTAAATCATTTTATTTTATGCAAGGCAACATACAAGGACGCGATGTCAGTTAGCCTATAGCTGAGTCGGTCTTTTTTGCGTGATGGAAACGCCTGATCCCTTGCATAAAACAAATTATTTTATTCATAAAGATAGTAAATCTATTTACATCAGATGTTAAAATATGTTCTTAGAGCTGTGCACTGTTTGTTTATGGGCAGGTTATGGAGTCAGTCACAGCATATTTCGGCTACGAGTGAAACGCAGGGCGGCGGTCTGAAGTTAAGCAGTTTCCCCGCTGAACACGAGCCCAGCTCCCGCAAGAGATCCAGCAATCACTACCGTGGAAACTAGACCAGTTGATTACTTGAATTAATTTTAAAGGTTTAACTTTTGATTTTAAAATGTTTGTTAAACGAGTTTAAATGTAGACAGTATACATGTTAAAACAAAATATCATCTGAAATAAAGGAAGATATCATGTAGCTTAAACGAGTCATTGTAGTGTATTTTACAAAGGTTATAGATGATTATACGTTAATAGTGTTTTTTTACAGTAAGTTTTATTTGAGTCAGAAGTATGTGGTAATTCTTTATTAATTACTAATGGGTTCCCTATATTTTCACTTTAGAATACTGTTTCAGGTTATAAGTAATTCCTGAAGAATTATCTAATAATTCTTTATTAATTACTAATAAGTTTCCTATATTTTCACTTTAGAATACCGTTTCAGGTTATAAGCAGCCTAATTCCTGGATAGTTATTTGATAATTATGTATTAATTAATGGGTTCCCTGTATTTTCACTTTAGAATACTGTTCCAGGTTATAAATAATTCCTGAAGAATTATCTAATAATTCTTTATTTATTACTAATAAGTTCCCTATATTTTCAGTTCCCCGCAATTGTTGCCTCAAATACATGAATTTACTCAATGGCATTCTATGCTGAGGAAAACAGACACACACAGTACTGTACATAAAATATAAAAACTAATCTGAGGTTAGTTTTGTATGACTGTTCATTAGTTACTTCTTAGTTATTTTTCTTGAACCTTAATTAGTAGATAATTAGTAGTAGTTCTTCAGGGGGTATGACAGAATTCATTAGTTATTGATTAACTAACTGTAACTTAACACAATCATAAAATTCTATTACATACTGATTAGTTAACACATCTTCCTTAGTAGTTAACAGCAGTGAAGAAGTAGTTAATGAAGAATTACCTACTAGTTCTTCAATAATTCCTTATTAGTTATGCAGTAAGTAAGATACAGTATTCTAAAGTGTTACCCATAAAACTACTGGTCCATGACAGAGACACAAATAGACTCAGAAACAGAAACACACATTAGGTGTGTTTTAATCAATAGCCATGTTTCCACTTTCTCGTCCGGGGCTCGATCGGGCCTCATTGGAGCTTCCTCTGGGCTCTCACCTGCTTCTCGAGAAACCTTCTCACTTCTCTCACACTTCTATTCACAGTTGAAAGCATTACAGACATACAGAAGGCAAGGTCAGCTAAACTCACTGGTGACGGTGTTACTCATGGTGTTGGAAATCGATTTCTGTTTGAGAAGGGTTTTGAAACTTCACCCTGTGATTGTTACTGTACACCTTAAATCACTGTGTGCGCAGTTGAGATATTGTATCTGGATTGATGGGTTATAAATAAGACTGAAACTAAGTAGGGCGGGAAAAGAATCTGTGAGTATGTGTGAGTGTAAAGGGTGTTGGGCTTTTAAACCAACTCTTTAAACAAGCAGCCAAACAAGGCTGTCAAGATGAATAATGACTTCTTTCTTATCTTTGAGTGTAGTAGTACAACACTAGCTTGATATTATTGTTCTGCTTTACTGATTAGTGAGGGAACATGAACGTACCCGTCTCTCTTCACATCTGACATCACTTTATCCTATACGCAGACCCGATGGCCAGCTTCGACTCCACCACATGCTGGCGTACTGTATACCAATCTTCACGCAGAAAGAACTGGATAAAATATTCTGAATGACATCAATCTGCAATTTGACTAGTGATACAGCCAGGAATTAAATCACATCATGTTGGTTTATCAGGCCAGAGGAGAACTGAGCGGCTGAGTCTGGTTTCTCTCAAGGGTTTTCCTCTATTCTGTCACTGATGTTTGTGTTCGCACCGCTGTCGCCTCTTCATTAGTTGTGGACACTTAATATCCAACAGTGTTATTGTTCTGACCGCACTGACGCTGCTGTACGAGAACTGAACTGAGCTGATGATGACATCACTGTTCTCCAGAACTGCTTTATAGAGAAAATGAACTAATTTAATTAATAACTAATGATCTTTACAACGGAACTGAATCAACACTGAACTGACTTCAGCTGAGCAACACATGAAATCCATAATTTCCCTTTTTATCTCTGTAAAGCTGCTTTGAAACAATCTGTATTGTATAAAGAGCTAAATACATAAAGGTGAAGACTTTATTCTACATATATATGCCTTGCACTTCATCACTGTGTAATATTTAAGGATTGAGCAGCAATGGCGTGTAATCAAAATTTATAGGCAAGACAAGTAGTTTGTTTAGGCTGGGTTGTATGGAATTGCAAACCTGCGCACATATTTTCAAAAGCACATAACTATAGAATCAATTCTGAATGCTCATGTGAACGCCGTCAGCGTTAATCACAGGTTCGCGTTTAAAGTCTGTTAGAGAGAACGGCGTCGTCTTAGTAGCCCCTAATTTAATAACAAATGATCATTTCAATGGAGGTGAATCAATCAAAATGAACTTTAGCTGGAAATAACATTATTCAAGAACCGCTATAAAGCCAAAACAATCTCTGTTACCTTAAATTATATGTTTATCTCTGTAAAGCTGCTTTGGAACAATCCATTGTTAAAAGCGCTATATAAATGAAGATGACTTGACTTGACTAGTTCAAATTCAATTTGATCATTTTCGTATTACTTCTTTCTCTGCCACAATCAGCTGAAACAATCTGCATAAATCTGGCAATTTTCAGCAATTTTCATTGTCATTTTCAAAGTATGTTCGTCATAAATGTTTCATGTGTCGGTCAGGCTCACTCTCTTGCACTACTTCATATTACTAGTGATGGGAATATTTTTGCCGAGAAGATTTGTCTGTGTAATAGTGGGTTGTGGAGGAAGATCTGGTGTCAGAGTCTCAGAGTGAACCGGTCAACGGCTAAGGGGATTACTGCATTAAACTTACATTATTCTTATTTATTTAATTAAGCTGGAGCCAGCAAAGTATTAAATCATTGCTGTCCCCTTTCCATTTCCGTAGTATCACGATACAGAAACTTATAAAGAAACTCAACACAAAAGATTGTTTATTATAATAGGACATGGGTCATGTGTAGTGCAAGAAACAGCCAAAGAGTTATTGTAGGTGGTTACAACACACACACACACACACACAACAATGAAATGAAATTCAACCATGCAAAATAAATAGACAAAAATTTTTAGTCTACTAGTTTGGCAAAATCTGCTAAATAAAAATGTCAATGTTTAAACTATCTCACTAACTAAAATAATACATCAATAATCTAAATTTAAACATAATATTACCTCTCTAACTTTCTGTTATTTACATGTTTCATAACGGCAAAGTGTACTGTAATATTCGTGCAAAATCATTTTTCATATTTTGAAAACATGATATTAGAAGTTTCGGCTATTGTGAAATGGGATCTGTTTCATATTAATGATCAGAGCCAGCAATACAACAAATACAGACAAACCACAAACCCCTGGAGTCCCATAGAGCAGAAACCAGAGACCGAGTGAATGAAGCCCAGCGTTACCTGTGAGCAAGCAGCCAATCAGACACAGCGTGACGGAGGACATGTGACTCATGGTCCCAGCGAGACACAGCCGACCAGTTCGTGCACATCCACAGAGAAGAGCGTTCAGTCCCAGAGACCGAGTGTCTGTCAGAAACAGCCGTCCGCACACATCCCTCGATCCTGACTCAAATGAACTCTCCCTTTCTTTTCCTCCAGCGTCTCCACCCCTCTCTCTGTTCAGGCACAGGGAGTTGGAGTTCCTTTTCCTGTTTCCTCTCTGTGTGCTGAGGATGGGAAAGGCCACAGCTTAAACAATCGCATGTCATTAATTGCGGCTCCTGAAGGGAGGCTCCCACTTTGAGACAAGAGAGATATTCCGCCAGCAGCCCTTCCTGAGAGAATAAATCAAACCTCCTAATCTGGCATTTCATACACTTTTTCATTGTGCTGATTTTGTTCACGACCAACTAAACGTCCAAGTCTTGCTGTTGAGCACATGTGTGTTTTACTTTGGGATTCATTTGAACGTTTGATGAAATTTACTTCTATTCTCCTCCACTATCGGCATCTCGATAGCTGACATCAGAATAGCAGCAAAGCCTTTTTTTAGATTATATCTGATATATCTGATATGATCTGATATAACTGGAGTATACGGTAATAATCATGTGCATTTGATCTGATATAACTGGAGGATACGGTAATAATCATGTGCATTTGATCTGATATAACTGGAGTATACGGTAATAATCATGTGCATTTGATCTGATATAACTGGAGTATACGGTAATAATCATGTGCATTTGATCTGATATAACTGGAGTATACGGTAATAATCATGTGCATTTGATCTGATATAACTGGAGTATACGGTAATAATCATGTGCATTTGATCTGATATAACTGGAGTATACGGTAATAATCATGTGCATTTGATCTGATATAACTGGAGTATACGGTAATAATCATGTGCATTTGATCTGATATAACTGGAGTATACGGTAATAATCATGTGCATTTGATCTGATATAACTGGAGTATACGGTAATAATCATGTGCATTTGATCTGATATAACTGGAGTATACGGTAATAATCATGTGCATTTGATCTGATATAACTGGAGTATACGGTAATAATCATGTGCATTTGATCTGATATAACTGGAGGATACGGTAATAATCATGTGCATTTGAACGAAACGCGCTCTGTAGCGCTGTGTGTTCGCTGTCGGCTACGGTGGAAACATGACGACACAATATGTCGACCTTCATAGAAGGGGGTGCCCGCGGTTATGTAGATATAAAGGTCTCATTCTAAGGTAATAAAAACATTACGGTTTATTAAGTAAGTTCTTTATAGACCACTGAAAACATAGTTATGGATGTCATATAGCATTTCTGTTAATAGATACTCAAATTTTTTACACATTGCACCTTTAATTGAAGAAAATTACATGTTATCCAATATTTTATATTGTAAACTTGGATAATTTAGAGATTTAATCTGGTCCTGATGAAATATATAATTAAGTATAAAATCATAAGAGTCTCATCAGCATAACAGTGGAAACTAATTCCATGTTTTCTTATAATATTACCAAGTGGCAGCATATAAATTGAGAATAGCAGAAGGCTGAACACAGATCCTTGCAGCACTCCATAATTTACTGACATTATCTTAGATTTTAACCCATTTAAACAAAATGGTAACGGTCAGATAGGTACGATCTAAACCACCTTAAGTGCCCTATTTCCTTGAATAAGATTAGTGACTCATCACTACATTCATGATATGGCTAAATCTTTGCACACAGGGCCTCCTGTAACAAAGAAAATTGGTTACTAATCAAGTCACATAACATTTCATTTAAGTTACCATGAAATAACAAATAAGCCTACTAACCTGATGTATTATGCAGTGCAGTACTGGACAGTTACCACTCTTATGAAGAAACGAATCCAGATTCTGTTCCTTGCATTGCTGGTGCTCCATCAGTAACAGCAGACAGTTTAGCGAAGCCTCACATTCACCACATTCTCAAGAGCTTTAAAAATATCCTCTCCTTCGTGGTGCCATGTAATGAAGACAACTTTAACAGCTCCTCTTGAACATCAACGTTCTCTGTGATCGTTCGTACAAAGATCAGGAGCTGACTGACATCCAGCGCGAGAGAAAAGTATTGGCAATTGTTGATTTCATGTTTCAGCTTTTCTTGGACTTGACATTGAATGTCAGAAATCGGACCCGTCACTGTTCAGCGTGACAAAGATACAGATTCAAAGTTCTTGGCCATTTTCTCGTCTCCAAAAGCTTCAGCCATCCCAATCGCACTGCTTTACAATCTCGCCCTCTGATAATGTCAGAGCACAAGTGAAACCGCATTAGACGCCTTTAGATTCATCAGATTCTTGCACCATTATGAATTTAGCAAAAAGGTTTTACTGATGATGTATTTTACCTTTTACATCGGAGATTAGAGCAATTCGGGCGTCACTGGTGTATCTTTCATACTTCTCTTTGTGAGCAGTGGTGTAATGTCAATTTCAATTAAAAAAATTAAATAAAAATCCTTCATTACTGATTTTTTTTCTAAACTCATTAAAAAGATAATCGGTCAGGATTGTTCACAATTTTTCTTTTTTTTTTGCTCATTGACATTAGCGCGCACAATCCTACTATGCTTTAATTACTCCGGTGATCGGCAGGAACTAGCGCCCTCACTTTGTTGGAGAATTAACATCCTAAACTGATATGGTCCAGTTGCCCTTCCCTGATCTAGTGTCTCATTGTTTATTCAAAAATATATCACATGAATATAACAAGATCTGTAAAATAAATGTTTGAAAATGTAAGAGATATTTCATAGCATCTAAAGTGTCCACCAGCACAGTCATGGGCACAGCATGACTAAATGCTGTAGTAAGCTCTTGCCACTTACCCACATGTGGAAGGAAAAATATTCTCACAGCCCTTTGACTGTAGGCAGTAACAGCTTAAGGAACGAATGTATAGAGAAGAGGTTAGTTTTTTTTCCTTTGTGTGTGTGAGTGAATCAACATGCAGTTACAGCTCTTTACTTTCGCAAGGGTTTTAATTGTACAGATCACACACTCCCCTGTGCATTCATTCCTCTTATCAGTGTGTAACAGTGAGCAGCGTGTGTTCAGTGATAGGAAACTAGAAACTGACATGCAAGCACTGAGGAAATAAATGAGGATAAAGGAGATTCTTCAGGCTGTATGAGGTCAGAAACTGGAGCAGGGAGGACTTCCTCTCTGAGGCCTCACACCCAGACCGGCTCAGACCAGACCAGACCAGACCAGACCAGACCGGGCTTAGACCCAGAACTGACCAGAACGGGCTCAGACCAGACCAGACCAGAACGGACCGGACCAGACCGGCTCAGACCAGACCAGACCAGACCGGGCTTAGACCCAGAACTGACCAGAACGTGCTCAGACCAGACCAGACCAGACCAGACCAGACCGGGCTTAGACCCAGAACTGACCAGAACGGACCGGTCCAGACCAGACCAGACCGGGCTTAGACCCAGAACTGACCAGACCAGAACGGGCTCAGACCAGCAGACATCCAAAGTCTCCCGGAAGTTCCGGGAGTCTCCCGCATATTGCTAGCGTCTCCCTGATCCCCTCAAATTAGATCAGACCAGACCAGAAAGGATCAGACCAGACCAGACCAAACCGGGCTCAGACCCAAAACTGATCATACCAGAACGAGCTCTGACCCAGACCAGAACAGACCGAACCGGACCAGACCAGGCCGGGCTCAGACCCAGAACTGACCAGACCAGAATGGACTCAGACCAGACTAGACCAAACCAGACCGGACCAGACCAGACCGGGCTTAGACCCAGAACGGGCTCAGACCAGACCAGACCGGACCGGACCGGTCCAGACCAGACTAGACCAGACCGGGCTCAGACCAGACCAGAATGGACTCAGAACAGACTAGACCACACCAGACCGGACCAGACCAGACCGGGCTTAGACCCAGAACGGGCTCAGACCAGACCAGACCGGACCGGTCCAGACCAGACCAGACCAGGCCAGGTTCAGACCCAGAACTGACCAGACCAGAATGGACTCAGACCAGACTAGACCACACCAGACCGGACCAGACCAGACTGGGCTTAGACCCAGAACGGGCTCAGACCAGACCGGACCGGACCAGACCAGACCAGACCGGGCTCAGACCAAGAACTGACCAGACCAGAATGGACTCAGAACAGACTAGACCACACCAGACCGGACTTAGACCCAGAACGGGCTCAGACCAGACCAGACCAGACCAGACCGGACCGGTCCAGACCAGACCAGACCAGACCAGACCAGGCCGGGCTCAGACCCAGAACTGACCAGACCAGTATGGACTCAGACCAGACTAGACCACACCAGACCGGACCAGACCGGGCTTAGACCCAGAACGGGCTCAGACCAGACCGGACCGGACCAGACCAGACCAGACCGGGCTCAGACCAAGAACTGACCAGACCAGAACGGGCTCAGACTTGGGCAGCACAGAGGCCGCTGTAGACCTTCATATTTGATGATGGCTGTAAACTGGGTGAAATGCAGTCTGAATCAACTAGACCAGTGCTTCTCAAACCTGTCCTGGAGGAAAATTCTGGATCCCTTCTTATCGAACACATCAGATAATGAAGACGGTGCAGTGATGGGGGTCCTGGTTCTGAACTAGACAGTGGTATATATATATACATTTGACTGTACTTCTATAATAACACACACTGGGACTTTCAATAATACAACCCCCCAGTTCTTCCTTGTTTTTCTTTCAGAAACATTCACACTATTCCAACATCGCTCAGCTTTTAACTCTTTCCCTGCTATTAAAAAAAAAGTTGCACGCCACCGCCAGCATTTTTGATCAATTTCACTAAAATCGTATTTTTGTCAAAGACGTTGTCTTGATAGGATTCAGAACGATAGAGTCCATCATCACCCCTAAAGCTTCACAAATGTTCCTCTTCATGGGGTTAGGGTATGTTTGATGATCGTGTTATTTCACACGAGCGCCAGCAATGCTTCTATCGCTTGTTTCTGCTTCTTCACCTGTGTTTAGATCCTGAGATGCTGTACTCTTTCAGAAATGCGTAACAGCGCCAATGGAGGGGAAATGGTAACCCATGATCATATTAATACCTAACAAACATCGTTAGAGCTTCTCTTTCTTCATTTATCCGTGCTCAAAATACAGGTTTGTTTTTGTATCAAGTCAAGTCAAGTCAAATATATTTATATAGCGCTTTTCACAATACAGATTGTATCAAAGCTGCTTCACAGTATCAATCAAAACAACTTAACAATGTTTGTTTATTACTGGAAAAAAGACATCCAAGTTTGGTAGAGCTGATCAATGGTATGATTGGTTAATTAATTTGAATATCCCCAACTGAGCAAGCCAAAGGCAACAGTGGCAAGGAACCGAAAAACTCCATCCAGTGACCTAAAGGTGTCCTAACACACCATCAGATGACCCAATGGAGAAAAAAAACCTTGGGAGAACCCAGGCTCAGTCGGGGGCCAGTTCTCCTCTGGCGTTTATGAACTAGAGGCCGAATTTACAGTAACTGTAAGATAAAAAATTTATATGAATGCCTGGCTAAATAGATGCGTCTTTAGTCTAGTTTTAAACTGGGAGAGCGAGTCTGAGCAACGAACAATATCAGGAAGGCTATTCCAGAGCTTCGGAGCTAAATGTGAAAAGGCTCTGCCTCCTTTGGTGGATCTGGATATCCTAGGAATGACCAGAAGCCTCGAATTTAGTGATCTTAAAGAGCGCGATGGATTGTAGGGCGATAGAAGATCCGTTAAATAGACTGGAGCTAAACCATTTAGAGCTTTATAAGTCAAAAGCAATACCTTGTAATTAATACGGAACTTTATAGGTAACCAATGAAGTGATGATAAAATCGGTGTTATATGATCATATTTTCTTGATCTAGTAAGAACTCTAGCGGCTGCATTTTGGACTAACTGTAGCTTGTTTATTGAAGATGCAGGACAACCAGCTAATAAAGCATTACAGTAATCTAGTCTCGAGGTCATGAATGCATGAACTAACTTTTCTGCATCAGAGACTGATAGCATATTACGTAGCTTAGCAATGTTTCTAAGGTGGAAAAAGGCGGTTTTTGTAACATATGAAATATGCTTTTCAAAAGACAGGTTGCAGTCTAATGTAACACCCAGGTCTTTTACTGTAGCGGATAAAGTAACAGGGCATCCTACTATGTTAAAGTCGTGCTGTGAAAGGTTTTGTGGACGGTTTTTACAACCGATAAGTATTACCTCTGTCTTGTCTGGATTTAATAAAAGAAAATTACGCGTCATCCAATCTTTTATATCTTTAACACAATCTGTCAATTTGGATAATTTAGCGTATTCATCTGGCCGTGATGAAATATATATTTGAGTGTCATCAGCATAACAATGGAAACTAATTCCATGTTTCCTTAGAATATTACCAAGTGGCAGCATATATATTGAGTGGCAGCATATATTTTTGTATCTTAGTGGGGATTTTCCATTGACTTCTACTGTCTTTATACCAAGTTAATATGTTCTTTCCCCTCCTCTTAACCCTTACAGAGAGCTTTTTGCATTTTTACATACTAATTAAAACATTATTTAGCATGTTTATTAATCTGTTTTCTTCATAGGGGCCACTGGCTGATCCCCACAATATATTGATTTCAGGTTTTATCTTTGTGGGGACAATTGGACCCCACAATGTAGGTTAAAGCTGTATACACTATCAACACACAACACACACACACACACAGAGTTGGTGCAGTGATGCTCACAATGAACAAGACGATTAAAAGCAGTTTTTTTACTGTAGAAAAACAATCAGATGAATTACACACTACAATCAAACACAGAAATCTTCAGAATGCTGAACGCAGGGTCCTCTTCAACAGAAGTCAGTTTCTCGTCCCCTGCAGGGTATCCACCAAAATCTTGTTGTACTCCTGCAGATGTTTGTTAACAGTCTTCACCACTGGCCGGTAATCGCTCTCGACAGCTTTCGAGGCGATGACTGTATAATAGAGTTAGGGATCATGAGACGTTACACGTCACCTGTATCTACACTTCTGATGAGAACTTCTCCTAGAAAAACACACATTATAAAAGGATACATTCTTTCATCACAAAGTTGTTCTGCTCCAGATGTTGCCATTTCCTCTCCATATTGGTGAGCTGCAAAGTGAACAGTCACATTAGAGAGCAATACACCAAATCCAAAAACACAACCCCAGAAAGAGTGGTTCCCGTTTACACGCATATGTGAGTGTTGTGCTCTTAACCCATCAGCGAGCATCTCTTTCTGCTCTGGACCCCAACCCAACCCAACCCAACTCAACCCAACCCAACTCAACTGTATCTTTATAGCCCTTAATATCCAACAGTGTTATTGATCTGACCGCACTGACGCTGCTGTACGAGAACTGAACTGAGCTGATGATGACATCACTGTTCTCCAGAACTGCTTTATAGAGGAAATTAACTAATTTAATAACTGATGATCTTTACAACGGAACTGAATCAACACTGAACTGACTTGAGTTCGAAATCCATTATCTGCCTGTTATCTCTGTAAAGCTATTTTGAAACAATCTGTACTGTATAAAGCGCTGTAGAAATAAACGCTTGACTTGAAACATAGTTTCAAAGCAGCTTTACACAGTCATCCTGTTATGTATATAATGCCTTATAAAGCCTTATGTGAAGCTGCTTTGAAACAATGTGCATTATGAAAAGTGCTATAAAAATAAAAATGCACTTGACTTAATGCTTTAACAGCATTTTTAAAGCTGGGAGATATGATGATACATATAACAACGGTTTTAATTATACCATGAAATTAGATCAACCAATACTTTGTATTTATTTTGTGTAGAAGATTTATCAGTGCCACAGAGTCTCGGGTAAAAGCATGAGCATTCGAATGTAATTAAAGCTGCAGTGAACAGAAGTTCACCATCCTTGAGAACCGAGCCGGTCTGATTCATGACAGGGATCCTATAAATGATGGGAGCATCCCATATTTAATGATTAAATAAGGAAAATTGCATTTACATGACATTTCATAATGCTGCTCCAAATTATTTCTCCAAAACCTCTGTGATAAGCCGTTTTCTTGACAGCATGTAAACATGGTTACTGTCACTGTGAGAGGAATAGGGGTGACTCTGATCTCGAGGTTTACCCATGACCTGCACTAACCCAACCTGTGTTGTATAAACAGAGTTCCTACATTTTCCATTTCAAAATTCCATACTTTTCCAGACTCAAATTTCCAAACCTCTCTGTAGATTTTCAGACCATATTCAAAGTGCCCCTATTATGCTTTTTCGAATATGCCCTTTCATGCAATGTGTAATGCAGCTTTCTGCAAAGTTCTGAAGACGAAAGAGCATGCAATAAAAAAAGTTATTGTTTCTCAAAAGAAAGAATCGACACTGAACAGCCTAAACGAGTCATCAGGAATTTGAATCCCACTTCGGTGACGGCCACACGGCGCTGGGTAACACATTTGCCTAACGCCCTCCTATGTTCTACGTTGTCCACCCGCGAACAACTTGACCCGCCTTCACACACTGTAGCGGGTTCGTGTTGTGTATGTCGAGAAGATGCTGTTTTCTACTCTGCAAAAGCAAATTCTCTTTGTAAACACTTCCAAAGGACGAGGATGTGAAGAGTCTGGTTAAAATGACCACAGCGACACAACAGCAGTATAACCTTTTGACGAATGCTTCTCAAATCTCCATGAAGCCTAAATGAGGTTTACAAAACGCTCCACGTCCATTAAAGATGGGACGGTACCCACTTTATCAGTAAGTATGATTATTTATTGATGTATATATTTCCTACTGGGTCTTCTAGCGTATCAATGAGAAACGTCCTGCACAAGGCGTGCTTGCGATGGAGCTTCGGGTTGAATAACTAGTTCTTTCAATGTTTCATCATCGGACTCGAGCTTGGATTGATACGGTTATATCGACAATATTGTTACTGTCTTTACAGTGTGTACAATTGCTATAGGGCGTAATATGGGCATTTAGCTTCCGACAAGCACTGTAAGTGGTAGACCAATCACAGCAGACTGGTCTGTCTGGCCAATCAGAGCAGAGTAGGCTCGCGAGGAGGGATTTAAAGAGATCATCGGACCTGCGTTTGAGAATCATTGAAATATGTGGTGATGTGCAATGTACATTATGTGAAAATTAAAGTTTTTTTTGTAGGAGACCTCCAAAGCAAAATTAGTATTTTCAGCCCCCCAATAAAATGTTTTTAAGCTAGTTATTTATATATTTTGCTGTAGTGTCAGTAGACATGGGTTATAGTATATACAAAACTAGAAATTGTAATGCCTAAGCATGCAAAAAAATTGTCGAAAAAATTTCTGGTGTGCATGCAATGTAAAAGTCTGTATGTACACTATTCTGCAAAAGTCTTAGGCACGTTAGTGTTTTCACCCGGAATTCATTAATTGTAAAGATTTGTGTATGCACAAGGAGTGACATATACAGTAGTGTATACAGACTTCTGCATGCACACAAGAAACTTTTTACATCATGAAGTTATATGTAACAAAGTTTCGGGAGGAGCACGTTCTGCTCCTCAACCAATCAGCACAAGCGGAGCCGGTATCCCTCTGTCCCGTGACAGTTTCCCAGCACCCCTCCACCCCCACCCCCTCACTCTCGGCTGCTGTTCTATCCCAGTCAAAGGGGGGGATGAATTACTATATCGCATAAATTACTATATTGCATTTCATGTACGTGTGAACTCGTGAATTTTTTGCATGCTTACGCATTACAATTTCTAGTTTTATATAAACCATAGCCATAGTCCTTTGTGTGTCCCTGTCTTACCATGAAGAAAAAAGAGAGCATTGACCCACATGAATTAATAGAAATCTAGGTCTATTTGCTCAAGAATTGGCTTTTCTAGGGAACCTCTTAGCCTGACTTCGTCATACTCATATTCTAGTCAGAATGTGAGTCTGATACTGCTCCATAGGGCTTTGATTATGAGGCGTGTCTTAACCGAACCCGGAAGAAAAAAACCCCTCTGCACTCAATTTAATAGACCTACAACCAATCAGAGCAACGCAAGTAAGTGTTTTTTTTTTATAAGCTACAAAGTTGTCATCAGAACGCAACTACACTCACGCTGGAAGAAGTAGTAAAATAATGAGTGTTGCTTCTTTTACTTGGTCCTCCATGAGTGCGACCAAAGGAGAAACCCAGTGTTTCCCCTACTATGTATTTAGCAGCGGCGCAGCGCCGCCACTGGATTTTCAGCGCCGCTGCAAAATCTTCACATGATCAGTAATATCACATCCACTTAAAAAACACACCTAAAAACACTTGAGACGTGGCGTGCGCCGGTGCTGCTTATGCGGTGGCTCTGAATCCACTGTTGACAAGAAAGAGGAGAAAGAGCCACATATGGAAATATTTTCGATTAGGCTAATGTCACGTTGCCATAGGGGGCCGTTCACATAGCGCGTTTTTTCTGCGCGTTGCAAATTCGTTATTTCAAATGTAGGCGCGCGGGAAGCACGCGCTCGTTTCTCCATGCCGCCTCTATTCATGGTTGCATAGCAACGACAGGACGCCACGGGAGAGAGCAAGCGCTTTTAGAAAGGAGAAAGCGGCGCTCTCCATGAGGACGAGGAGAGTAGCAGCAAAGAATTAATTGATTTTCTAGCCCTTGCATTAGCTTTACTACTAGATATATTTATGGAGATGAGAAATAAAAAGCCGCCCTGTACAGCTATGATCAGCTGTTCGGCCCGAGCTGTCGATGTTGTTACGGAAAGGCCGAAGCTGATCGGTTGGCTTTTGTCACATGGCGTGTTGAGATGAGATGTTACGAGTTTTCATCTCGCCACGCGCGCCTACAATTGAAATAACGCATTTGTGCGCAAAAAACGCGATATGTGAACGGCCCCTAAAGTGGACTCGGGTGCGGTTGTATCCGGGGTAGTTTTACGAGCAGGAGTACATGAGCACAGTCTCGGACCGACACCCGAGTGCTGTTATTAGTCCCGCCAGAAAAGCAGATCTAGGCTTATTCTTGGCTGGATAACTCTTTTAAAAAGTCTTTTAAAATGAAATACGAACACAGTTTTGGATTAAAATAAAGGCACAGTCAAGTCAAATAAAACACTTGATTGTTCATGTTTGTTCACTTAATTCATTGTGCATTAAATAATGTTAACTTAAAACTTTTGATTTTAAATAATGTTAAAATTAAAAAAATTAAGTGCTCACAGATTGGGTGTGGCCTAACATTTTCAATAAATTCTAAATAATCTTTTTCCTTGGTTGTGCCATTTCATTTTTCCCCTATCAATATCTACCTTATAGCTGAAAATGAACACAAAACAAAAAACGTGAAAAATCCTGTCTAAAATTATAAAATGAAGGTTTCTGTTTGTGAACAGTTCAAGGTGCGTGCTGCAATTATCACCTTGAATCTGTTGATGGTATGTCGTAATTGTATGTCTCAAAATGTCAATTTGTATCCACAAAACTTGCCAGAAGTCATGGTTTAAGGGTTTATTTAAAAAAAAAAGTTCTTCCGGAGGTACATGTAACCGGTACATGTAGCGGAGCATGTTACCAAGTGTTACACACCCCCCCCCCCCCCCCCCCCCCCCCCCCCCCCCCCCCACCCATGTTACTTGGTAACATGCTCCGCCACGGGACAGCACCGCTGCTGAAAATTTTCTAGGGGAAACACTGGAAACCACAACGACCACAGGGTTTTCATTGCATCCCATCTTTTTAGTGACCATCGGAGCCAGCTGATAACAAATGCCCAAATGACACATCTTTCCGATCGACAAATGCCTTGATTGCAGTTCTCTGTTCGTCTTTTAAAATGAATGCGCTGTCGATTTCTTTTACAACAGACGCAATAGCGGAATCTATACATCTCAATTCTCCAGCTGCAGTCATCTTTGAGGGAAACCAGTTCAACCCAAGCGCTCGTTGATAACGTGATGATTACGTAACTGCAGATCATCTGTCCATCATCGTATAAAGCCCGCCCTGGCAATTTTGATTGGCCCGACTAATTTTGAACCGATCATAATTACTCCTCAATGGATCGAGTCCAGACCGAACTTCCCGACCAAAATATTTTGTGGGCGGGGTTCGGGCTGGCATCCAGGCTAGGAACCTCTAATATCAAGGCCTAATGTCCGATTGAATGCCTCCTCTGTGGCGGCGGAGAACGACACGAAATGGCCTGATGGCACAATATTGTCTATGCTAAGTTTAATGGTTTCTCGTGCGCACACGAAAGTCTGTATATTTTTTTATTTTTGCAAAGGTCCTTTAAAGGCTCTGTAATATGGTGCTAAGAATATCATGAGAAGAACCCAAACACGCTTATAAACTGCCACAAACATTCAGTTGTGTTTGACAATCACTAAAGAATCGCTAAACAACTGCTATGAAAACACACTTCTTATATGATAAATTTATTTTCATTAAATTCTTTTAAATTCATTAGATTTTCTATTATAGAAAACTAAATGGCAATGGTCTGGAAATGGTCTTTCTATTTACATTTACATTTAAATTTAGCCATTTAGCAGACGCTTTTATCCAAAGCGACTTACAATTGAGGACACAACTTTCCATACTCATTCTTTTTTCCAAACTGCGTAGGAACCCTGTATAAAGCACTATATAAATAAATAAAGGTGACTTGACTTAAAAACGAGGAACCCTTGCTATTAACAGTGCATCATGGGAGACGGTGAAAGAGGGCATTCCCTGTGTTTATGATGTGTGTGTATAGCCGTCTCTGTTAGCCAGAACCCTCATGAGATCCAGGCCTTCGAGCGGCGCAGAAGCTGAACACTGTGTTCCCGTGAGGCTTCTCACCTCCACATGCATCTCGTTCTCCTGCAACTGCTGTTTAAGAGACTCGTACTCCTCGTTCATGTTGTGTATCGTCTTCCTGATCGTGTCCTTCCTCCGAGTGAGCGTCACCCGATCCTCCTGCAGTCTCTGATGGGACACAATGGCACCACATTCACTATAAGCCCTAATAATATTAATATAGGCAGCATAAACTGCCTAATGTGATATAACCACTGCATATTTATTAACTATATCCACCTTTACACTGACAAACAAATGTTGCATATTTTCTCAAAGAGGTTCATTAATTTTGGGACGGTTTGCATCTGTGCTGATATTTTCGTGTAGATGAAGGTGTCAGACAGGAGCTGAGAGTAGAGGATTCCGACGGATCTGATTTAGTCTCACAAAGCATTCATACATTTCATACAAGACTGACGATTTCACAGCTCAACACAAAGAGCTTCAGTGCGCAGTGGATCAGCAGTTCCTTGTGTGTGCGGTGCGCCGGTACCTTCTTGCGCTGCTCTCCGGCCGCGGTGAGGGCCTGCAGGTCCCTGTACGTGTGCAGCTCTCGCTTCATGAGCTCCAGCTGATCTCTCAGAGTCTGCAGCTCTGAGCTCACCTTACTCTCCAGCTGCTCCACTTTCAGCAGGTCCTGCTGCAGATGCTCACTTTCTGCAGCATAAACAGCATATAATCATACATGAACAAACACAACATCAGCACTTCAGTTATAAACAATCCGCCCGAAGCGTAATCTAACCGGACTATGCAGAGCCACTGTTTATCCTACAGGTGTCACTAACACATTGAATCACAGCAAACATCGTGTAGCTTCACCCATCAGGTGTTCTTTTAACATGAAGATTTTTGTGAAGCGCACATGTACGTGTGTAACTGCTGCTCGTGACCCCACAGCCTGTGAGCAGGAAGGGTTAGGGTTCAGAGGTCAACAATCAGAGGCAGATCTGGCAAATCCGTGACAGAGATTCATGACACACTTAAATCTGCAATCCTGCAATGTGGATGAAAAAACACTGAAACTGATCTGTTGAAACGCCGTCCCTGGGGACACTGAGCTCTGATGTGTGTGTGTGTGTGTGTGCGCAGCCCGTCCGCGCTGGAGACATGCTGATCTGTGTGTGTGTGTGTGTGTGTGTGTGTGTGTGTGTGTGTGTGCGCGGGGCCATGGGAGCGTCAGAGGGGGGCATGTACAGGAAGGAAGTGGAAGAGGGCCGCTTCCCTCTGATAGGCAGACGTGTTTGGAGAGAGACTGTGGTGTGTGTGTGTGTGTGTGTGTGTGTGTGTGTGTGTGTGTGTGTGTGTGTGTGTGAGAGAGAGAGAGAGAGAGAGAGAGAGAGGAGAGAGAGAGAGAGAGAGAGAGAGAGAGAGAGAGACTGTGTGGTGTTTGTGTGTGTGTGTGGAGCAGTCAAAAAAACCCTGTCAGCACTTCTGAGCATTCTGGACTGCTTCCTTCTCTAGGGGTCATTCAGCAGCACCCCCCCCCCCCCCCCCCCCACACACACACACACACACACACACACACACAAACACACTCTCTCTCTCACACACACACACTCTCTCTCACACACACACACACACACAGCAAATGCCGGACCGTGTTTCTGCAGGACCGTGAAAGTGAAATATCACAAGATCAACAAACAGGGGAGAGACAAACAATGTCCAACTGCTATGAAAAGAGACACTCAGAGGAAGTCTGAGTGCAACATTTCTCAATGGCTCTGAGGAGATAAGACAATGTTTGGGAATTTGAGGAGAACACAAGGAGTTTCATACAAAAGAAGGAAAGACCCTTCACTGGGCAGCAGATACACATTAGAAGGAGGAGAGAGAGAGAGAGAGAGAGAGAAAGAGAGAGAGAGAGAGAGAGAGAGAGAGAGACGAGAGAGAGAGAGAGAGAGAGAGAGAGAGAGAGAGAGACAGAGAGAGATACACACAGAGAGAGAGAGAGAGAGAGAGGAGAGAGAGAAGAGACAGAGTCAGAACTCCGCACCAAAGATGAACATCAAAAAACTAAAAGAAAAAATAAATTCTTTCAACACCTAAAGAGTCTGCTAAGCCCTTGATGCATCCATCTTTGATCCCCAATCTTTAATTTGAAAGCCATGTTTCTAGCATATGTAAAACCGCATTCTTCCATCTTAAAAATATATCTAAATTACGAAACATGCTTATCCCAAGGTTACTGTAGTCAGCAAGATCGGGCCGTATCCAGATCAGATGGAGGACCCTGCACCTAGACACGAGCACAAACGCATGATGTAGTCAGCCAGATCCGGGCCGTATTCAGACCAGATGGAGGACCCTGCGCCTAGACACGACCACAACGCATGATGTAGTCAGCCGGATCCGCGCTGTGTCAAGATCAGATGGTGGACCTGCGCCTAGACAACGACCACAACGCATGATGTAATCAGCCGGATCCGGGCCGTATCCAGATCAGATGGAGGACCTGCGCCTAGACACGACCACAACGCATGATGTAGTCAGCGATCCGCGCCGTATCCAGATCAGATGGAGAACATGCACCTAGACATGACCAAAACACATGATGTAGTCAGCCGGATCCGCACTGTGTCAAGATCAGATGGTGGACCTGCGCCTAGACATGACCACAACGCATGATGTAGTCAGCCGGATCCGCGCCGTGTCAAGATCAGATGGAGGACCTGCACCTAGACACGACAACAACTCATGATGTAGTCAGCCGGATCCGGTCCGTATCCAGATCAGATGGAGTACCTGCACCTAGACACGACCACAACCCATGATGTAGTCAGCCGATCCGCGCCGTGTCAAGATCAGATGGAGGACCTGCCACCGAGACACGACAACAACTCATGATGTAGTCAGCCGGATCCGGTCCGTATCCAGATCAGATGGAGGACCTGCGCCGAGATACGACAACAACTCATGATGTAGTCAGCCGGATCCCGGTCCGTATCCAGATCAGATGAGGACCTGCGCCTAGACACGACCACAACGCATGATGTAGTCAGCCGGATCCGGGCTGTATCCAGATCAGATGGAGGACCTGCTCCTAGACACGACCACAACGCTGATGTAGTCAGTCCGGATCGGGTCGTATCCAGATCAGATGGAGGACCTGCACCTAGACACGACCACAGCATCATGATGTAGTCAGCCGGATCCGGGCCGTATCCAGATCAGATGGAGGACCTGGACCTAGACACGACCACAGCACATGATTTAGTCAGTCTGATCCGGGCCGTATCCAGATCAGATGGGGAACCTGCCACCTAGACAAGACAACAAAGCATTATGTAGTAAGCCGGATCCGGGTCGTATCCAGATCAGATGGAGGACCTGCGCCTAGAACGCATGATGTAGTCAGCTGGATCTAGGCCGTATGGTTAGGGTTAGGTTTCATGTTATTGCAGTTTTCACAGAGATGAGAATGGTTTCGTTTTTAAAAACTTGCACTTTGAAACCTATTTCAAAGTTTTGCGTTCTCAGGCCACAAAATGGCGGTGTCGTGTAAACAAACGGCCAGAACGCATTAAAAGTTTTCAGTTTTCAGTTAAAAAAGGTGTCGTGTAAGCGGCCCCCAAGTTAATAACTAATGATGAAGGAGACTTGACGGAGATGCTCACGGAAATCCCCAACCTGAACAACTACCAGAGCACAAAGAGCGTCACTACTCACCTGATCCACAGCTCCGCTGTACAGGACCTGAGAGAAACACACGCTCTTATCCCGACTCATTCAAACGGAAATATGTCAATGAGAAACTTATATTCCCAAATATCAGAGCCAAGAAAATCTGACAGAACCTGTCTGAGAGAAACCTTGAATGAAAACTATAAGCACATCATAATCCACACTGGAACAACTGACATGAGGGCCGTGAAGGGCCGTGGGGCTCCTGTGATCAATACACTTATCAGAGGCTAGAATAACTCTGTCTGCATTACTACCACACTCTGATGGACCAGTCCACATGCTCATGGAAATGAATCGCGATGACATAACCTGCATTACTCACACACATTTATATATATATCCAGGTAAATACACACACAGCAGTGAGAGAAAGACTGACCTGAGGAGAGGCCTCTAGCGGTGCTGTGGGACTTCTGCATCTCCGTCTCCTTGAAGCTCAGATCGTCCTGCATGGACCGAAGCTCCTGCGGTGTGACGGCGGACAGCTGATGCAGACGACTGATGTTCTGAGAAACACCACACACTCGCTGTCATGACTAACTCTAGCACGTTACAGGTGTGTGTGTGTCGTGAGAGAGGTGTGTGTGTGTGTGTGTGTGTGTGTGTACCCTGCTGGAGTGCTCCAGTAAAGCCACGACACTGATCTGAGAGTCTCTGATCAGCTGCTGCTCCTGACTTTTATTCTCCTCAAACGTGTTTAAATACGCTGTGAAAACACACGAGCTCATCATCTAATGACCAAAACGAAGCGTCTAACCCTAACATGCATCAGTGTGTGTGTGTGTGACAGACTCACAGTCTATCTCCTCCTCTCTCTTCTGCAGCTCCTTGTACTTCTGAGTTCGTTCCCCTGTGCAGACGGTAAACATGGGTTACACTCGACTCAGGTTATTGTAGTTGGTGCATTAAAGGGGACATTAGAGAAATCAATTTCCCTTCATGTTTTGAATTTAAAAAAGCTTGATGTACTATAAAAACATGCTGTAACTGAGAATTTAAACAGTCCAAATATACCAGAGCAACTGAAAATAATACATGACACCACACACACATTTACACCAACGAAGCCTATTCGGTGTTCAGAAGCGTCCTTCTGAGACAGTATTATTATTATTATTATAACTACTAAATACCAAAGTCTCAGTTTGTATAGAACTAACTATCATATCTGGAGATTTCAATGAGCAACAATGCTGTTGTTCTGAATATCAGAAACATGTTTGTTGTTAAACATGTTGACTTCCTGCTCAGCTACTGTTCGGACGCTCTTGCTTACTGCTCCGCGCTTTGCTCTATCGCTTTTATATTTTTTAATCGCTCTATCGCTTTTATATTTTTATATTTTAATTTCCTTTTATCACCTAATTTTAACTTCAGCAAATCAGCACAGTGCTCAAACACTTGATTACTACAAAAAAACAGAATTCTTTTTTCTCGACCAGCCTCCCACTGAAAGCTTACATTCCGGGGACAACTGCCTACATTCTAAAGGATAAGAGAAAATGCCTCTTCTGGAATCTACTTGCTGCACTAATTGCCAGAGAGACTTTTACAAAGGATTGCAGTTCTTGAAACAAAGTTACTTGTGGCACCACCAAACCAGACGGAACACACAACAGAGCTTCGTCATGGACGGCCTCAGCATACAGCCGGTGAGTCCCATGAATCTAGTGCTCCAATACAGGCCATACTGAGTGTAGAGAAACAAGCTGATCGACTTACAAATCGGTGGCAAAAACAGGGAGCGAGACCCAAAGGCACTCGAGACACGAGCATCACATATTGCTGCAGTAGCCTCCTCTACCCCAGATACGGCTCTGACAAGGATTGCAAACACTGGTCTCCTACCACCGCCTATACATATTGAGAACAGTTTTTGAAGTATTAATGAATGAGGAATCCCTGAATGTGATGAATGTGATCGAACACAGACTGAATCAGACTGAATAGTAGCTAACACTGCTAACTGGCGCTCAAGGTCGAGCAGACAGCGGCACTCAGCTCAGAGCGCAGCCGAGCATAGGACTCTGATAGTGGGTGACTCCACAATCAGAAACATTATAAGCAGGGATACAACTAAGTGCTGCCTTCCACAAGCAACGACTTCTGATGTAAATAGGGAACTTCAGAACATTCTGATGAAACATAAGACTGCAAATCGACTCATCATTCATGTGGGGAAAAAAGATATTCATAAAGAGCAGTCAGAACTCCTTAAGGATTTCAATGAACTCTTTGAAACACTTAAAAGACTGAAAGTTCAGACATTCATCAGTGAACGACTCCCAGCAAGAGGAACAAACAGGTTTTCACGGTTGCTTGGGCTTAATACATGGCTCCAAAAAACCTGCAATATAAAAGGAGTGAACTTCATTGAAAACTTAAATCTTTTCTGGAGTCAGAGGCAACTGTTTCAACAGGATGGGCTCCACCCAAACAAACTTGGTTCAAGAGTGCTAAAGGACAATATCTACTTCTCCCTCAATCATCCTTCTGCAGTGTGTGACAATCTACTCAACCTGAATTGCACAAACACACCTGGACACAGTATGAATGACCACAGGACTTCACTTCAGCACCTGAATGGACATGCGGTTGACATATCACTCAAGGACAATGATAACACCATGCAGCCACAACAACTTCTGCTCACGGACACAATCTCAGCAGAGCCCTACCCACAGAGCTCACCACAGACAGACCGGGACATATTAGAACTGCTCCAAGATTCAGCTCCCAAGGACAACTTTCTGGAAAACACCGGGGGAAACCAGGACAGCATATTACAGCCTCCGATAACACCAGAGCAACAACCCCTCTCCCCAGACACGTTATCCCTCACTCCAGCATCTCCACTTCTGTGCTTCTCAGAGAAAATGGAAAAACTGGTGTATGCTTGAACCAAACTATCCCACTCTTTTGCTGCAAGCCCCCAGATGTCAACCAAAAAACGGAAGGCCCCACAACCACCAAAGGCAGCGGGCCCAGCTCGCCCTCCTCCTCCTCCTGTGAGAGCTCTTCGGCCTCTACCACAGCGCCAGGGCCCACACCCTCCTCCATCTGCCCGAGGTGAACCAAAAACAACTGATACCAGCTCTCAATGATATGTGTCGGGTCCCATCTATGATAACAGTAACTTTCTTAAATGTTTACAAAACAAGCGGGAACCCAGTGTGCCTGAATCTTTCTCTATTGCTGTTCAATTACATGATAGAAAATCTAAGGCCTTCAAAAGCCGTACAGCAAACCCATCTAATCGGGTGCCTATTACACGCCAAATGTGGGGACAAAAAGTAAGACTGTTAAGTTAGCACTTTTAAACATCCGCTCACTTAAAAATAAATCACTTCTAGTCAACGATTTAATAACCACATACAACCTGGACTTTATGTTTCTAAATGAAACTTGGTTAGAAGACAGCTGCAGTGGAACAGTCCTCAATGAAACATCCCCTCCTAACTTTACTTTTATGAGTGTCTGCAGAGCTGCTAGGAGAGGCGGGGCTTAGCTGCTCTTTTTAAAGATGTCTATGAATGTAAGCAAACATCATTTGGGAATTACCCGTCTTTCGAATATCTGGGTATTGTGTTAAAAGGTGCTCCACGTAATTTACTTATCATTATTTACAGGCCTCCAAAATACTCTCCAGCCTTTGCTGAGGACTTTACAGAACTGCTATCAACAATTTCCTCAGAGTTTGACTGTTTTGCCATTTCTGGAGATTTTAACATTCACATAGATAATGCAGAAAACAATTTGGCAAAAAAAAATTAAAACTGTTTTAATAACTTTTGATCTGACTCAGCATGTACATGGTCCCACACACAATCGTGGACACACTCTAGATTTACTTATCAGTAAGGGTTTAAACATCTCATCGATTGTTATTAAAGATGTAGCACTGTCTGATCATTTCTGTATTTTCTTTGATATATTGATCTCTCCTGCCATTGAAGCTAGATCTGTGTCTGTCAAGAAGAGATGCTTAAATGAGAACACTAGTGTGCTATTTATGAAGGCTATATCTTTACAACCAAGCATATCTGCTGACTCTGTTGATTTTCTCCTTGATTCTTTTAACTCAAAAGTTAAAAGTGTAATTGATGATATTGCTCCTGTGAAAGTCAGGAAGAATAGTGGTAGACAAAAAGCATCTTGGAGAAACTCAACAACTGTGCAAAATATGAAAAGAACATGCAGAAGAGCAGAGCGCATGTGGCGGAAGACAAAACTTGTAGTCCATTATAACATCTACAAAGACAGCATCCATGCTTTGAATATATTGAACTTTCAATATTGAACTAGGCAAAGCTAGACAGACTTTCTTCTCGAATATTATAAACAGCAACTTAAACAACACACACACTCTTTTTGCTACTGTAGAGAGACTGACAAACCCCCCAAGCCAGATTCCCAGTGAAAGGCTCTCAGACGGCAAGTGCAGTGAGTTTGCTTCTTTCTTCTCTGAGAAAATCAATAATATCAGAAAGGTGATCAGCACATCCTTGAGTTGCTCTGGGGTCAGACAGATCAGACCACAACCTGAGAAAGTAGTTACTATGTCTGTTTTTGAAGAAATTGAAGGCACAATTTTGGAAAAAACCATACAGCACCTTAAAACATCCACCTGCGCCCTTGACGCACTTCCCACATCTTTTTTCAAAAGGGTGTTAAATAGCTCAGAAGGAGATCTCCTAGAAGTGGTTAATGCCTCACTTTCCTCTGGAAGTTTTCCAAACTTCCTGAAAACTGCAGTTGTCAAGCCCCTCCTGAAAAAGAGCAATCTGGATAAGACCATCTTAAGCAACTATAGACCGATCTCAAATCTTCCTTTCATAGGCAAGATCATTGAAAAAGTTGTCTTCAATCAGCTGAAAAAATTCTTAAGCTTGAATGTATACTTTGACAATTTTCAATCTGGTTTCCGATCGCATCACAGCACAGAGACAGCGCTCATAAAGATAATAAACGATATTCACTTAAATACTGATACAGGCAAATCATCAGTACTGGTACTACTCGACCTCAGTGCTGAATTTGACACTGTCGATCACGAAATACAGGCTGGAAAACTGGGTGGGGCTTTCTGGGATAGTCCTAAAATGGTTCAGGTCATACTTTAGGAAGAGGAAGAGGTTATTAAGTCAAGTCAAGTCAAGTCAAATATATTTATATAGCGCTTTTCACAATACAGATTGTGTCAAAGCTGCTTCACAGTATCAGTCAAAACAACTTAACAACGTTTGTTTATTACTGGAAAAAAAGACATCCGAGTTTGGTAGAGCTGATCAATGGTATGATTAATTTGAATATCCCCAACTGAGCAAGCCAAAGGCAACAGTGGCAAGGAACCGAAAAAACTCCATCCAGTGACCTAAAGGTGTCCTAACACACCATCAGATGACCCAATGGAGAAAAAAAAACCTTGGGAGAACCCAGGCTCAGTCGGGGGCCAGTTCTCCTCTGGCGTTTATGAACTAGAGGCCGAATTTACAGTAACTGTAAGATAAAAAATTTATATGAATGCCTGGCTAAATAGATGCGTCTTTAGTCTAGTTTTAAACTGGGAGAGTGAGTCTGAGCAACGAACAATATCAGGAAGGCTATTCCAGAGCTTCGGAGCTAAATGTGAAAAGGCTCTGCCTCCTTTGGTGGATCTGGATATCCTAGGAATGACCAGAAGCCTCGAATTTAGTGATCTTAAAGAGCGCGATGGATTGTAAGGCGATAGAAGATCCGTTAAATAGACTGGAGCTAAACCATTTAGAGCTTTATAAGTCAAAAGCAATACCTTTATAGGTAACCAATGAAGTGATGATAAAATCTGTGTTATATGATCACATTTTCTTGATCTAGTAAGAACTCTAGCGGCTGCATTTTGGACTAACTGTAGCTTGTTTATTGAAGATGCAGGACAACCAGCTAATAAAGCATTACAGTAATCTAGTCTCGAGGTCATGAATGGATGAACTAACTTTTCTGCATCAGAGACTGATAGCATATTACGTAGCTTAGCAATGTTTCTAAGGTGGAAAAAGGCTGTTTTTGTAACATATGAAATATGCTTTTCAAAAGACAGGTTGGAGTCTAATGTAACACCCAGGTATTTTACTGTAGCGGATAAAGTAACAGGGCATCCTACTATGTTAAAGTCGTGCTGTGAAAGGTTTTGTGGACGGTTTTTACAACCGATAAGTATTACCTCTGTCTTGTCTGGATTTAATAAAAGAAAATTACGCGTCATCCAATCTTTTATATCTTTAACACAATCTGTCAATTCGGATAATTTAGCGTATTCATCTGGCCGTGATGAAATATATATTTGAGTGTCATCAGCATAACAATGGAAACTAATTCCATGTTTCCTTAGAATATTACCAAGTGGCAGCATATATATTGAGAATAATAAAGGGCCTAACACAGATCCCTGCGGCACTCCATAGTTTGCCGAAGTTATGATCGATTTTTCTCCATTTAAGTAGACGAAATGGTAGCGGTCAGATAAGTATGACCTGAACCAGCTTAATGCTTGTCCTTGAACACCAGTGTAATTTTGTAGTCGATCTAAGAGTATTGTGTGATCTATAGTGTCGAACGCAGCACTAAGATCAAGTAAAACTAGTACTGAGATACAGCCTTGGTCCGAAGCTAAAAGTAAATCATTTGTGATTCTAACAAGCGCAGTTTCAGTGCTATGATGTGGCCTGAATCCAGACTGAAACTTTTCATAGATGTCGTTTTCTTGCAAGAAAGAGCCGAGTTGACTGGACACAACTTTTTCTAATATTTTTGACATAAATGGAAGATTCGAAATGGGTCTGTAATTTGCTAGGTCATTTGGATCTAAATGTGGTTTCTTAATAAGAGGTTTTATAACTGCCAGCTTGAACGTTCTTGGAACATGACCTAAAGATAAAGATGAGTTAATAATATTGAGAAGAGGCTCTTCCACTATAGGTAACACTTCTTTCAGTAGTTCAGTTGGTATAGGATCTAATAAACATGTTGTTGTTTTAGATGAAGTTATAAGTTTATTTAACTCTTTTTGTTCTATGGTTGTAAAGCATTTTAATTGTTCTCGCGGGGTGATAATTGCGGCTGAATTATAAGGCGCGAGCAAAGATTGAACGTTTACGATTTTGATTCTGATGCTTTCAATTTTCTCGGTGAAGAAGTTCATGAAATCATTACTACTAAACTGTAACGAGGTATTTTGTTCAGACGACGTCTGTTTATTTGTTAGTCTAGCCACGGTATTAAATAAAAACCTTGGATTATTTCGGTTGTTTTCTATTAATTTGCTGAGGTGCTCAGCCCTGGCCGTTTTAAGGGCCTTTTTATAACGTGACATACTGTCTTTCCACGCGATTCTAAAGACCTCTAAATTAGTTTTTTTCCATTTACGCTCTAAGTTACGGGTTTCTCTCTTTAAAACATACGTAGTATTATTGTACCATGGTGCTATACTTTTTTCTCTGACCTTTTTTAATCTAATGGGTGCAACAATATCCAATGTTCTAGAGAGAATGGTGCTCATAGTGCTAGTTAGTTCATCTAGTTCATCTGTTTGTTTGGGTTCAGGCAGCAGCTGAGAAAGATCAGATAAGCTATTTGAGAAAGACTCTATGGTGGATGGAAGAATTGTTCTACCTGGTCGATAACGTGGCGCAGCATGACATATTACAGCAGTACTTAATATGCAAGTTACCATGTAATGGTCAGTGACATCATCACTTTGTGGAATGATATCTATATCGGTTGGATCGGTTCCATATGATACAATTAAATCGAGTGTATGATTAAGACGATGAGTTGGTCCGGTGACGTTTTGCTTGACCCCGAAGGAGTTTAATAAATCTGTAAACGCAGCCCCTTACGCATCATTTAAATTATCGACGTGTATGTTAAAATCTCCAACAATTAATGCTTTATCGACGTTGACCAAAAGATCTGATAGAAAGTCAGCAAACTCTTTTAGGAAATTGGCGTAAGGCCCTGGAGGTCTATATACGATAGCCAATGCTAGAGATAATAGGGATTTTTTTCTTACATCTAAGAGCGTAATATTTAGCACAAGTACTTCAAACGAATTAAACCTATGACGAGTTTTCTGAGTAACATTAAGGATATCTCTGTAGATTGTTGCAACACCGCCGCCACGACCGATCAGACGGGGCTCATGCTTATAACAGTATCCTGGCGGAGTAGACTCATTTAGACCGAAATAATCATTTGGTTTAAGCCAGGTTTCAGTAAGGCACAGAACATCGAAATTATTATCTGTGACCATTTCATTTACAATAACCGCCTTAAGGTGTGAGCGATCTAATGTTTAGAAGACCTAGCTTTAGGAATTGTTTTTGTTCACTAATAGCGAGATTTTTTGTTTTAATAACAATTAGATTTTTTCTAGATCCCGCAGTAGATTTATTAATTGATCTTAGTAAACGAGGAATAGACACAGTTTCTATGCAATGTTCTACACTAGTATTAATGTCAATTAAATTGGTGCAGTAGAGACTGTGATTTGGATTTTTGGATACTAGTCAAACGGTATTTAACATCTTGGAGATGTTATCCGACAGAAGATCTGCCCCGATTCTACTTGGGTGTAAGCCATCAGCGCGGAAGAACCTTGGTCGCTCCCAAAACAGATTCCAATTATTTACAAAGAGCAGTTTCTGCTCATTGCACCATGACAATAACCATTCATTTTGCGCGAATAATCTACTGAACTTTTCATGCCCTCGTCGGTACGTAGGAAGCGGTCCAGACACAATAATCGATGTTTCAGGCGATGTACTGCGTACCGTATCGATAAGGCTCCTGAAGTCTTTCTTCAGAACCTCCGTCTGTCGCAGCCTAGTGTCGTTAGCTCCCGCGTGCAGCACAACAGCTCCGACGCGCTCGTCACCATTCAAGATCTCAGTTACCCGCGCAGTGATATCGAGAACACGAGCACCAGGAAAGCAGTGACTGTGCACCTTACTTTTACCTAACGTAGCGTGGACGTGTCGGACGGTGGAATCGCCGATGATCACAGCATCGTGTTCCATTTCACGAAGAGGGGAGAAGCGGTTCTGAGTGGAGATCTCGGAGACCGGGAGGGGCGAAAAGATTCTTGTCCTGGCTCGCGGCTTTCGCGGAACCACCCAGGCTTCGTGGTGGTGTGTTGGAGCCGGGGTGAATGAAACCATGGCTGATCGTGACCTGGACGCTCGGGACCAATGCTGAGAAACGCACGGAGTAGACGAGGTCGGCGTCAGCGGGTTACTAACGTTAATCACTGATCCGTGTGCATCAGCGCGTGATGTTTCAAGAGCTAAACGCCGGTCTCTCAGCTCAGCTTGTCTCTCTAGAAGGTCACGGATCTGCTTTTCTACAGCTTCTAATTCAGACTGCACCGCGAGCAAATCAGATTTGTTCTCATCTGCACCAAAAGGTAGATAACATACACCTGATATATTCGCCATTTTAACAGATGGACAGTAAGTTAGCAATGATGCAACCTGTGATGCTATTAATATTTATACTAATTTAAGACTCAGGTCTTGGGTAAAAAACGTCTTTTTATCGGTACGGGTGTAATGTAGACGCACGATAGACGGGAAAATGTTCGTTTGTAAGTGAGTGTAAAGAAGACTCGCTCAGCCGTGACCCATTGGTGTAAAGGACCGGTGTTGGGTAACGGCTTGAGAGCGTCGGCTCAACAGTCCGAATTGTAATTGTGAGTAATTATGAGTTAAATGATGATTCAAAAACAGAATAAAAGAAAGAAATACGGAAAAACAGAAAGAAATACGAACCCAATACGAGGCTTAGACAGCCACGACGCAAACAAACAAACTCACAGCAGGCAACGAGGCTGACAAAAGCAGTCGATCGCAGGGCGAGCAGCAGTGAAGCGGTGTCTCACTCTACGACCAACAAACGAGGCTGACAAAAGCAGTCGATCGCAGGGCGAGCAGCAGTGAAGCGATGTCTCGCTCTACGACCAACAAACAATGTTCCGACCGTATTTGCGGTTCCAGCCGTATAATGGCTTGAGACGCGTTTGGCCAACAGTCTGAGTTGTAATTATGAGTTAAATGATGGTTCAGAACAGAATAAAAGAGAGAAATACGGAAAAACAGAAGGAAATACGAAGCTAATACGAGGCTTAGACAGCCACGACGCAAACAAACTCGCAGCTCACAGCAGGCAGTGAGGCGGACAAAAGCAACCGAGCAGGAGTTCAGAGCAGAGCAATCGCTATTATGTGAGTATAGGAGACCATAAGTCTGAGTGGACATCCATGACTTGCGGAGTCCCTCAAGGCTCAATTCTTGCACAACTCCTATTCAACCTGTATATGCTCCCAATGAGCCAAATAATGAGAAAGAACCGAATCTCTTACCACAGCTATGCAGACGACACACAGCTCTACTTAGCCCTATCGCCTAACGACTACAGCCCCATTGACTCCCTGTGCCAATGCATTGATGAAGTAAACAGTTGGATGTGCCAAAACTTTCTTCAGTTAAACAAAGACAAAACTGTCATTGTGTTTGTAAACAAAGAGGAAGTTCTCAAGGTGAATGCATACCTTGACGCTAGGGGTCTAACAACTAAAAATCAAGTCAGGAATCTTGGTGTGTCTCTAGAGTCAGACCTTAGTTTCAGTAGGCATGTCAAAGCAATAACTAAATCAGCATACTATCATCTGAAAAATATTTCAAGAATTAGATGCTTTGTTTCCAATCAAGACTTAGAGAAACTTGTTCATACTTTTATCACCAGCAGGGTGGATTATTGTAATGGACTCCTCACTGGCCTTCCTAAAAAGACCATAAGACAGTTGCAGCTCATACAGAACGCTACTGCTAGGATTCTGAGCAGGACCAGAAAATATGAACATATCACACCAGTCCTCAGGTCTTTACACTGGCTCCCAGTAACATTTAGGATTGATTTTAAAGTATTATTACTGGTATATAAATCATTCAATGGGTTAGGACCTCAATATATTGCAGATATGCTCACTGAATATAAACCTAACAGATCACTCAGATCATTAGGATCACATCAGCTAGAATTACCAAGGATTCGCTCTAAGCATGGAGAGTCTGCTTTTAACTATTATGCCAGCCGCAGCTGGAACCAGCTTCCAGAAGAGATCAGATGTGCTCCTACAGTAGTTACATTCAAATCCAGACTCAAAACACATCTGTTTAGCTATGCATTTACTGAATGAGCACTGTGCCACTGTTCGTCCGACTGTCTTTACTGTACTGCTTTAATTCTTTTTTATATATTTTTTTTATAATCTTTGGAAGAGATTTTGAAGGAGAGCGGGAGTCTTTACTCCGATGAGGCGAGTGAAGGAGTAAGTTAGTTATACTGCTGAGAGTATAAGAAGTCGCTGAGAGCGTCGTTAAGGGTAACGGCAGCAGACAGTGAAGCGTGCTCTGTGGGGGCCCCGCTGGGCATTACTGGTGTAGCACCACCCCAGCAGAGTACGTCCCTGGGCTAGAGGTCCAGTGGCACAGTAAACCGGCTCAATCTCTTCCATCTCAGATAGGGGATCCCCGAATTAAGTAAATCAGGCAGTTAGGGATACTAACAAAAATAAGGTTGTTTGCCAGGGATGCATCAGGAACGATTCGGAGAGAAAAATAAAAGAAGTTGTGATCCAATTTGACGTGGACCAGTATTACTTTATTTTATTTTTTATTATAAACTGTTTTAATTATTCTTATTTGTTTTGATTATTCAAATTTCTTCTATGTAAAGCACTTTGAATTACCATTGTGTATGAAATGTGCTATATAAATAAACTTACCTTGCCTTGCCTTGCCTTAAATAGGTTTACAATTAACAATATTTCACTGAAATGCTTAACATACATTAAAAACTGATGTAAAAACTGACTCTACTATTTCCCCTTCCCCATTCCTCTCTCTCTAAATCAACAGTCTATGATCATCCCAAATTGAATGCATTTTCATATTTAGAGAAAAGCACCTTGATGTTCCTCCATGTCAGCATCTAGTTGCCGCATCTCTTCGGTGAGATTGCTAATTTTCTCACGTACCTCTGACAGTCTACATGAAAACAGGATATTCATTTTAGTCTTTTTTATGTTCTGATCATAGTACACACAGTGTATAAGTAAATACAATATTTGCATACAACACCATAATGACTGAAGCATGCATTTATAGTGCGATATTGTGGATCTACAAACCAACTGAGAGTGTATACTCAAGTGAACATTCAAGGTTGACCAAAACAAACATGCGTATGGTTTATAAATACATACTGCCGTTCCATGCTGGCTATTTCCTGGTTGTTTTCTTTCACCTAAAACCAGCAATAGAACAGTCATGTTCACGTCCGTTGAAATCTTTGAATGTACTAAATGTAATGAAATATAATTGTTGAGAGACCTGTTTAAAGAGGCGTTCCCTCTCCTCTTGTGGAGAGCCCATGTTCCGGTCTTCAGTCAGCAGGGCGTCTCTGCGGTTCTCCAGATCCAGGAGCTTCTCGTGAAGCACAACTGCCTCCTGTTTAGCCTGAGAGTGAACCAGATCCTGCAAACACAGAGGAGAGAGAGTGAACCAGATCCTGCAAACGCAGAGGAGAGAGTGAACCAGATCTACCTTGATGATCCATCTTCTGAATCTCTTAAGAAGGTCTGGCACGAACAGAGAAAAGAAACGCAATGGACTCTGCGGCAACTACGGAATCAGTGGTGGACGTCTAAGGCTCAGCAGATTCAATCTTTTGCAGACAAGCATGATATGCATAACTGTATACATAATAATGCAGTGAAGACCATTTATGGCCCCAGATCTTACTCTGTCTGCCCCTTGAGATCAGCCGATGAACGGACTCTCATTAAGGACCAAACAGGCATTGTTCAAAGATGGGGGGAACATTTCCAAGCCTTATTAAACCAAAAGGCATTAGTTGATCTTACAGTGTTACAGGAACTACCAACTTTACCAAGAATACAAAGTCTTGATGTTCCACCGTCTTTTTCTGAAGTGTATGCTGCAATCAAGGAATTGAAAAACAGCAAGTCCTCTGGACCTGACTGTGTTCCTGCTGAGCGCCCGAAGGAAGGGTTAACCCTAACCCTGGACCTGACTGTGTTCCTGCTGAGCTCCTAAAGGAAGGGTTAACCCTAACCCTGGACCTGACTGTGTTCCTGCTGAGCTCCCGAAGAAAGGGTTAACCCTAACCCTGGACCTGACTGTGTTCCTGCAGAGCTCCTAAAGGAAGGGTTAGCCCTAGCCCTGGACCTGACTGTGTTCCTGCTGAGCTCCTGAAGGAAGGGTTAACCCTAAACCTGGACCTGACTGTGTTCCTGCTGAGCTCCTGAAGGAAGGGTTAACCCTAACCCTGGACCTGACTGTGTTCTTGCTGAGCTCCTGGAGGAAGGGTTAACCCTAAACCTGGACCTGACTGTGTTCCTGCTGAGCTCCTACAGGAAGGGTTAACCCTAACCCTGGACCTGACTGTGTTCCTGCTGAGCTCCCGAAGAAAGGGTTAACCCTAACCCTGGACCTGACTGTGTTCCTGCAGAGCTCCTAAAGGAAGGGTTACCCCTAGCCCTGGACCTGACTGTGTTCCTGCTGAGCTCCTGAAGGAAGGGTTAACCCTAACCCTGGACCTGACTGTGTTCCTGCTGAGCTCCTAAAGGAAGGGTTAACCCTAACCCTGGACCTGACTGTGTTCCTGCTGAGCTTCCGAAGAAAGGGTTAACCCTAAACCTGGACCTGACTGTGTTCCTGCTGAGCTCCTGAAGGAAGGGTTAACCCTAACCCTGGACCTGACTGTGTTCTTGCTGAGCTCCTGGAGGAAGGGTTAACCCTAACCCTAACCCTGCACAAGGGCAATCCATCAGTTCATCAGCCTAGTGTGGCAGCAGGAAAATATTCCCCAACAATGGAAAGATGCTAATTTTGTCACAGTATATAAAAACAAGGGTGATAGATCCATCTGTGAAAATAGTAGGGGGATCTCACTTCTTTCGGCTGCAGGCAAAGTTCTGGCCAAGGTCATGCTCCATCGACTCGTAGGCATGTGCCGGTATCAAATTTTCGTGCTGCGATTAATTGAATGAGCTTTTATCACGGTATACGGTATTATCACGATATTTTAATTGCTCAAGAGAAACAGATGGATTGCGGGTATCTAAAAAAACAACTTGCATCACAATGTGTAATTGTGATTTTCAAAACATGGTAACTAAACAGAATTTTATTAAGTTTAGTGACAACGTGTTACAATGTTTACATGGTACAATGACTGGTAGGTTACTGTTTGTATTATTCAAATAAATGATTGTATTTGATTTTAATCTTAATTCAATATTGACTCATTTGGATAAATATTAGGTAGGCTACAGTCTGCATGTTAATTTTTCTCAAGAAAAAAATATATCTCACATAATGCTGTAAACAGAGAGAAATTAAATATAATGCGGTTTTCATTATAATAACAATTATGTAATGACAAGTAAACATATAATTAATATGTAATAAAGTGCACATATTTAGCAAAATGACCATTTTTTCTAGTCAACTAAAGTGCTGGTCATTAAATGGCTTTCCTGAGGTAAATGTAACGTTCTGTGACATAACTGTTCTCCTGCAGTTTTATTGACCTCTTTCCGTGAAAAACACTGATTGATCGACATTTTGTATGAGGCATAAGCCTTAAGGTAAGTTGTACTGTATCTTTAAATAAAAAGTAACAGATGATCGGTTTACTTGAACTGAGGCGCAGCGATCTGTCACAATGGACAGAACCTTTTTTTTTTTCATATCAAAAGTATCCTGCTCTGTCTAGTCTGTCGGTGTCAGTGTCCTCTTTGCTCCGCGATTTTTCTCTGCGTGAGAGCGTGTGAAAAGTGTCAATTCCGTAAAGCGGCTTTCAGACAGAACGCAATTTGCTATTTTGCAAATAAAAAGTTGAACTATTTTTAACTTTGACCCCGGCGTGCTTTGGTCGACGCAGCAACAAAACGTCCCCGCGAGTATTCTGCGTCCTGTCTGAAAGGCGCTTGAGTCTCAAGTTGAATGCGTGAGAGTTGGCAGCCCTGCGGGGGGTAAATCGTCGGCAGCGTTCCTCCTTCCGCCATGCTTCTACTCCATGTGATGATTGTTTACATTAGACTAGAGTGCGCTCTGCGCCGCGTGCACACAGTGCTTATACATGTGGGGATTGTTTACATCAGAGTGCGCACGTGTTTTGCGGAGCATATACGCAGTGTTTAAGCGGTTGATAGAAAATTAGCTAATGCGTGTTCTAAAAGTCTAAATTCAAATCTATTATTTTTCACGGTATTTTGAAGTGGCCGCGATAACAATATCGTGCATATTCATTACCGCGATTTATCGCATTACCGAATACCGGCACATGTCTATCGACTCGTCAATGCCATTTCTGAAAATCTACTGCCAGAACCCCAAAGTAGATTCAGAGCAGGTCGAAGTACAGTGGACATGATGTTTACCTCACGCCAGTTGCAGGAGAAATGCCACAAGCAACATAAGAACTTGTTCATTGCTTTTGTGGATCTTTCCAAGGCTTTTGATACTGTACATCGTGACCTCTTATGGAAGTGCTTTTGCATTTAGGATACTCTGTAAAGTTTACCACAATCTTGCGACAGTTTAATGATGGGATGACCGCCAAAGTAACATTGGGTGGATTAGAATCGGCACACTTTGCAGTAGGCACTGGAGTAAGACAGTGTTGTGTTCTTGCACCTGGCTGTGTTACAAAGCTGCTGTGTAAAGAGATGGAAGTAGACAGTGGGGTTGCAGTGGCTTATAGACGGGATGGTAACCTCTTTAACATCAGGAGGATCCAGGTGGTCACTGAGCTTCGGCTGGTTAGCGTGCTGGAACTGCAGTTGGAAATGCGGATGATTGTGCCCTAGTTTCACATACTCCAGCAGATTTACAGTCCACTCTTAAAGCATACAGCAGCATGGGCTTAGATGACAATATCAAGAAAACAGAAGTCCTTTGTCAATGGTAATTGGATCCCCTGCAAATACTTCCAGTATTCACTATTCATGATTCCCCACTTGCCACAGTGCCACACTTCACAATCTTGGCAGATATTTATCTAGTGATTGTAGCATGGATGAAGATATTCAACACAGGATCAAGCAGGCTGTGTCTTCCTTCGGGAGACTGAGGAAAAGAGTGTTCAGTAATCAGGGATGTGATTGTGCGAGTGAAAAAAAGCAGGACATTTTTTTAAGACCCAGCGTAAAGCACTATTTAAACATCTGAATCAGCCATTTACTGCATGAACTACCAGGAACTGTGATGAGTGACACACATGGAAATATATTTAACAGCTATAATTTATTTCTAGTAATACAAAAAAGGACGTCTTAACTTATCTTTGGGGAAAACGTAAGGGCGATAACTGTTCTGTAGTTCTGTAAAGAAAACAACTGTGTTTCCAATATCGATCAATCTCATTCAGTAAATAAAATTCCACTCAAACTTCTACAATAGGAATAGGCAACATAAACTGTTTTTTGTGTTTTGGTAAACTGCACATCATATTCTGGCTACACAGATAAAACAACCTAAGAACCATTTATGAATTATATTAATGCTTTTTACGCATTAGAAACTGAAGACTACACAATCTTATCAGCATGATGAATAAATTATATTAACTGGAATAAACTGTACACAGAAAGGGATCAGAGAATGTGACAGATCGAGCTTTGCATGCTCTTTATACGCATAAATGTCCTTTTACGTCAAGTCAAGTCAAGTCATCTTCATTTATATAGCGCTTTTAACAATGGATTGTTTCAAAGCAGCTTTACAGAGATCAACATATAATTTAAGGTAACAGATTGTTTTGGCGTTATAGCGGTTCTTGAATAATGTTACTTCCAGCTATAGTTAGTTTTGATTGATTCACCTCCGTCGAAATGATCAGACTTTTAAACGCGAACCTGTGATTAACGCTGACGGCGTTCACATGCTCATTCAGAATTGATTCTATAGTTATGTGCTTTTTAAAATATGTGCGCTGGTTTGTAATTCCACACAACCCATGCCTAAACAAACTACTTTTCTTGCCTATAAATTTTGATACAGAATTTTGTTTTATTTTATCACTTCGGGGTACGCGAGCCGGAATTCACAACGCTTTATCTGTAGAGTGGGAAAGGGATCCTCCATAGGGAGAGGATAGTGGATACTTCAGCACAGCATCCAAAAAGCAATTTAGCGCCGTAGGCTACATATGATACGCATATTATATGATTTTTTTGCCTACCCGATGCACATATTACTTTTGCGTATAAAGAGCAAGCCTAATAAAAGCACTCGTGCTATAGGCCTAGATCCGCAGTGCCAGGATCGATCGTGAGGCTGTTCATAAATTGGGTCTAGCGCGAGATTAAGCACGCACAAAACTCCCGTTAAAAATCACAGAAACGTGTGACATGAATCTCTTACATCGAATCTGCACTTTATTGCTGATGATGGAAGTCAGAAGAATTCAGTCAGCGCACTGAACAAAACTATTCGTTTCAGCGATGACTAATCTGAACGCCTCTAATTGGTCATCACGCTCATAAATTCAACGGAAACGTGTGCGATTGGTTAAAATGCTCAGCGCTGTAAAACGAAATCTGATGGAAATGCCGTAGTCGGATGGATCGAATGAACGTTAAGTATTGTAGTTTGTTTAACTAATATTATGACTTAAACATATTCTATTATATAAATATTTTGAAACAAATTACAATGATTTTCCCAAAACTTCCAAACACCCCCCACCAGATTTTATTTTTATTACTGATCTGCATGATTCACGTGGGTCATGCGTTTAGGTTGAAATAACCGAAATTCCGGATTAATCCGGAAAAATCACATCCCTGAGTACCGTATATACCCGAATATAAGACGAAGTTTTTGTCCTAAAAATAGGCGGAAAAATGGGGGGTCGTCTTATATTCAGGATCATCTTATATTCAAGTGGAGGAATCGATTGATAGCCTTTTTCTCCCTTGGAAAAAACGAGCGTGTCGCTTCCATTATGAGCGTGCATCCCGCGTGCCAACATTTGAAATAACGAACTTGAGCGCGCGGGTCTCTGCTCGCTTGTCTCCGTCCGCTCTGGCATCCTCTGTGAACAGCGCTTTTCCTTGTGCGGCTCGAGCAGAGGGAGAGAGAGAGAGAGAGAGAGAGAGAGAGAGAGAGAGAGAGAGAGAGAGAGAGAGAGAGAGAGAGAGGAGAGAGAGAGAGAGAGAGAGCGGGAGGCGGATCGTCGTCGAAAACGGCCAGACGACCCCGCAGGGTGGTTAAATCTATCCCGTCGCACTCAGGACAGCCGCAGTCATGCCCAATCAGGAAGCGCATATGTGCCGGTCTCCGCTGACGGGCCTCTACACGAGGCACAGGTGATGCGAGGCATTTGGAACAACGCCTCGGAAATTTGCTCTTAAAATTATTTTCTGTTGAAAACCAGATTTCCCCCCCAAAATAAGTCTGGAAAATGGGGGGGGTCGTCTTCTATTCGGGCCGGGGTTGTCTTATATTCAGGTCCGTCTTATATTCGGGTATATACGGTAATACTACTTTACATCTACACACAAAGATTGCTGTATATCAACTGAGATGGCTTACGCCTTCCTTGTAAGATAATGTACAGTCAATTACATCTTGGCTCCCGATTTGCAGGAGGCCAAAAAAAAGAGGCTGAAAGACCAACTAAAAGGCTTTCTTAAGACGTGTGTGATGAAGCCCACATCCCAGGAAACTAGTGCAGTGAATCGCAAGCTCTGGCAGCAACTTTGTCAGAATGGAGTACAAAGTTATGAAGACAGGAGAACTAAACATCGCCTGACTAGAAGACATTAGAGAGAGCCGGCCATGCTCGTTCCTGCTCCTCAAGACAAGCAGGAGAAACTGTTATATGCCCTGTGTGTAGAAGACAGTGTGCGTCCCGCATCTATACAGTCATCAAAGAACACACACATTATAGGAGAAGTCATCATCGGACAACGATGGACTACCCAGAAGTGTGTGTGTGTTTGTGTGCGCATGTGTGTGTATGTGTGCGTGTGTGTATGCGCGTATGTGTGCGTGCGTGTGTGCGCGTGCGTGTGTGCGTGTGTCTGTGTGTCCACTCACCGCCTCAAACGTCTCCTTCCGACTCATCAGAGCGTCCAGTTCCTCCTGATGGGAGTTCAGCTCCTGGACGAGAGGAAAGTCACGGCACATCCGTCATGTCAGTGAACTTCTAATCACCCGCATAAATCATTTCTAGACTTTTTTTAATTTAAAGTGTTGCTGCGAGTCGGCAGTGAAGCTTACTGAAGCAATTTCCCCACTAAACTACACTTCATGTAGACATGCTTCACTTATTTTTGTTTTCAGTATTTACATCTTTGGCAAACACTATGGCATTCAAGCTATATGTTATTTTTCCAGTTCTTGTGTTGCTGGGAATCAAACCCTTGATGTTGGCGTTGACACTTTCTGATCTATAACAGGCCATTTTTGCCCCTTTAAATTCATTTCCAGGGGCATTTATACCATTATAAGAGCAAGTTTTTCTAATCTTATTAAATGTATGCATCATCTTTTGTCAATTTCTTAAATTAAAATAGAAAATTTGTTTTAAAATGTTAATTTAAACAGTAAATTCAGTTAGAACAATAAGACACCACCAGACTGTTAACCAATCAAATTAAAAAGCCATCTTTGAAGTTCAGAAGCGGCACAGAAGCTGCATCTGAAGTGATGTTAGACACATCTACATAGACTGCTCATGGGGAAATAATGCTGTATTAATATTTTAAATATTTTAAGAATTTGGCGGCAAGTCTTAATGTGCGAGTCATTCTTTCAATCGTTCAAAACGCAGATTCATTCAAGAATGACCGTTGCTTGGAGATGCGCAACAGTTCTGGTGTGGCTTTGTCTGAAACTATTTTCAGGATATAGAGCAAAAACAGACAGTATTATGGCGAAAATGTTAAGTCACTTAATATCAACTTGTTTATTGGACTTTTGCACAAGATCAGTATCACATTTGCAATCATGCCAATACTCTGAGAAACAGGAGTCTACTCGTGTGATGTTGCTTAACTAAAGATCAGATGTGATAAAGATTAAAGCTGCAGTCCGTAACTGTTGGCGCTCTAGCGGTTAATAAACATGCATGGATCTTGAGGAAGAACAACATAGCCGGATCTACTTCTCTGTGTCCCCACACAGGTACTGGACCCAAACCAGGCTAAAATAGTCCCACTATAAACGCAACTGCTGCTTAGAGTAGATGCTTTCTAGGAGTTGTACTTTTTATTCTGCATGTATTATCGGCCAGTTCACACAGAACGCGTTTGTCCATTCCACTTTTCCATTACTTTTGCCTAATATGCTCTAGATCGGGTCACTCGCACCGGTGTTATTTTGGGTTGCAGTGAACAGTATATGATATATCAGGCCTGTTACTGTGATCCTGCTGATGAGGTCAATACACTGGTGGAGTAACCCTGACCTGCAGCAGCTCTTCATTGGTGGCCTTCCTCTCAGTGTACTTGGCCTGTTTCTCCGCACTCATCTTCTTGACGATGTCTTGGGCCGCCTGTTTCTCCTGGACTATATTATCCTCCACAGCGTGGATCAGATCTTCTTTCCTGACAGAGAGAAAGTTAAAGTTATTACTATACATCCTAATCACACACTGTTCTTCTTCAGGCCAGAGGAGAACTGAGCGGCTGAGTCTGGTTTCTCTCAAGGGTTTTCCTCAATTCTTTCACTGATGTTTGTGTTCGCACCGCTGTCGCCTCTTCATTAGTTGTGGACACTTAATATCCAACAGTGTTATTGATCTGACCGCACTGACGCTGCTGTACGAGAACTGAACTGAGCTGATGATGACATCACTGTTCTCCAGAACTGCTTTATAGAGAAAATGAACTAATTTAATAACAATCAGTTATATACAATCAGTATTGTACAAAGCGCTGTATGAATAGAGTTGATAGAGAGAGGCGCTGGTCAGTATTGTATAGTCAAGTCAAGTCAAGTCAAGTCATCTTCATTTATATAGCGCTTTTAACAATGGATTGTTTCAAAGCAGCTTTACAGAGATAAACATATAATTTAAGTTAACAGATTGTTTTGGCATTATAGCGGTTCTTGAATAATTTTATTTCCAGCTAAAGTTAACTTTGATTGATTCACCTCCGTCGAAATGATCAGACTTTAAACGCGAACCTGTGATTAACGCTGACGGCGTTCACATGCTCATTCAGAATTGATTCTATAGTTATGTGCTTTTTAAAATATGTGCGCAGGTTTATAATTCATACAACCCAGCCTAAACAAACTTCTTTTCTTGCCTATAAATTTTGATACAGAATTTTGTTTCATTTTATCACTTCGGGGTACGCGAGCCGGAATTCACAACGCTTCATCTGTAGAGTGGGAAAGGGATCCTCCATAGGGAGAGGATAGTGGACACTTCAGCACTGCATTGTCATCGGGTCCAGGCGGATCTCCTTCGTCAGATCCCGACACGGCCTAGATCCGGCAGGCTGCGGGAAAACCTCGGGATAAACAAAGACACTAATATTAGCGTAGATGCCATTCTTCTTATGATGTAGCGAGTACATCAAGATTTAAGGGAAGTGTTCCCAGTTCCGGCTGACCTAATCTATGCAGCCTAACATTGAATTTATAGAAGTCTATAGTGTGTTATGTGTATGCTAGGTCAAAGAGATGTGTTTTTAGTCTAGCTTTGAACTGACAGAGTGTGTCTGCTTCCCGGACAATGGTAGGAAGACTGTTCCAAAGTTTTGGTGCTAAATAGGAAAAGGATCTACCGCCTGCAGTCGATTTAGATATTCTAGGTATTATCAACTGGCCGGAATTTTAAGATCGCAATAGACGTGAAGGACTATAATGCGTTAAGAGCTCACTCAAGTACTGCGGAGCTAAACCATTTAGTGCTTTGTAGGTAATCAACAATATTTTAAAATGTATACGATGTTTAATAGGGAGCCAATGCAGTGTTGACAGAACCGGGCTAATATGGTCATATTTCCTGGTTCTGGTAAGAACTCGAGCTGCGGCGTTTTGAACTAGCTGTAGTTTATTTATTAAGCGTGCAGGGCAACCACCCAGTAGAGCATTACAATGATCTAGCCTTGAGGTCATGAACGCATGGACTAATTGTTCCGCATTTCCCAATGAGAGCATATGGCGTATTTTAGATATATTTTTAAGATGGAAAAATGCAGTTTTACAGATACTACACACGTGGCTTTCAAAAGAAAGGTTGGTATCAAAGAGCACACCCAGGTTCCTAACCGACGACGAAGACTTGACAGAACAGCCATCAAGTGTTAGACAGTATTCTGGGTTATTACGTGTGGAAGTTTTTTGTCCAATAATTAGAATCTCTGTCTTTTCAGAATTTAGTAGTAGGAAATTACTAGTCACCCAATTTTTTATATCAGCTATGCATTCCGTTAATTTTGTGAATTGGTAAGTTTCGTTGGGTTTTGAAGAAATATACAGCTGAGTATCATCGGCATAACAGTGAAAGCTAACTCCATGTTTCCTAATGATATCTCCTAATGGTAGCATGTACAGAGTGAACAGCAGCGGTCCTAGTACTGAGCCTTGTGGTACGCCATACTGAACTTGTGATCGATAAGACATCTCTTCATATACTGCTACAAACTGATAACGGTCAGTTAACCCTCTGGGGACCAAAGGTTTTTTGGGGCCCTTGGGATGTTTTGACATGCACTGACATTTGTGCTTTTTTCAGTTATTTATAAACATGTTAATGGCAAAGGTGTAAATTCACTCTATATAGCACACACGGGGCTACCATAATATGTTAGCAACATGCATGTACATGTTTGTATTTTTGAGAGAATGTTATTTATGCGTGGTTATTGAAAAAACTAAAAATAAAAGTTTCTGAAATAAGGCCACAAAACACATATTGATTATTTCTTCACAAGACTTTTGAAAATTGTATCACATAGTCTAGAATATATGCTCCAAAACTATGTGAGAAACATCCTGACTACTCATTCAGATAAGTCAATAAAGTCTTTTAGAATGTGTATGACGTGTTTTGTTTGAGAAAGCTTTATGCCAGGAGGCTTGATCTCTCATTAGTATGTATCCATTTCACACCTGAGAAAGACAAAGACCCTCCCATAATGGCCCTATTAGGTGCTATCAGGCCATATCATTATGAAGAGCCTTGCAGAAAGAATGAGGAGATTTAAAAAAGAATGGCTTTTAGATTGTTTGGATTTATTTACAACACACACACACTGCTTAGAATAAGTGAACACACCCATGCTAAAGTTGACTAAAAAGAGGAATAAAAAATCGTAATGCCTTAATTAAAAAAATGAGGAAAACTCCAACCTTTAGGGACATGAATAATGTCCTTGAATTCTTTGTGAATGAAAAATTTATCACAAATAATTAAATGTTCTTCTTTAAAATACAGGGTGCATACGTCTGGACACATCTATCACACACCCTTCACCACATAGACAAGGTTTTATTTCAGTTCAAAGTTAGAGTTAGAAAAATCTTGAAAAGAAAATTGTCTTCTCCATAAATGTCTTAGTTTGATCATACATATTTCAAAGTTGAGGATTCATTATTTTGATTAAGCTTGAATTGGAACAAACACTAGACTATAACATCTTAGTTGATTAGTTTATTGACAAAACATACTATATATTTAACATATGAGCAGAAACTCCTAACAAAGCTTATTTGATGTCTATTTTAGAGTAAAAGCTTTATACTCTATCCAAAACTAGTCAACAAAATGTCTTTTATTTCGTCTATAACAGTGCGTATCTGTGCGTTCATTCATTCATTCATTCACACACACACACAGAAACATGATTCACATTTAAACAGTATGCTATTTTTCCGTTTACAGACACTAACGTTATTCTATATCGCGATTAGAACAAAGCACAAGCATAAAACACTTACACACTTCTCAGCTGAATCTGTTGCTCCTCCTCGTGGTGAAAATAAACCAGCACTTGTTCTGAGGTAGGTAAATGTCCCAGGATTGTTCCTCATAGCCGCTCAAGATGACAGTAGATTAATCTGACTAAAAAATATAGTGTGTTTTCAGAGTTTATGGGCGTTAACGCGTCTCAATGTGGTGCTTCGCGTATTTGCGTTTGAATAGCGCGTGCTCTCCGTGGGCGTGTCACATTACCGGAGATAATGAGCTGAGAGAAAGATAATTAGAAAGGCTGACACGTCTCTCTTTTTATATAGATTACATAAACGGAGAATATTTATTTTAGTTTTGAATTGGATCATTTAAAAGTACAAACTCAAATGATTTAAAATATATATTGCTCATGTCTGGGTGAATAGTATTTGCTGAGTTTTGTTGAAGATTAGAGACGTGCTCCAGCAAAAAAGTTCACGGTGACTGAGAGGCAGAACGCACACCCTGTTTATATTCTTTATTTTACAAAAGCACAATATTTTATTTCGATTGTATGTGGGCACATAAAAAAGTAGACATTTAACAGATTATTTTCTCATATTTCTTAACTCTATATGAACAGAAATGATGGTAGTACTTTAAGTCTATTTTTCTGCTATGTGAAAAAAACGAGCAAAACGCGCCGGCGCGTTTCTGGTCCCCAGAGGGTTAAGTATGATTTCAACCATGCTAGTGCAATTCCACTAATGCCCACATAGTTTTCTAGTCTATTTAAAAGAATGTTGTGGTCAATTGTGTCAAATGCAGCACTAAGATCGAGTAACACTAATAGAGAGATACAACCACGATCGGATGATAAGAGCAAATCATTTGTGACTCTAATGAGAGCGGTGTCAGTACTATGGTACGGTCTAAATCCGGACTGAAAATCCTCGCACATATCATTTCTTTCTAGAAAGGAACACAGTTGTGAAGATACTGCTTTTTCTAATATCTTTGACAGAAAAGGCAGATTCGAGATCGGCCTGTAATTGACTAATTCTGTAGGATCAAGTTGTGTTTTTTTAACAAGCGGTTTTATCATAGCCAGTTTAAAGGTTTTTGGTACGTATCCTAGAGACAAAGATGAATTAATGATATTAAGAAGAGGATATATGACCTCTGGAAACATCTCTTTCAGTAGCTTAGTCGGTATAGGATCTAACATACAAGTTGTCGATTTAGATGAATTAACGAGTTTGCAGAATTCTTCCTCTCCTATAGCAACAAATGAATCAAATTTTTCCTCAGGGAGACTACAATGCACTTCCTGATGCAATACTGTGGTAGACGGTTGCATAGTTATAATTTTGTCCCTGATATTATCAATCTTATAAGTGAAGAAGTTCATAAAGTCATCACTGCTGTGTTGCTTGGACACTTCTGAGCTTGAAGCTTTCTTTTTCGTTAGTTTAGCCACTGTTTCAAATAAATACCTTGGATTATGTTTATTTTCTTCTAATAGGTTTGAAAAATAAGCAGATCTAGCAGCTTTTAAAGCCTCTCTGTAAGCAATCAAGCTCTCTTTCCACGAAATCCGAAATACCTCTAGTTTAGTTTTCTTCCAGTTGCGCTCCATTTTTCTGGCTGCTCTCTTAAGGGCCCGGGTAAGCTGTATTTAGTAGTATAAACAACTAGATAGTAAATGATGGCTCAAAACATAAAGAAATACGAGGCTCAGGCGGAGCTTACAGCCTCGAAGCAAACAAACACAGCAGGCAGCGAGGCACACAGGAGCAATCGATCAGCGATCAGACAGAAGCAATCCTATAAAGCGCTGTATGAATAGACTGGACAGAGAGAGGCACTGGTCAGTATTGTATAAAGCACTGTATGAATAGAGTTGACAGAGAGAGGCACTGGTCAGTATTGTATAAAGCGCTGTATGAATAGAGTTGACAGAGAGAGGCGCTGGTGAGTATTGTATAAAGTGCTGTATGAATAGACTGGACAGAGAGAGGCGCTGGTCAGTATTGTATAAAGCGCTGTATGAATAGAGTTGACAGAGAGAGGCGCTGGTCAGTATGGTATAAAGCGCTGTATGAATAGAGTTGACAGAGAGAGGCGCTGGTCAGTATTGTATAAAGCGCTGTATGAATAGAGTTGACAGAGAGAGGCGCTGGTGAGTATTGTATAAAGCGCTGTATGAATAGACTGGACAGAGAGAGGCGCTGGTCAGTATTGTATAAAGCGCTGTATGAATAGAGTTGACAGAGAGAGGCGCTGGTCAGTATTGTATAAAGCGCTGTATGAATAGAGTGGACAGAGAGAGGCGCTGGTCAGTATTGTATAAAGCGCTGTATGAATAGAGTTGACAGAGAGAGGCGCTGGTGAGTATTGTATAAAGCTCTGTATGAATAGACTGGACAGAGAGAGGCGCTGGTCAGTATTGTATAAAGTGCTGTATGAATAGACTGGACAGAGAGAGGCGCTGGTCAGTATTGTATAAAGTGCTGTATGAATAGAGTTGACAGAGAGAGGCGCTGGTCAGTATTGTATAAAGCACTGTATGAATAGAGTTGACAGAGAGAGGCGCTGGTCAGTATTGTATAAAGCTCTGTATGAATAGACTGGACAGAGAGAGGCGCTGGTCAGTATTGTATAAAGTGCTGTATGAATAGAGTTGACAGAGAGAGGCGCTGGTCAGTATTGTATAAAGCGCTGTATGAATAGAGTTGACAGAGAGAGGCGCTGGTCAGCATTGTATAAAGCTCTGTATGAATAGACTGGACAGAGAGAGGCGCTGGTCAGTATTGTATAAAGCGCTGTATGAATAGAGTGGACAGAGAGAGGCGCTGGTCAGTATTGTACAAAGCGCTGTATGAATAGAGTTGACAGAGAGAGGCGCTGGTCAGCATTGTATAAAGCGCTGGATGAATAGAGTGGACAGAGAGAGGCGCTGGTCAGTATTGTATAAAGCGCTGTATGAATAGACTGGACAGAGAGAGGCACTGGTCAGTATTGTATAAAGCGCTGTATGAATAGAGTTGACAGAGAGAGGCGCTGGTCTGTATTGTATAAAGCGCTGTATGAATAGAGTTGACAGAGAGAGGCGCTGGTCTGTATTGTATAAAGCGCTGTATGAATAAAGTTGACAGAGAGAGGCACTGGTCAGTATTGTATAAAGCGCTGTATGAAAAGAGTTGACAGAGAGAGGCGCTGGTCAGCATTGTATAAAGCGATGTATGAATAGAGTTGACAGAGAGAGGCACTGGTCAGTATTGTATAAAGCTCTGTATGAATAGAGTTGACAGAGAGAGGCGCTGGTCAGTATTGTATAAAGCACTGTATGAATAGAGTTGACAGAGAGAGGCGCTGGTCAGTATTGTATAAAGCGCTGTATGAATAGAGTTGACAGAGAGAGGCCCTGGTCAGTATTGTATAAAGCACTGTATGAATAGAGTTGACAGAGAGAGGCGCTGGTCAGTATTGTATAAAGCACTGTATGAATAGACTGGACAGAGAGAGGAACTGGTCAGTATTGTATAAAGCGCTGTATGAATAGAGTTGACAGAGAGAAGCACTGGTCAGTATTGTATAAAGCGCTGTATGAATAGAGTTGACAGAGAGAGGCGCTGGTCAGCATTGTATAAAGCGCTGTATGAATAGAGTTGACAGAGAGAGGCACTGGTCAGTATTGTATAAAGCTCTGTATGAATAGAGTTGACAGAGAGAGGCGCTGGTCAGCATTGTATAAAGCGCTGTATGAATAGAGTTGACAGAGAGAGGCACTGGTCAGTATTGTAGAAAGAGCTGTATGAATAGAGTTGACAGAGAGAGGCGCTGGTCAGTATTGTATAAAGCGCTGTATGAATAGAGTTGACAGAGAGAGGCACTGGTCAGTATTGTATAAAGCACTGTATGAATAGAGTTGACAGAGAGAGGCACTGGTCAGTATTGTATAAAGCGCTGTATGAATAGAGTTGACAGAGAGAGGCGCTGGTCAGTATTGTATAAAGCGCTGTATGAATAGAGTTGACAGAGAGAGGCACTGGTCAGTATTGTATAAAGCGCTGTATGAATAGAGTTGACAGAGAGAGGCACTGGTCCGTATTGTATAAAGCACTGTATGAATAGAGTTGACAGAGAGAGGCGCTGGTCAGTATTGTATAAAGCGCTGTATGAATAGAGTTGACAGAGAGAGGCGCTGGTCAGCATTGTATAAAGTGCTGTATGAATAGACTGGACAGAGAGAGGCACTGGTCCGTATTGTATAAAGCGCTGTATGAATAGAGTTGACAAAGAGAGGCGCTGGTCAGTATTGTATAAAGCGCTGTATGAATAGACTGGACAGAGAGAGGCACTGGTCCGTATTGTATAAAGCGCTGTATGAATAGAGTTGACAAAGAGAGGCGCTGGTCAGTATTGTATAAAGCGCTGTATGAATAGAGTTGACAGAGAGGCGCTGGTCAGTATTGTATAAAGCGCTGTATGAATAGAGTTGACAGAGAGAGGCACTGGTCCGTATTGTATAAAGCGCTGTATGAATAGAGTTGACAGAGAGAGGCGTGGGAACTGATTCCTCTCCTCATCCGCTTGCCTGTGGACGGTCTCGGAGAGTGTTCCCGTAAACACAGGCCGCTTCGTCTCGAGAGAAAGGAAAGAAGAAAAGGATGTGCATCGATATTTGATCCATGCATACGGTCTTTAAATCCCTGCTGGTGTCTATACTGTATGTTATTAATGTTGATCAAACTACAAAAACACAGCTTTCATAAAGATACATTTTTATTTAATGTATACAGTGAACGGTGTTATTTTACATTTAATTATTACATTTTTGTACCTGAATTGAATACTACTGTTAGTAATTCGTGTATTTGTTCTTATTTTTTACTGACTGTTCACTTGCCTTTACTAATGTTTAAAGTTAGGCTAGTAGTTTTCTCTGTGGTATCAGAGTGAGGATTAAGTGAGGAAAATCTTGTTGTTTTTTAATCGTTGTTATTTAAATAATCTTAATGATAATTCTAAAGGATCCAGTATGAATTAAAGAGAACATTTCTGGCTTGTGTTATGATAGGGCTTTGGTACATGAGACCAGGACACTGCTTTAAAGAGCTGTGCTACAAAACTGAAACTAAAGATTACTTTGAGAACTGAGTCAAGAAACTCTGAGACTGTACCAAAGTTCAACAATATGCTTTCGATCGACACTTTATAGAAAGCAGCTTACATTGCATTCAAGGTATAGATATTTCATCATTTCATGCATTCCCTGGGGATGAAACCCATGACCTTAGGGTTTCTGTATGGCCATGAGCAACAGGAACACAGTAAAGGTCATAGTTCACTTCTGAAGTGGTCAATCTTTAGCCAGTCTTTATTACAGAGAGCAAAGGTCTGTTTCGGTCTCAGCTCGTTCAAGTGTGTGTTAACACACGCTATCACACACGACTCAAGGGTAAGTGACTCTAACAATCATATCTATAACGTTTTTCTTTTCTTTCTTTTTTTTAAGAAAAAAGTTTAATTCAGTTCACCTTAAGTAGTGCATAAATGTGATATAATAGATCTGGTTCCTAATGTTTAATGTTCGGTCAGGTTCAGAAGATATTATCCATGTTTATTATTTCAAACAAGTAATCAAAAAGAATACATCTTTAAAGAATCCAAGTTCTAAAATAATTTGAACTATAATACAAATAAAAAGCTGAACTTTAATGCTGCTTATGAGTCATAATCAGCTTTTGAGGCAAAAATCCTAAATGCTACGACAACAGTTCGAATCTAGATTAGTTCTTAACTTTAAAGGTGCAAAGAGGCTCAAATGACGCCTAATGTTATTTAATTTTCATATATGGTGAAGAAAAAAAAGGAAAAATATTCATACATCAATTGTGTTTGATATTTCATTTGCATAATCAATTCAGTACAACACTGAAATAATTTGAAATAAGAACAAACAATAACCCAAATGCAGATGATACAGTAACCCAGTCGTGTGGAGCTTTACAGCAGAAGAGAAGGAAGAATATACTAATATAGACTTAAAACTCATAAACACAGAGATTTCCAACAGGGCTTGGTGAGTGGTAGCAGAGGAGACACAAATGAAGTTTATAGTTGAGGAGAAAAGCAGAGCAACAATTATCCTTAGAGAGTCTTTTAAACCCAGAAATAGGAAATAGGCCAACATCACTATTCCAACAAAAACTGAAACGAACATATTTATATTGAAGATGTGCGGATTCAATGAAGAAGACCTATATTAGACTACTATAATGATCACTTATAAACGTGTCTCAGAGTCTGAGAATCACATGACCACTCATGCACTAGAACCCTTACAGCCGCCTGTGTTCGAGAGGAGGAGGAGGAGACATATTCCTGCTGTAAAACACAACAGTGGCATTATTCACATCAACTCAGTTCAGTTCAATAACTGTATAAAGTTCAGTTCAAATGAAATGGGTTGAATTCATCTACAAGATGCAGTACTGAAGACAATAATGTCATTATTCAATGCAATGAAACTGAGTGATGCATCACAGCAACCACCGGAGAACACGGCAGAACACAGGAGAACACTGGAGAACACGGGAGAACACGAGAGAACACAAGAGAACACGAGAGAACACGAGAGAACACGAGAGAACACGGGAGAACCCCGGAGAACACTGGAGAACACTGGAGAACACGGGAGAACACGGGAGAACACGGGAGAATACGAGAGGACACTGGAGAACACGAGAGAACACGAGAGAACACGGGAGAACACGAGAGAACACGAGAGAACACGGGAGAACCCCGGAGAACACTGGAGAACACTGGAGAACACAAGAGAACACGAGAGAACACGGGAGAACACGGGAGAACACGGGAGAACGCGAGAGAACACGGGAGAACACGGGAGAACACGAAAGAACAAGGGAGAACACCGGAGAACACTGGAGAACACGGGAGAACACGAGAGAACACGGGAGAACACGAAAGAACAAGGGAGAACACGGAAGAACAAGGGAGAACACCGGAGAACACTGGAGAACACGGGAGAACACGAGAGAACACGGGAGAACACGCAAGAACAAGGGAGAACACTGGAGAACATGAGAGAACCCCGGAGAACAACGGAGAACATAGGAGAACATGGGAGAACACCGGAGAACAACGGAGAACAACGGAGAACACGAGAGAACACGGGAGAACAACGGGAGAACAACGGGAGAACAACGGAGAACAACGGAGAACACGAGAGAACACGGGAGAACAACGGGAGAACAACGGGAGAACAACGGAGAACACGAGAGAACACGGGAGAACACGAGAGAACACGGGAGAACAACGGGAGAACAACGGAGAACAACGGAGAACACGAGAGAACACGGGAGAACAACGGGAGAACAACGGAGAACAACGGAGAACACGAGAGAACACGGCAGAACAACGGGAGAACACGGGAGAACACGCGAGAACACTGGGGGACTGTGCAGGATAAGCCATGAGGATCTGTGTGTCTGATGGCAGATAACAGAAGGCAGCTCGAACACAAGCACAGACACGGGACATCAGATGCTGAGAGGAGACTGACTCTTCGCACAAAGATCCTCTTTGTGTGACGCTCATGAAGAGGGTTTTCACTCTCAAGAAGCTTCTCTATCAGGATCAGTTATCGAGAGCTCTTCTCTTATACACAGGGTTTGGGTGAGTGTGTCTGATGCAGTGCTGTTCTCATCACAGGTGACAGAGATTACAGGTGCATGTGTGTGTTCGCAGAGATCATGGCCGGGACAGAAGTGTGTGTGTTCTTGATGGCAGTCGTTCTGATGAGCTCACAGGTGATCGCACTGCAGGTGAGAGCTTCGGGTGTTGCTTTACAGTGAATTATATAAACATTTTTTATATCAGTCACTGTCTAACAATAAGGCATAGACAAATCATAGACTAAACTGTGGAGAATTCCATGTAAAATACAGTGAAAAGAGAGAATCTGCATTGAAGTAGTAAGTGTTACACAAGTGTTCAAACACACATTGACCTTTGTGTTTAGGTGGACATGAACAATGCATCTCTGACAAGCATTCCTGCAGGGAAACCTGCAAACCTCACCGAACTGATCCTGAGCCAGAACTCGGTCGCGATGTCTGACTCGGATATCGAGATCTTACGCGGGTATCCCGGGATTCGGGTGCTAGATCTTTCTTACAACCACATACAGTCCCTGCCTGAAGGAGCTTTCGCCAGCCTCACGCTCCTAGAGACTCTCAAACTGAGGGGAAATGAACTGAAAACCCTCCACAAAGACATCTTTAAAGGACTGATAAAACTGAAGAGTTTGGATTTGGAGGAAAATCCGTGGAACTGCTCCTGTTCGCTCACAAGTCTCATCAAACATCTGAACGAGTCTGGCGTATCCACCGGTGAGAACGAGAGCTTGAGGTGTTGTCCATCTTCAGATGTGGTGTTTATTCTCTGGCCAACTTCATGTTTGTTTGGTTTATTCATCTGCCAAATGTTTGTTTGCAGGCAGAGAAGTGTTTTGTTACACTCCCCAGAAAACAGCTGTCCTTGATGGGAACCCTTTCTGCTTAAATCAAGTCCCAACAGCGAGGACTAGATTAGCAGCGCCGCTAACCCCAGAGCAGAGCCGCAGCAGTCGCATATACAGCTCCAGCAAAGGTAAAAACATCAGGAATAATGGGAAAAACATTTTCCTCAAACCAGTATCAAACACACAGCTGATGTGTCTGTGGATTAGGCTATGGAAAGGAACTAACATGTTCAAACACACACACACCTATAGACTGAACACGTAATACGAGTGTGCACGCCATCAGCGTTTTCACAGATTCACGTTTTTTAAGGTTACGCGGAGATGATAACGTTCAAGGTTTGCACCAGAACCAGAAACAGAAAGTTTCAGGGTTTGCGTTCTCGAGCCACCATGCACTGTTGTGTGCGAATGAGCTGTTAAAGGGTTAGTTCACCCAAAAATGAAAATTAAGTCATTAATTACTCACCCCCATGCTGTACCAACCCCGTAAGACCTTCGTTCGTCTTCGGAACACAAATGAAGATATTTTTGATTAAATGTGACAGCTGGATCACTCCTCCATAGGCTGCCTAAGGGAATGACACCGGACGGCCCAGAAAGTCAATGAAGAAAATGTTTAAATATTCCATGTCGCAACAGTGGCTCAACTATAAGTTTATCAAGCGACGAGAATACTTTTTGTGCGAAAAAACAAACAAAAATAACGACTTTATTCGACTATTCCTTTTCTTCCTTGTAGGCCTGAAACGAGACTTCGAGAGATTTCCACGACGCATGCGCGAGAATTGCGATCTCCTTCAACTACTTCAGTTCAATTCTCGCGCATGCGTCGTGGAAATCTCTCGAAGTCTCGTTTCAGGCCTACAAGGAAGAAAAGGAATAGTCGAATAAAGTCGTTATTTTTGTTTGTTTTTTCGCACAAAAAGTATTCTCGTCGCTTGATAAACTTATAGTTGAGCCACTGTTGTGACATGGAATATTTAAACATTTTCTTCATTGACTTTCTTGGCCGTCAGGTTTCAATCCCTTAGGCAGCCTATGGAGGAGTGATCCAGCTCTCAGATTTAATCATAAATATCTTCATTTGTGTTCCGAAGACGAACGAAGGTCTTACGGGGTTGGTACAGCATGGGGGTGAGTGATTAATGACTTAATTTTCATTTTTGGGTGAACTAACCCTTTAAGGGTGTTCTGTTAGAACGGTGTCGTTAGCGGCCCCTAAGCTAATAACTAATGATCTTTGCAATGGAAGTGAATCAATCAAAACTAACTTTAGCTGGACAATAATTTGAATCTAGATCTGCTGTAAAGCCAAAACTTCAGAACCGCGAGTGATGGAGAGTGATGTGTAGAGATGCTGTGTGTGTGTGTGTGTGTCGTCAGGGTTATCGTGCACTCACCGCGAGCTCCGGCGAGGGCGGCGCGTCTTGGACGGTGAGAGCGGCGAGGAGAAATTGAAGTCAGGTCAACTTTATGGTAATGAGCTATGACGCGGTTCGGCGGCAACCAATCAGAATTTAGAAGTGTTCCGTTTGAGAGGGTTCCAGGGAACGCAGTCCTGTAAACTTTGGTCCCGACCACATTAGTTCCCAAGCAAAATAGAGGAGAGGTTAGTCACTTGAATTTGATAAAAAGGCGCGCAACACTATTCATAGGCAAGATTTTCGCGCTAGAACGCTTAAGCCACACCACATAAATGGCTTTTAATTGGTTAATTTCGTTAGCAAACATGTCACTATAATTGTTAAGTTCTTTCCATCGATCAATTTCTCACTTTCACATTTAAAAGATTGCATGAGTCAAGTCAAGTCAAGTCAAATATATTTATATAGCGCTTTTCACAATACAGATTGTATCAAAGCTGCTTCACAGTATCAATCAAAACAACTTAACAATGTTTGTTTATTACTGGAAAAAAAGACATCCAAGTTTGGTAGAGCTGATCAATGGTATGATTGGTTAATTAATTTGAATATCCCATGAGGTTAACTTATACCCTACTTGGTCAGTCTGCACAAATAACGATCGACATGCTTGTTTGCTTTGCGGCCCCTTTAAATAAAGTTTTAAAAAAGACCAGGCATTCGATCTACGTCAGAGCGTCCACGAATCTTTCCACGCCGTCGTTGGCTGGGCGCCGAGAGCAGTGGTGTGAACGCACAGTTAGAGATGCTGTGTGTAGATGATGATGTGTGTGTGTGTGTATGTCCTCGGGGTTAGAGATGTTGTGTGTAGATGATGATGATGATGATGTGTGTGTGTGTCCTCAGGGTTAGATATGCTGTGTGTAGATGATGATGTGTGTGTGTGTGTGTGTGTCCTCAGGGTTAGATATGCTGTGTGTTGATGATGTGTGTGTGTGTGTGTGTGTGTATGTCCTCAGGGTTAGATATGCTGTGTGTAGATGATGATGTGTGTGTGTGTGTGTGTCCTCAGGGTTAGATATGCTGTGTGTAGATGATGATGATGTGTGTGTGTGTGTGTGTGTGTGTCCTCAGGATTAGAGATGCTGTGTGTAGATGATGATGTGTGTGTGTGTGTCCTCAGGGTTAGATATGCTGTGTGTAGATGATGATGTGTGTGTGTGTGTGTGTGTGTGTGTGTCCTCAGGGTTAGAGATGCTTTGTGTAGATGATGATGTGTGTGTGTGTGTGTGTGCGTGTGTGTGTGTGTGTCCTCAGGGTTAGAGATGCTTTGTGTAGATGATGATGTGTGTGTGTGTGTGCGTGTGTGTGTGTGTGTCCTCAGGGTTAGAGATGCTGTGTGTAGATGATGATGTGTGTGTGTGTGTGTGTATGTCCTCGGGGTTAGAGATGTTGTCTGTAGATGATGATGATGTGTGTGTGTCCTCGGGGTTAGATATGCTGTGTGTAGATGATGATTTGCTTTGAACTGACAGAGTGTGTCTGCTTCCCGGACAATGTTAGGAAGACTGTTCCAAAGTTTTGGTGCTAAATAGGAAAAGGATCTACCGCCAGCAGTCGATTTAGATATTCTAGACGTGAAGGACTATAATGCGTTAAGAGCTCGCTCAAGTACTGCGGAGCTAAACCATTTAGTGCTTTGTAAGTAATCAGCAATATTTTAAAATTTATACAATATTTAATAGGGAGCCAATGCAGTGTTGACAGAACCGGGCTAATATGGTCATATTTCCTGGTTCTGGTAAGAACTCGAGCTGCTGCGTTTTGAACTAGCTGTAGTTTATTTATTAAGCGTGCAGGGCAACCACCCAGTAGAGCATTACAATAATCTAGCCTTGAGGTCATGAACGCATGGACTAATTGTTCCGCATTTCCCAATGAGAGCATATAGCGTATTTTAGATATATTTTACAGATACTAGACATGTGACTTTCAAAAGAAAGGTTGGTATCAAAGAGCACACCCAGGTTCCTAACCGATGACGAAGACTTGACAGAGCAGCCATCAAGTGTTAGACAGTATTCTGGGTTATTACGTGTGGAAGTTTTTTTTTTTCCAATAATTAGAATCTCTGTCTTTTCAGAATTTAGTAGTAGAAAATTACTAGTCATCCAAATTTTTTATATCAGCTATGCATTCCGTTAATTTTGTGAATTGGTAAGTTTCGTTGGGTTTTGAAGAAATATACAGCTGAGCATCATCGGCATAACAGTGAAAGCTAACTCCATGTTTCCTAATGATATCTCCTAATGGTAGGACATGTTCTTTCTAGAAAGGAACACAGTTGTGAAGATACTGCTTTTTCTAATATCTTTGACAGAAAAGGCAGATTCGAGATCGGCCTGTAATTGACTAATTCTGTAGGATCAAGTTGTGTTTTTTTAACAAGCGGTTTTATCATAGCCAGTTTAAAGGTTTTTGGTACGTATCCTAGAGACAAAGATGAATTAATGATATTAAGAAGAGGATATATGACCTCTGGAAACATCTCTTTCAGTAGCTTAGTCGGTATAGGATCTAACATACAAGTTGTCGCATACAAGTTGCCCTGTGTGTCCTCAGGGTTAGAGATGCTGTGTGTAGATGATGGTGTGTGTGTGTGTGTGTGTGTGTGTGTCCTCAGGGTTCACTGCGAGTGATGGAGGGACGCACACGGGGAGCCACAGCTGGAAGTTTCTGCTCGGTGTCGTGGCTTTGACTCTCAGCACTTCCATCATCGTCGTCTGCGCTGTCAAGTCTCCGTCCTGGTACAAGCTCCTGTTCAACTACCGGCACCAGAGGCTGTGTGAGGACGCGGAGCCGGGCGTGTTCAGTGGGCGCTTCTCCACCTTCAGCCTGGACACGCAGCAGACGGAGGCCAGCGCGCAGGAGCTCGAGGAGCAGGAGGACGACGGCTTTATAGAGGACGGCTACATCGAGCCAGGGAACTACAGCCGGCATGCAGACGCGAACCCGAGGCGTGAGCCGGATCTCTGCTAGCCACATCGCTGGACTAATTAAGCTGCGAGTCTTTGCATGAGTAGACTGTGAGGATCTTTTTTTCCAATGCAGTAGTGCAATATGAAAATTCCTTAAACTATAAAACAGAATTTCAAATACATGTATCTCAGCATGTTAATACAGTGTGTGTAAACACTGCAAATGTCATGCTCTTCCTCAGTGTTTCTGTCTTGTTTTCCAGCACAAATATCTAAACATTCTTAAATCAAGATACATTTACTGGAGAAGCAAAATGACTGAAGATAAAATAAAAATGTATCAAAATTAACTGACTTCATACTTAAGGGGAAAACACGTTTATTTTTTTCTTGCTTTAAGCACCTAATCACTTATTTTGATACATTTCTCAGAAAACTACTTCGTCACGAAATGAGAAATAAAATTTTCCTTGAGGTTTTGGCATATAAGAGGTCATCATATTATAAGAATACCCTGAAAATTTCAGAACTGAAACCATCCTTGTTAGTCCAAAATCAGCTTTTATTGTTACCAGGCCCGCCTCTTTATGACGTAATAAGGCAGTGAAAGACATTATTTATTTGTATTCGGTACATTTCACTGGATTCTTTGGTAAATCAGTAAAGTTTAATAAAACGTTACACTCACTTCAGTTCTTCTGGAGGTTCAGCAGGAACACGAATATCTGGTACCGATCCTTTTTTCATGAGCAGCTTCTTAGGAAAACCAGCTTTATACTGATCCTCGTTTATAAAGCAGTCTGGAGTGTGAAATGATTCGCGCAAACATGAGAGCATTGACGTTGCTCGTGGGGAATATTCCCTTCGAAAACAAACTCAGCCACTGCGTCTTCAGCGGTTCGGATTTAGGAACATTAAAATGACTGTGTTCGTTATTACACCCAAGAACAGAACACCAAAATCGCTTAGACGCCATTCTGCTCATAGACAGTGCTCCAGCATATCAACAATGACCGCACCGGTCCGCGGACTCCCGAGCGAGGGCGGGTCTGTGCTGAAACGCCGCTGTCAATCAACAATCGTGGGAGGGGCGTCCGATTTACTACTACGATTTACTAGGAGGGACTACAGCCAATCACAGCAGTGGGCGTTTACACCGAAGACTCAGAGCCAATCACAGCAGTGGGCGTTTACAACGAAGACTTACAGCCAATCACAGCAGTGGGCGTTTGCACTGAAGACTCACAGCCAGTCACAGCAGTGGGCGTTTACACTGGAGACTTACAGCCAATCACAGCAGTGGGCGTTTACACCGAAGACTCACAGCCAGTCACAGCAGTGGGCGTTTGCACTGAAGACTCACAGCCAATCACAGCAGTGGGCATTTACACTGAAGACTTACAGCCAATCACAGCAGTGGGCGTTTACACCGAAGACTCGCAGCCAATCACAGCAGTGGGCGTTTACACCGAAGACTCACAGCCAATCACAGCAGTCGGCGTTTACACCGAAGACTTACAGCCAATCACAGCAGTGGGTGTTTACACTGGAGACTTACAGCCAATCACAGCAGTGGGCGTTTACACCGAAGACTCGCAGCCAATCACAGCAGTGGGCGTTTACACCGAAGACTCGCAGCCAATCACAGCAGTGGGCGTTTACACCGAAGACTCGCAGCCAATCACAGCAGTGGGTGTTTACACTGGAGACTTACAGCCAATCACAGCAGTGGGCGTTTACACTGGAGACTCGCAGCCAATCACAGCAGTGGGCGTTTACACCGAAGACTCACAGCCAATCACAGCAGTGGGCGTTTGCACTGAAGACTTACAGCCAATCACAGCAGTGAGTGTTTACACTGAAGACTTACAGCCAATCACAGCAGTGGGCGTTTACACCGAAGACTCGCAGCCAATCACAGTAGTGGGCGTTTACACCGAAGACTTACAGCCAATCACAGCAGTGGGCGTTTACACCGAAGACTCGCAGCCAATCACAGCAGTGGGCGTTTGCACTGAAGACTCACAGCCAATCACAGCAGTGGGCGTTTGCACTGAAGACTCACAGCCAATCACAGCAGTGGGCGTTTACACCGAAGACTTACAGCCAATCACAGCAGTGGGCGTTTGCACTGAAGACTCACAGCCAATCACAGCAGTGGGCGTTTACACCGAAGACTCACAGCCAATCACAGCAGTGGGCGTTTACACCGAAGACTCGCAGCCAATCACAGCAGTGGGCGTTTGCACTGAAGACTCACAGCCAATCACAGCAGTGGGCGTTTGCACCGAAGACTCACAGCCAATCACAGCAGTGGGCGTTTACACCGAAGACTCGCAGCCAATCACAGCAGTGGGCGTTTACACTGAAGACTTACAGCCAATCACAGCAGTGGGCGTTTACACTGAAGACTCACAGTCAATCACAGCAGTGTGTGTTTACACTGAAGACTCACAGCCAATCACAGCAGTGGGCGTTTGCACTGAAGACTCACAGCCAATCACAGCAGTGTGTGTTTACACTGAAGACTCACAGCCAATCACAGCAGTGGGCGTTTACACTGAAGACTCACAGCCAATCACAGCAGTGGACGTTTGCACTGAAGACTCACAGCACACGCCCCTTCAAACAGAGTGTTCAAATCAGAGGCTAAAATCAGGCTAGGAAAATGCCTTTTATTTTTAAATTATGACATTTTTTGAAGTAAAATCATACTAACATTATAAGGGCAACCCCAGGAAACATAATGAAACAATAAAACAATGCAGTTCATGACCCCTTTAAGACTTAGGTAGAACATTTTTAAATGTTTTGCAGTGAATGCTGTCATTGCACTTTATAACATAGTAATTCAAAACCTTATTTAGATTGAAGATTTTAAAACCTTGTCAGTGATGTATACAATACTTTGTCCCAAATATCCCAGAATTTTTTTGTATGTAGTTTTTCCGCAATATGTAAAATTGCTGACCTAAAAAAGAAGTTTTGGCGTGATTTAACTCAGTGTGATGAGGAGATTTAAACTGTTCCCAGCACAAACTCTGCCAATGACAACAGCACTTACTCTCTTCTCTCGGTGAATATCACGTCCATACTCTGAGCTTCTCTGTCATTCTGTGCTTTCAGCTAATGAGACAAACAAACACACATGAGCAGGAGACAAGGAGAGTCAAGAAGAAATAATGTGTTGAAATAATGTGAACTCACCATGATGATGTCGTTCACGACTTCATCCATCTCAGTATTAGTGTTCAGCTTGTCAACCAGCTGTAAATTTAACAAAAGACACAGCTTAAATAATGACATCATCATGGGTCTTAAAATTACAAATACAAGCTGCATTTCTGTACAACTTCTCACTCCAATGGTCATTAAAGAATGTACCATGTTGTAATCTGCCAGCTGGCCTTGAAGATCTTTAATTTCTCCAGCTAGGACTTCTGCTCTGCTCACAGGAAAAGTTTTAAGACATGAAATTAATTACTGGATCCTGATGTCATCAAAACTAAAGAGAAGGTCAATTAAGGGGCTCTTATTAGAGAATCAGAAATAAACACATTTTTTCATCATATATATTTATTCTTCGAAATATATACAATTTAAAACGTAGGATGCGTCATTTTATTTTAAAGAACAATATTATTATATTATCATTTTTTGTCTTTTTTGTATTATTATTGTAGACATGACTGTACCGTTTCTCATAGGACAGGAACACGGAGTTCTCCTGACCGAAGGTGTCGATGTCCTTCTGTAGTTTAGTCGACTCCATCGTCAGCTCATTTATTTTACTCCTGAAACAAACAAACTAAATATTAATCAGAGTGTCTTATCTGAGAGATAATGAAACATTCCATAAATGACATGAACATTACCGTAATAATCCAAGGTAATACGACTTATCCAGAATCTGCCTCTGAGGTCCTGAGGGAGAGAATAACAGGTGAGTGTGCAGATCTCACAGTAGTGTCCCGTTTCCCAGCAGAACCAGCAGAACCTCACCTTTCCCGCCGGTCTTCATCCCGCTGAGGCCCTGCTGAGTCACCGGCCGATCCGCCACTCGAATCTGTGCTGACAGAACCCCTGCGGCGGCCATGGGTCCTGCTCTGCTGCCGGGCCGGCCGGTGCCCGGGGCCTGCGACACACACACACACACACTATCAGGACCTGTGACCCGCAACACACACACACACACACACTCACACTATCAGCACCTGTGACCCGCAACACACACACACACACACACACACACACACACACACACTATCAGCACCTGTGACCCGCAACACACACACACACACTCATCACCACCTGTGGCCCGCAACACACACAAACACTATCAGCACCTGTGACCCGCAACACACACACACACACACACACACTCATCACTGCGATCTTACACTATCACCACCTGTGACCCGCAACACACACACACACACAATCACCACCTGTGACCACACACACTATCAGCACCTGTGACCCGCAACACACACACACACACTCATCACCACCTGTGACCCGCAACACACACACACACACACACACTATCAGCACCTGTGACCCGCAACACACACACACATCACCACCTGTGGCCCGCAACACACACAAACACTATCAGCACCTGTGACCCGCAACACACACACACACACACACACTCATCACTGCGATCTTACACTATCACCACCTGTGACCCGCAACACACACACACACACAATCACCACCTGTGACCCACAACACACACACACACTCATTACCACCTGTGACCCGCAACACACACACACACACTATCACCACCTGTGACCCGCAACACACACACACACACACTATCACCACCTGTGACCCGCAACACACACACACACTCTCAGCACCTTTGACCCGCAACACACACACTCACTCATCACTACCTGTGACCCCCAACACACACACACACACACTCATCACTGCAATCTTACACTATCACCATATGTGACCCGTAACACACACACACACACACACAATCACCGCAGTGCTGTCTCTGAGGGCCGTCGGTGAGCCGTAACACACACACATTCACCGCAGTGCTGACTCTGAGGGCCGTCGGTGACCCATAACACACACACTCACCGCAGTGCTGACTCTGAGGGCCGTCGGTGAGCCGTAACACACACACACACACTCACCGCAGTGCTGACTCTGAGGGCCGTCGGTGAGCCGTAACACACACACACACTCACCGCAGTGCTGACTCTGAGGGCCGTCGGTGGGCGTCCAGTGCTGAATGACCCACGGCTCAAGGGCCTCTGACCCGCCATTGTGTTCTGATAGTGTAGTTCTGGAATCCACTGATGCTTCAATCTAATGAGTGATTATAATCAAGGGATTAATCAGTATGTTTCCTTCTAAACATCACATGGGTTGGATGACTTCTCTAGGCTAGTGAGATGTTACTTATAGAAGTCAGCAGTGTGATTACTGTGATGTTGATCTCTGAGGGTCCGACTGCAGTAACAGTGCAGGACTGAAACATGGACTCGCTTAGTGTTTGAGAAAGCACTACACTATGTGTCCACACACACACATTTTCTGGGGTACCCTACAGCTGGGGCCACAGGCGTTTTTTGTAGGCGGAGCTTAGGTGGAGGCAGAGCGATCCCTCTGGCCGCTTCCCTAACGTTAGTTTGCAAGTTTTGTTAGCTTGTTTTTTAACAACTGGAGAAAATCCGATTTTATCTTAATGTGCAAGGTCACTCACTGTCCAGGACCACGATTGTTATTTTCAAAAGTTAATTTTAACGGACGGAACCAGATTGGCCGACCCGTACACGCTCACTCAATGCATGGACGATCTGACAGGAATAAACGTTAACGCTACCTCCGGTTGAGTGGCCTGACTTCTACACCTATCCGATAGAGAAACCGAGCGTAAAGAGAAACTGAGGGCACGTAAATCTTCTGATGCCTGTAACTGTGCTGAATGGTCATGTAAAGACTGTGTACGATCCGCAGTTCTGCCTAGCCAGCGCAAAGAAGACGACAATGTAAAGAGTGACATTACGGTGCAATTTTAATTATGTAAATATTTTCTAGAAATAAAAATTCCAGATACAGCATATTCATTTTTCATTGATTCTTGCACCCAACAACACAACGAGATGACATTTAATAATAATAATAATGATAATTTAAGCTCCTTAGTATGTAGCCGAATCTGTGCTGGTTTGTATTAGCCGCCTCCAGTTGTCCGTTTGTTTTGCCTTCAGCTAACGCTGTGACGTAATTGTGACCTCGGCGCAAAAGGGGTCTATAACCGCTGATGTTAGACCTTGGGTTAGGCTATAACCGCTGATGTTAGACCCTGGGTTAGGCTATAACCGCTGATGTTAGACCTTGGGTTAGGCTATAACCGCTGATGTTAGACCTTGGGTTAGGCTATAACCGCTGATGTTAGACCTTGGGTAAGGCTATAACCGCTGATGTTAGACCTTGGGTTAGGCTATAACCGCTGATATTCCGCCCAGAAGACTCAGCAACCCCTGCTGCTCTCTCTAACAACTTCTCTTTCTCTCACACCCCTCACCAGTCGGGGAGAGGTGGGGGCACTGGTCTTCTCATTTCTAACACTTGGAAATGTTCAACTCTCTCTTCTCTATGCAATAACAACTCATTTGAATATCATGCTATTACACTTACAACTCCCATGAAGATCCATATTGTAGTTATTTATCGCCCCCCAGGTCAACTGGGAAGTTTTGTAGAGGAGCTGGATGTGTTGCTGTCCTCTTTCCCTGAGGATGGCATCCCACTTGTAGTCTTTGGCGATTTCAACATCCACCTAGCGAAACCGTATGCAACAGACTTCATCTCTCTCCTAGCCTCTTTCGATCTCAAACGCCTCATCACCACCGGTACTCACAAGTCAGGCAACCAACTGGACCTGGTTTACACACGCAACTGTATCACAGACAACATTTTGGTGAAACCTCTCCAAGTTTCAGATCATTTCCTCATTACTTTCAATCTACAACTCACTACCCATGCTCCACCAACCTCCCCACCATTTACTTTCAGACGAAACCTGCGCTCACTTTCTCCGTCCCATCTTTCCTCTGCTGTGTCATCTTCTCTTCCCTCACCCTCACATTTCTCATCTCTGGATGTGAATACTGCAACGGATACTCTATGCTCCATCCTAACCTCCTCTCTAGACAACATCTGCCCTCTCTCCTCCAGGCCAGCACGCACTACTCCCTCTAACCCCTGGTTATCTGAGGTTCTTCGTGAACACCGGACCAAGCTCAGGGCAGCGGAGAGGAAATGGCGCAAATCAAAAGAAACATCTGACCTCAGTAGGTATCAATCTCTGCTCTCTGCCTTCTCTGTTGATGTTCACACCGCAAAATCTTCATATTTCCACAACAAGATCAACAGCGCCTCTAACACACGTTCACTGTTCAAGACATTCATCTCTCTCCTCTGCCCACCTCCACCACCACCCACCTCCTCGCTAACTGCTGATGATTTTGCTAACTTCTTCACTAACAAAACTACAACTATCAGCAGTCAGTTCTCAGCTTCACACACACAGGAACCCAAACTAACCTCTCCCACAGCCAACAACCTTCTCTCCTCCTTCACTCCACTAACCGAGGAAGAAGTATCTAAACTTCTCCTCTCCAGTCATCCTACCACCTGCCCTCTAGACCCCATCCCCTCACACCTTCTACAAGCCATCTCTCCCACACTTCTTCCAGCTCTCACACACATCATCAACTCATCCCTCCACACTGGCATTTTCCCTACAGCATTTAAGCAGGCTCGGGTAACTCCTCTGCTTAAAAAACCAACATTAAACACATCACTTATAGAGAACTACAGACCTGTCTCTCTCCTACCATTCATTGCGAAAACACTTGAACAAGTTGCTTTTAACCAAGTATCATCTTTCCTGTCTCTGAACAACCAGCTGGATGTCAACCAATCTGGCTTCAAGAAAGGACATTCAACTGAGACTGCATTGCTGTCAGTCACGGAAGCCCTGCGGATCGCAAAAGCTGTTTCCAAATCATCAGTTCTCATTCTACTGGACCTGTCTGCTGCTTTCGACACAGTGAATCATCAGATCCTCTTGTCCGCCCTCTCATCACTGGGCATCACTGGAACCTCCCTCAACTGGTTTGAGTCCTATCTCACAGGTAGGTCCTTCAAGGTCGCATGGAGAGGTGAGGTATCCAAAGCACATCAACTGACCACAGGGGTTACCCAGGGTTCAGTTCTTGGACCGCTCCTCTTCTCCATTTACACCACATCACTGGGACCCATCATACAGGCACATGGTTTCTCTTACCATTGCTATGCTGATGACACCCAACTCTACCTCTCATTTCAACCAGATGATCCCACAGTAGCTGTACGGATCTCAAGCTGTCTGGCGGACATCTCGGCATGGATGAAGGAACATCACCTGCAGCTCAACCTGGCAAAGACTGAGCTTCTCGTCCTCCCTGCCAATCAGTCTCTACAGCACGAGCACGACCTCACTATCCAGCTAGATACATCCTCAATCACCCCATCAAGGTCGGTCAGAAATCTTGGAGTAATCTTTGATGATCAGCTGACCTTCACTGACCACATTACAAAGACAACTCGATCATGCAGGTTTGCTATGCACAACATCAGGAAGATCAGGCCTTTCCTAACTGATCATGCAACACAACTTCTCCTCCAGGCCCTGGTCATTTCTAGGCTTGATTACTGCAATGCTCTTCTGGTTGGACTTCCATCATGTGCAACTAAACCTCTACAAATGATCCAGAATGCTGCAGCTCGTCTCGTCTTCAACGAGCCCAAAAGGGCCCACGTCACTCCTCTGTTCATCTCTCTGCACTGGCTACCACTCGCTGCTCGCATCAAGTTCAAGGCTTTGACACTTGCTTACAGATTAACCACAGGTTCAGCTCCCTCCTACTTCCACTCACTACTACAAGTGTACATCCCTACCAGAAGCCTACGATCGGTCAATGAGCGACGGCTCGTGGTACCATCACAGCGGGGCACAAAATCACTCTCCAGAACATTCTCATTCACGGTTTAGGCTATAACTGCTGATTTTAGACCCTGGGTTAGGCTATAACCGCTGATGTTAGACCCTGGGTTAGGCTATAACCACTGATGTTAGACCCTGGTTTAGGCTATGCTGATGTTAGACCCTGGTTTAGGCTATAACCGCTGATGTTAGACCTTGGGTTAGGCTATAACTGCTGATGTTAGACCTTGGGTTAGGCTATAACCGCTGATGTTAAACCTTGGGTTAGGTTATAACCGCTGATGTTAGACCCTGTTTTAGGCTATGCTGATGTTAGACCTTGGGTTAGGCTATAACCACTGATTTTAGACCCTGGGTTAGGCTATAACCGCTGATGTTAGACCCTGGGTTAGGCTATAACCTCTGATGTTAGATCCTGGGTTAGGCTATAACCGCGGATGTTAGACCCTGGGTTAGGCTATAACTGCTGATGTTAGACCCTTGGTTAGGCTATAACCGCTGATGTTAGACCCTGGTTTAGGCTATAAACGCTGATGTTAGACCTTGGGTTAGGCTATAACTGCTGATGCAAGACCCTGGTTTAGGCTATAACTGCTGATTTTAGGCCCTGGGTTAGGCTATAACTGCTGATGTTAGACCCTGGGTTAGGCTATAACCACTGATGTTAGACCCTGGGTTAGGCTATAACCACTGATGTTAGACCCTGGTTTAGGCTATAACCGCTGATGTTAGACCTTGGGTTAGGCTATAACTTCTGATGTTAGACCCTGGGTTAGGCTATAACCGTTGATGTTAGACCCTGGGTTAGGGTATAACCGCTGATGTTAGACCCTGGATTAGGCTATAACCGCTGATGTTAGACCCTGGTTTAGGCTTACCGCTGATGTTAGACCTTGGGTTAGGCTATAACCGCTTATGTTAGACCTTGGGTTAGGCTATAGCCGCTGATGTTAGACCTTGGGTTAGGCTATAACCGCTGATGTTAGACCTTGGGTTAGGCTATAACCGCTGATGTTAGACCCTGTTTTAGACTATAACCGCTGATGTGAGACCCTGGTTTAGGCTATAACCGCTGATGTTAGACCACTGATCTATATAATGACTGGATAGCTCATGACGTTCTAAACTGCCACCAGGCAGTGAAGCCACCGGAAGTGTTCGAGCGGCCATCTTACGATTCCCTACCAGCAGAGGGCTCCAACGGCCGTTATGCAGATCGGTAGCTCCGACGGCACTTTTAAGATGACTCGCTGTGCATCAACAAGTGTAAAACGAAGATCACAAAAGGATCTTGAAAAACTGCTCACAGGTTGTACTTTAAGCCCATATATAGTAATTTATATGCAGAATTATCGCTATTTCCGTGTTGTTTAAAAACAATGTATAGCCTGCTATGTTCTTTCCTACATTCTTTCACAGACGTATTCAAGTTTAAACCCAATAAACGTATTATTCAATGCATTACTTCTTACAAATTTTATTAAATGCATTTATTTAATATTTTCATGTCAATCCGTGTTCAGTTTGACCACGAATCATGCGCTGTCACTTTAATTCAGCGCCTGCAGCACAACGATCTCTGCACGCACCGCTCTTGGACGGGCATCCGCGTGCAGTGAAAGCTCCAACCTGTTGACATGGGTATGGTAAAAAAATATGCACTGCAAACAGAGTAGACCTATGTGTAAACCCCTTATTTACACTGCACACATCTGCGGCGCATTACGGCTCCGACAATGTTTTATTCCTACCTTCACGCGGTGTCAACTCACCAGGAGCATTTCCACGTGATTTGCCGATTTGTGGGCGCGATCAGCTCCGGTAGCCGTGTCGCAGCTGTAACGCGCCGCAGACGTGTGCAGTGTAAATAAGAGGTGAAACAGGAATACAATAACCCATACAATTTGTATTATGCATTTCCTGGACATGTTCTTGCTAACTAATCAAATACTTGAACAGACTACTGATCTATCTGTAAAACATAATCAGAAAGAGCTAAATTTTAAGTTCACAATTCACATATACTTAATTTTTAGTAAGCAGGAATAATTTCCGACTTTAAACAAATACCCATTTAAATGCTTAGGATGTTTGCGTTGTAAGACTGTTCAGGGAGACTTTAGATTTAAAGACGGTGTCTCGTTATGCAATGTTTTCTTAGTCAAATCATACAATTTCCTATTGATTCAATAGAACGCGTGAGCTCACTAGGGAATCACAATATGGCGGCGCGGTGGCTTCACTGTTTATGACGTCATGAGCTATCCAGTCATTCTATATAGATCAGTGTGTTAGACCCTGGTTTAGGCTATAACCGCTGATGTTAGACCTTGGGTTAGGCTATAACCGCTGATGTTAGACCCTGGGTTAGGCTATAACCGCTGATGTTAGACCCTGTGTTAGGCTATAACTGCTGATGTTAGTAACGGTAAATGATCTCCTGTAAGTCTCGAAGCTGCAAACTATCTTCAGTAAAACTTTTCGTACATTCATTATAATTCTGACGCTTGTCTTAAATTGACTGCACTTCTAATTGGTCTTTATTAAACATATCTGGTCCGTGGGTCTTTAGCAGTTCAACAGAATAAAGAGGAGCAGAGTGAGAGTACACCAGAAGTGTAATACAGTACAGCTCACAGTGCTCAGAGTTTATAGTTTTATGATTATTTATTATTTATTCCTGTGATCAAAGATGAATTTTCAGCATCATTACTCACGTGATCCCTCAGAAATCATCTCTCTCACTGTCTGAAGCAGCATAACTGTGTTCAGTGGCGGTTTTAGGCACGGGCGAACCGGGCAGTCGCCCGGGGCGGCATTTCTTCATGTCACATGGGGGGCGGCACAAGCAGTTAAAAAAACCCCTCTGTGCCGCGAATGGTTTTCTATTTTTTATCATTTTCATTCAATTATTGGCAATGGCGCGGCGCCCCTGCTTGCTGAGAAGGTGCCGTGCACAGAAGCGATGTCAAGGGGGTCTCCGGATTAGTTCACGAATCGCGTCTTTTGCGCGCTCATCGCTCGAGGCCGTTATTTCAAATAGGCGCACGGGAAGCGCGCTCATTTATGGAGATATTATTGGTGCAAAACTACTGAACGCCTGTGACAGTGGAATTTGTAGTTGTAGAGAATAGCCACACATGTGTAACAGTAAATTTGAAGTCACAGAGAGAAAGGTTTTAAGAGAGGCCTGCTGCTTTCGGATTCGATTGCTCCTGTCTGATCGCTGATCGATTGCTCCTGTCTGCCTCGCTGACTGCTGTGTGTTTGTTTGCTTCGAGGCTGTAAGCTTCGCCTGAGCCTCGTATTTCTTTATGTTTTGAGCCATCATTTACTATCTAGTTGTTTATACTACTAAATACAGCTTACCCAACATCTCAGATTAACCTTACATCTCTAGCTTCCGTTATTGTTAACACAGCACGCTAGTAACTCGCTAACGTTAGCCTGCTAACGCGCCACCCGTGCGCTCATTTATTTATTTATTTTCTCTCGCGCGCCCGCGCCTTTGAGTTCATAAAGTCCAGGTAAGTAAGAAATCAGTCAACAAACACGGTGAGTAATGTCTTCTTGTCCTGTTATTGTCACCTGTGTCACATGTCATATGTTTAGTATAGCCTTCTCCGATGGCAATATAGGATTTATATGTGATAAGTGCAAGGATACAGTCAGGCTGACGGAGAAGATTTCAGAACTAGAGACACGCATCCAAACTTTAATTGAGGATGGTAAGAATGCTAGATCTTTAGATAGTGTTTTGGATGCGCCTAGCATAGTGAACTCTTTACATGATTCGGTTCCGGCTGAAGTAGAGCCCGTGCAGCAGGGCAGATGGGTGACCGTGAGAGATCGTTCTAGTCGCGGATCAAAGAACCACTCTTCCGTTCCGATTCCCATAACAAACCGATTTGCCCCACTCAGTGAAACACCCACTGAGAATTCTGTTGATTGTGCCCTGGTAATTGGTGATTCGATCACACGGAACGTGAAAATAGAGACACCAGCCACCATAGTCACATGTTTGCCGGGAGCCAGAGCGCCTGACATCAAAGCAAATTTAAAAGTGCTGGCTAATGCTAAACGTAAATTCTCTAAGATCATTATTCATGTCGGCACTAATGATGTTCGACTCCGCCAGTCGGAGATCACCAAAATTAATATTAAAGAGGTGTGTGAACTCGCAAGTACGATGTCAGGCACTGTAATTTACTCTGGCCCCCTTCCTGTACGCAGGAGTGATGAGATAGTTAGCCGATTGGCCTCGCTGAACGGTTGGCTGTCGAAGTGGTGTCCGCAGAATAATATAAAATTCATAGACAATTGGAAAAGTTTTTGGGGCAAGCCTGATCTGTTGAAAAGAGATGGTATCCATCCCTCCTGGGCTGGTGCTGCTCTTCTCTCTAGTAATTTGGCTCATAGTCTTAGAGATAAAACATGACAATCTGGGGCTCAGGTCAGGAAGCAGACAGACTGGCTAAACCGACCGTCTGCTAGCGGCCTCACGTCACCAAGGTCAGATAAATCCCATCACATAGAGTCTCTTTCACCTAGATGTCATCATATAGAGACTGTGTCTGTTCCCCGAATTTGGAAATCCAAAAAACGTCAGGTTAAAAATTTAATTGATGTTCAACAAATAAAAAACAGATATAATACAGATGAGCAAATGATAAAGCTTGGGTTGCTGAATATTCGATCCCTTACTTCAAAATCTCTCATAGTTAATGATATGATTTCAGATTATAATCTTGATATGCTGTGTTTGACAGAAACCTGGCTAAAACCAAACGATTACATTATTTTAAATGAGTCAACCCCACAAGATTACAGTTATAAACATGAACCTCGTCTGAAAGGCAAAGGGGGAGGTGTTGCTGTAATTTATAGTAATATTTTCAAAACCACTAAGAAATCTAGCTTTAAATATACTTCTTTTGAAGTATTGGTGCTTAATGTAAAAATATATAGTGTAAACGATAAATCACATTTGAGAATTATGCTGGCTACTGTATACAGGCCACCAGGGCACCATAAAGATTTTATCAAAGAATTTGCGGACTTTCTATCAGAATTAGTATTGGCTGCAGATAAAGTACTAATTGTTGGTGATTTTAATATACATGTAGATAATGAAAAAGATGCATTGGGATTGGCATTTAAAGACATTGTAAACTCAATTGGAGTTAGACAACACGTGTCAGGACCTACTCATCATCGTAATCATACTCTAGATCTAATATTATCACATGGAATAGATGTTGATGCCGTTGAAATTCTGCAGCAGAGCGATGACATCTCAGATCATTATCTAGTCTCATGTAAATTACATTTAGCCAAGGCTGCAAAGCCGACTCCGTGTTATAAATACGTTAGACCTATAACTTCTGCCACTAAAGATTGCTTTATCAATAATCTTCCTAATCAGTTTCATCATCTCAGCATCCCGGATAGCTTAGAAGAACTTGATATTGCAACAGAAACGTTTAACTCTCTCTTTTCCAGCACTTTAGACGCAGTTGCTCCGTTGCGCTTAAAGAAGATTAAAGAAAATAGCCCAACGCCGTGGTACAGCGAGCACACCCGGGCCCTTAAGAGAGCAGCCAGAAAAATGGAGCGCAACTGGAAGAAAACTAAACTAGAGGTATTTCGGATTTCGTGGAAAGAGAGCTCGATTGCTTACAGAGAGGCTTTAAAAGCTGCTAGATCTGCTTATTTTTCAAACCTATTAGAAGAAAATAAACATAATCCAAGGTATTTATTTGAAACAGTGGCTAAACTAACGAAAAAGAAAGCTTCAAGCTCAGAAGTGTCCAAGCAACACAGCAGTGATGACTTTATGAACTTCTTCACTTATAAGATTGATAATATCAGGGACAAAATTATAACTATGCAACCGTCTACCACAGTATCGCATCAGGAAGTGCATTGTAGTCTCCCTGAGGAAAAATTTGATTCATTTGTTGCTATAGGAGAGGAAGAATTCAGCAAACTCGTTAATTCATCTAAATCGACAACTTGTATGTTAGATCCTATACCGACTAAGCTACTGAAAGAGATGTTTTCAGAGGTCACATATCCTCTTCTTAATATCATTAATTCATCTTTGTCTCTAGGATACGTACCAAAAACCTTTAAACTGGCTATGATAAAACCGCTTGTTAAAAAAACACAACTTGATCCTACAGAATTAGTCAATTACAGGCCGATCTCGAATCTGCCTTTTCTGTCAAAGATATTAGAGAAAGCAGTATCTTCACAACTGTGTTCCTTTCTAGAAAGAAATGATATCTGCGAGGATTTTCAGTCCGGATTTAGACCGTACCATAGTACTGAGACCGCTCTCATTAGAGTCACAAATGATTTGCTCTTATCATCCGATCGTGGTTGTATCTCTCTATTAGTGTTACTCGATCTTAGTGCTGCATTTGACACAATTGACCACAACATTCTTTTAAATAGACTAGAAAACTATGTGGGCATTAGTGGAATTGCACTAGCATGGTTTAAATCATACTTATCTGACCGTTATCAGTTTGTAGCAGTAAATGAAGAGATGTCTTATCGATCACAAGTTCAGTATGGCGTACCACAAGGCTCAGTACTAGGACCGTTGCTGTTCACTCTGTACATGCTACCATTAGGAGATATCATTAGAAAACATGGAGTTAGCTTTCACTGTTATGCCGATGATACTCAGCTGTATATTTCTTCAAAACCCAACGAAACTTACCAATTCACAAAATTAACGGAATGCATAGCTAATATAAAAAATTGGATGACTAGTAATTTCCTACTACCAAATTCTGAAAAGACAGAGATTCTAATTATTGGACAAAAAACTTCCACACGTAATAACCCAGAATACTGTCTAACACTTGATGGCTGCTCTGTCAAGTCTTCGTCGTCGGTTAGGAACCTGGGTGTGCTCTTTGATACCAACCTTTCTTTTGAAAGCCACGTGTCTAGTATCTGTAAAACTGCATTTTTCCATCTTAAAAATATATCTAAAATACGCCATATGCTCTCATTGGGAAATGCGGAACAATTAGTTCATGCGTTCATGACCTCAAGGCTAGATTATTGTAATGCTCTACTGGGTGGTTGCCCTGCACGCTTAATAAATAAACTACAGCTAGTTCAAAACGCCGCAGCTCGAGTTCTTACCAGAACCAGGAAATATGACCATATTAGCCCGGTTCTGTCAACACTGCATTGGCTCCCTATTAAACATCGTATACATTTTAAAATATTGTTGATTACCTACAAAGCACTAAATGGTTTAGCTCCGCAGTACTTGAGCGAGCTCTTAACGTATTATAGTCCTTCACGTCTATTGCGATCTCAAAATTCCGGCCAGTTGATAATACCTAGAATATCTAAATCGACTGCAGGCGGTAGATCCTTTTCCTATTTAGCACCAAAACTTTGGAACAGTCTTCCTACCATTGTCCGGGAAGCAGACACACTCTGTCAGTTCAAAGCTAGACTAAAAACACATCTCTTTGACCTAGCATACACATAACACACTATAGACTTCTATAATTCAATGTTAGGCTGCATAGATTAGGTCAGCCGGAACTGGGAACACTTCCCTTAAATCTTGATGTACTCGCTACATCATAAGAAGAATGGCATCTACGCTAATATTAGTGTCTTTGTTTATCCCGAGGTTTTCCCGCAGCCTGCCGGATCCAGGTCGTGTCCAGATCTGACGAAGGAGATCCGCCTGGACCAGATGACAATGCAGTGCTGAAGTGTCCACTATCCTCTCCCTATGGAGGATCCCTTTCCCACTCTACAGATAAAGCGTTGTGAATTCCGGCTCGCGTACCCCGAAGTGATAAAATAAAACAAAATTCTGTATCAAAATTTATAGGCAAGAAAAGTAGTTTGTTTAGGCTGGGTTGTATGAATTATAAACCTGCGCACATATTTTAAAAAGCACATAACTATAGAATCCATTCTGAATGAGCATGTGAACGCCGTCAGCGTTAATCACAGGTTCGCGTTTAAAGTCTGATCATTTCGACGGAGGTGAATCAATCAAAGTTAACTTTAGCTGGAAATAACATTATTCAAGAACCGCTATAATGCCAAAACAATCTGTTACCTTAAATTATATGTTTATCTCTGTAAAGCTGCTTTGAAACAATCCATTGTTAAAAGCGCTATATAAATGAAGATGACTTGACTTGAGTTGCAAACTTGTAGACTTTTTTTTACCTTCCACAAACACAACACAACAGTTACACCTTCTCAAATTCTTCATTGCAGGCGCACAAATCCTATTCTACAAATCACAAATTAAAATCTCCCTTTTGCACCAAGTGCACCGTGAAATTCACTGACTGAATGATTGCTGGCATTCACTTTGTGTAGGCATAAAGTACAGCAAACTTCAACTCGTCGTATAAATTGCACCTTGTGAAGCTTTAAAACTGTGGCTTTTACTAATTGTTATCATTTGTTGATTATATATATATATATATATATATATATATATATATATATATATATATATATATATATATATATATATATATATATATATATATATATATATATAAAATATATATAGCTATAACATATCCTGGTGTGATTGTTCTTAAAATCTTGTTCATTTAAATAAGCCAAATCATTTAAGACCAAACACAAGCATGAATGTGTTGCTTTAATACATATGTACAATTTGGATTAAACAAAATTGTATGGACAAAAGTGGATACATTACATTTGATACAATTAGGTTTCTGTAAATGAGGGGAAAAAACACTTAACATTATTTTACGGAATATGATAAGCCACTAATTTGATGTTCTGAAAAATATATTTACAAACATACTGGCAAAATAATGTAACAATATTAGTTTTAATGTTTTGATTGCAAGGTGTGTAGCCTACTACTGTTCAAATGTTTGGTATTAAGGGTCTAAGGTAAGGTACCTCTAAGGTACATTTATCTAAAAACAGTAATATTGTGAAATATTTTTATCAACTGTCTTCTATTTCAATGTTTAAAAAAAATATTATTTCTTAATTTAATAAAAGGAAAGTATTATTTTTGTATTGCAGTAACATTCAACAAATGATAACAAAAGGCAGTTTAAAGCATTGCAATGTACAAAGGAAAAGCACAACTAAATGAATGAGTTGAAGTTTGATGTGCTTTATATACTAAGTGAATGCCAGCAATCATTTAGTCATTAATTAATGCACAAAACGTCCAAACTAAAACATTATGAATGAAATGATACACAATTGTAGTTTAATTTTGCACTGAAACTATATTTACCTTTTTTGAAGTAATCCATTAAACCTGCTGAGAAACGAGGAGCGTGAACTAGAATGAGCAGTTGCACGCGCATGCCCGGGAAACTCATGAATATTAATGTAGGCTCCGCCCACTGCCTCCACAGAAGCACAACTCACTCATGAATATTAATGTTGGCTCCGCCCACTGCCTCTACAGATCCACAACTCACTCATGAATATTAATGTAGGCTCCGCCCACTGCCTCTACAGATGCACAACTCACTTTTGCTCCACATTTCACGGTGCATTTGGTGCAAAACGGGGAGAGCGCGCGAAACTTGTCACTTGAAAGCGGAAAACAGTGTTTGAGATTCGTCGCAGCAGATTCAAGCAGCTGTAGTTGTGTTTGTGCTAGAAAAATATACAAGACATTTGTGAAAAAATATTCTACAGGTGTACAACTCTCACTGGATTAATTCACATACTGATTTGCGGATGTGCAAAATTTCTCTGTGACTTCACATGTTTTGATGCGGGTGTGTAAATGCGTTTTGCACCATATTCACTGCAGCAACTGTAGCAAAAATGTGAGCGTACGAGTTTCTTAATTTGTGATTTGTAGAATAGGATTTGTGCACCTGCAATGAAGAATTTGAGAAGGTGTAACTGTTGTGTTGTGTTTGTGGAAGGTAAAAAAAAGTCTACAAGTTTGCAACACTTAAAACCTTTCTCTCTGTGACTTCACATTTACTGTTACACATGTGTGGATATTCTCTACAACACGAGGCTGAATCCAGCTACTTATTCGCAGCTACTTATTGACGCTATCCGTTCCACCTTAAATGACGCGAACTTCCGCGTTTGACGCTTTACTTAATGACGCTCGAGTTTAGGGACCGTGTGCTTTTCTCTCTTTTTTGCGTTTTTGAAAGGTTGTGTTAGGCCTACTTTTTTTGTCTATTTTTAGAATAAAATAATAATAAAAATGTTTAAATGCAAATAAAACTGATATATCAGCGAAAATGGACTGTAAAAATATAAAGGCACATAAGGCTACAGTATTTTTTAATTATTGTGCATGTCATTAGCTCAATTTAAGGACCATGTGGGTTTTCACTTATTCACACATTTTTTATATTTTCAGAAAAGAATAGCCTAATTAACATAATTTTAAGGTATTTAAATACATTCAATACATGTATTGTTTTGTATTATTATGACAAAATATAATTTGTATTAATAAAATTACAGCCTCTTATGAAGATTTCAGATGACCCAGCACCTTTGAAGATTAAACCTTCCCCTGCAAGGACTCCAGAATCAAACATGGATGATTGTAAAAACATTATCATTACGTTAAACTGCACACTAATCTTGGTAAAATGCATGTTTGATATTTGTAAATATTTTTTTTTACTAACTTATATAAATGTACTTTCTGATATCTTATAAAATCCTAATGTGATTTTGTAACACAGAAACCTGCATTTTCTGTAAAGCTCCTTTTAAATGATGTATTGTGAAAAGCATTATACATATGTATGTATGAATTAAATTAATTGACTTGTAAGCATTCAGTTTTTACTGTACAATTATTTTTTAATGAATTTTTGAATTTTGCATTTCACAGTGCTCAATGAACCGCCTAATGCATTTTCTGGCCATTTCACTGTGCTGTTTCTTGGCCAACTCAGAGGGTGCGTTAAATTGGACATTGTCCCTTTATAATAGATCTACTCTTCTAACGAAATCCAAATTTTGAGGAGTTTTTACTGTAGAATTATTTTTTTATGAATTTTTGAATTTTGCATTTTACACAGTGCTCAATTAGCCGCCTAATGCATTTTCTGGCCATTTCGTGGCGCTGTCTCTCGGCCGCCTCAGAGGGTGCGTTAAATTGGACATGGTCCTATTATAGGACAGCTGTTCCTCTAAAGAAATTAAAATTTTTAGCATTTTTTACTGTAGAATTTTTTTTAATGAATTTTTTTATTTTGCATTTTACACAGTGCTCAATTAACCTAATGCATTTTCTGGCCATTTCGCGGCGCTGTTTCTCAACCACCTCAGAGGGTGCGTTAAATTGGACATTGTCCCTTTATAGTAGAGCTACTCCTCTAACGAAATCAACAATTTGAGCATTTTTTACTGTAGAATTTTTTATTAATGAATTTTTGAATTTTGCATTTTACACAGTGCTCAATGAACCGCCTAATGCATTTTCTGGCCATTTCGCGGCGCTGTTTCTTGGCCAGCTCAGAGGGTGCGTTAAATTGGTTATTGTCCCTTTATAGTAAAGCTACTCCTCTAACGAAATCCACAATTTGAGCAGTTTTTACTGTAGAATTTTTTTTTTATGAATTTTTGAATTTTGCATTTTACACAGTGCTCAATGAGCCGCCTAATGCATTTTCTGGCCATTTCGTGGCGCTGTCTCTCGGCCGCCTCCAAGAGGGTGCGTTAAATTGGACATCATCCTATTATAGGACAGCTGTTCCTCTAAAGAAATTCTAATTTTTAGCATTTTTTACTGTAGAATTTTTTTTTAATGAATTTTTTAATTTCGCATTTTACACAGTGCTCAATGAGCCGCCTAATGCATTTCTGGCCATTTCGCGGCGCTGTTTCTCGGCCACCTCAGAGGGTGCGTTAAATTTGACATTGTCCCTTTATAGTAGAGCTACTCCTCTAACGAAATCAACAATTTGAGCAGTTTTTACTGTAGAATTTTTTTTTAATGAATTTTTGAATTTTGCATTTTACAGTGCTCAATGAACCGCCTAATGCATTTCTGGCCATTTCGCGGCGCTGTTTCTTGGCCACCTCAGAGGGTGCGTTAAATTGGACATTGTCCCTTTGTAGTAAAGCTACTCCTCTAACGAAATCCACAATTTGAGCAGTTTTTACTGTAGAATTTTTTTTTAATGAATTTTTGAATTTTGCATTTTACAGTGCTCAATGAACCGCCTAATGCATTTCTGGCCATTTCGCGGCGCTGTTTCTTGGCCACCTCAGAGGGTGCGTTAAATTGGACATTGTCCCTTTATAGTAAAGCTACTCCTCTAACGAAATCCACAATTTGTGCAGTTTTTACTGTAGAATTTTTTTTTAATGAATTTTTGAATTTCGCATTTTACACAGTGCTCAATGAGCCGCCTAATGCATTTCTGGCCATTTCGCGGCGCTGTTTTTCGGCAGCCACAGAGGGTGCGTTAAATTGGACATCATCCTATTATAGGACAGCTGTTCCTCTAAAGAAATTCAAATTTTTAGCATTTTTTACTGTAGAATTATTTTTTAATTAATTTTCGAATTCGCATTTTACACAGTGCTCAATGAGCCGCCTAATGCATTTTCTGGCTATTTCGTGGCGCTGTTTTTCGGCAGCCACAGAGGGTGCGTTAAATTGGACATCATCCTATTATAGGACAGCTTTTCCTCTAAAGAAATTAAAAATTTTAGCATTTTTTAGTGTAGAATTTATGTCCAGAATGTGTAGAATGTCCAATATAAAGCACCCTCTCAGGTGGCCGAGAGACAGCGCCGCAAAATAGCCAGAAAATGCATTAGGTGGCTCATTGTGCACTCTGTAAAATGCGAATTTCAAAAATTCATTAAAAATAAATTCTACAGTACAAAATGCAAAAAATTTGGAATTCTTTAGAGTAGTAGCTCTACTCTAATGGGACAATGTCCAATTTAACGCACCCTCTGAGGCGGCCGAGAAACAGCGCCGCGAAATGGCCAGAAAATGCATTAGGCGGCTCATTGAGCACTGTGTAAAATGCAAAACTCAAAAATTCATTAAAAAATAATTCTACAGTAAAAACTGCTCAAATTGTGGATTTCGTTAGAGGAGTAGCTTTACTATAAAGGGACTATGTCCAATTTAACGCACCCTCTGAGGTGGCCAAGAAACAGCGCCGCGAAATGGCCAGAAAATGCATTAGGCGGCTCATTGAGCACTGTGTAAAATGCGAAATTCAAAAATTCATTAAAAAATAATTCTACAGTAAAAACTGCTCAAAATTTGGATTTCGTTAGAGGAGTAGCTCTACTATAAAGGGGCAATGTCCAATTTAACGCACCCTCTGAGTTGGCCGAGAAACAGCGCCGCGAAATGGCCAGAAAATGCATTAGGCGGTTCATTGAGCACTAAAATGCAAAATTAAAAAATTTATTAAAAAAAATTCTACAGTAAAAAATGCTAAAAATTAGAATTTCTTTAGAAGAACAGCTGTCCTATAATAGGATGATGTCCAATTTAACGCACCCTCTGTGGCTGCCGAAAAACAGCGCCGCGAAATTGCCAGAAAATGCATTAGGCGGCTCATTGAGCACTGTGTAAAATGCAAAATTCAAAAATTCATTAAAAAATAATTCTACAGTAAAAACTGCTCAAATTGTGGATTTCGTTGGAGGAGTAGCTTTACTATAAAGGGACAATGTCCAATTTAACGCACCCTCTGAGGTGGCCAAGAAACAGCGCCGCGAAATGGCCAGAAAATGCATTAGGCGGCTCATTGAGCACTGTGTAAAATGCAAAATTCAAAAATTCATTAAAAAATTATTCTACAGTAAAAACTGCTCAGAATTTGGATTTCGTTAGAGGAGTAGCTCTACTATAAAGGGACAATGTCCAATTTAACGCACCCTCTGAGTTGGCCAAGAAACAGCGCCGCGAAATGGCCAGAAAATGCATTAGGCGGCTCATTGAGCACTGTGTAAAATGCAAAATTCAAAAATTCATTAAAAAATTATTCTACAGTAAAAAATGCTCAAATTTTGGATTTCGTTAGAGGAGTAGCTCTACTATAAAGGGACAATGTCCAATTTAGCGCACCCTCTGAGTTGGCCGAGAAACAGCGCCGCGAAATGGCCAGAAAATGCATTAGGCGGTTCATTGAGCACTAAAATGCAAAATTAAAAAATTAATTAAAAAAAATTCTACAGTAAAAAATGCTAAAAATTTGAATTTCTTTAGAGGAACAGCTGTCCTATAATAGGATGATGTCCAATTTAACGCACCCTCTGTGGCTGCCGAAAAACAGCGCCGCGAAATTGCCAGAAAATGCATTAGGCGGCTCATTGTGCACTGTGTAAAATGCAAAATTAAAAAATTCATAAAAAAAAATTCTACAGTTAAAAACTGCTAGAAATTTGAATTTCGTTAGAGGAGTAGCACTAGTATAATGGCACAATGTCCAATTTAACGCACCCTCTGAGGCGGCCGAGAGACAGCGCCACGAAATGGCCAGAAAATGCAATAGGCGGAATATTGAGCACTGTGTAAAATGCGAAATTCAAAAATTCATTAAAAAATTATTCTACAGTAAAAACTGCTCGAATTGTGGATTTCGTTAGAGGAGTAGCTTTACTATAAAGGGACAATGTCCAATTTAACGCACCCTCTGAGGTGGCCAAGAAACAGCGCCGCGAAATGGCCAGAAAATGCATTAGGCGGCTCATTGAGCACTGTGTAAAATGCGAAATTCAAAAATTCATTAAAAAATAATTCTACAGTAAAAACTGCTCAAAAATTGGATTTCGTTAGAGGGGTAGCTCTACTATAAAGGGACAATGTCCAATTTAACGCACCCTCTGAGGCGGCTGAGAAACAGCGCAGCGAAATGGCCAGAAAATGCATTAAGCGGCTCATTGAGCACTGTGTAAAATGCGAATTCAAAAATTCATTAAAAAAACATTCTACAGTAAAAAATGCTAGAAATTTGAATTTCGTTAGAGGAGTAGCACTAGTATAATGGCACAATGTCCAATTTAACGCACCCTCTGAGGCGGCCGAGAAACCGCGCCGCGACATGGCCAGAAAATGCATTAGGCGGCTCATTGTGCACTGTGTAAAATGCAAAATTCAGAATGATAAAAAATAATTCTACAGTAAAAACTGCATGCTTACAAGTCAATTAATTTAATTCATACATTCATATGTATAATGCTTTTCACAATACATCATTTAAAAGGAGCATTACAGAAAATGCAGGTTTCTGTGTTACAAAATCACATTAGGATTTTATAAGATATCAGAAAGTACATTTATATAAGTTAGTAAAAAAAATATTTACAAATATCAAACATGCATTTTACCAAGATTAGTGTGCAGTTTAACGTAATGATAATGTTTGTACAATCTTCCATGTTTGATTCTGGAGTCCTTGCAGGGGAAGGTTTCATCATCAAAGGTGCTGGGTCATCTGAAATATTCTTAAGAGGCTGTAATATTATTATTACAAATTATGTTTTGTAATAATAATACAAAACAATACATGTATTGAATGTATTTAAATACCTTACAATTATGTTAATTAGGCTATTCTTTTCTGAAAATATAAACAATACAAAAAGGGTCTAAAAAGTGTGAATAAGTGAAAACCCACATGATCCTTAAATTGAGCTAATGACATGCACAATAATTAAAAAATACTGTAGCCATATGTGCCTTTATATTTTTACAGTCCATTTTCGCTGATATATCAGTTTTATTTGCATTTAAACATTTTTATTATTAGTTTATTCTGAAAATAGACAAAAAAGTAGGCCTAACACAACCTTTCAAAAACGCAAAAAAGAAAGAAAAGCACACGGTCCCTAAACTCGAGCGTCAATAAGTAGAGCGTCAAACGCGGAAGTTCGCGTCATTTAAGGTGGAACGGATAGCGTCAATAAGTAGCTGCGAATAAGTAGCTGGATTCAGCCTCGTCTCTAAAACTACAAATTCCACTGTCACAGGCGTTCAGTAGTTTTGCACCAAAAATACCTTCATACTCATTATGCGCTCACGGGAAGCGCGCTCATAAAGTTTTAAGTATGGGAGTGCACGTGCACCCAAACACTTGGGTGTTTTTCTCTTCTTCGTAAATACAACTTTAAGCAGAGCTACAGCAAGCGTTTTTCTGTGGTGGAAATCCATTAGCTAAAACGTATTTGTCGTTGTGGAGAGCGCAGTGCATGGTTGTATAGCAACGACAGCCTTGGGAAAATCGGTCCGAATTGTACTATTAATAATAATAAAATATAAGCTACTGTGCATTATAAATGTCAGGAATGTATCTTTGTTTACTCATTCTTTTTATAGAGATGATTTAAATGCTGAAATATGAGGTTTATCTTTTTATAAAAACTTTTTTTGTGTTAACCTTTTTTTAAGTTTAGTAACATAAAAGACACTCCTTTAAAACAAATCTTTAATGTTATTAACTTGGTGAATTGCTTTCATTGTGTATTAGGCTTTTTGAACAAGATTCTGTGTATGTGATCATTTTGTTCACTGTATTCATGAAATGAAAATAATTTTCATAATGATCAACTAAAATCAACTTTAATTGTGTTTTTTCATAGCCTATAATATGCAAAGTACAATTTTCTATTTTCTAAATAATCTCTGATTCTGTCCTTTTCTCTGACATTTTAAGAGAGACATAGACCTACAAAAGCTATTTTAGGTCTACAACAGTTTGGATAGATGTTAGTATGAGAGCTGTTCGAAATTATTTAAGAGATAGCCTAAGTATTGTGTTACTAAATAAGTATCTCTCTGACCCTTTCACTTTTAAAAACTCCATTTCGTGACAAAGTATAGTTTAACAAGTCATAACTAAAAGTGTGCCATTCATAGAATTCAAGGCAGTAACCAGATTAATCTAGCAAAATAACTGGATTCTATTAACTGTGTTTTTCAAATGAACGGTATGTGATTTTATTGTTGGGTTGTTGTTGTTGTTTTTTTTTTGGGGGGGGGGGGGGGGGGGGGGGGGGCTCGAAGGGGGTCTCGCCCTGGGTGTAATTCAAAGTAGAACCTCCACTGACTGTGTTAAACACTGATAATAATCATAAATGTTCATGTGACACTGAAGACTAGAGTAATGATGCTGAACAAAACCAGAAAATATTTCAAGAAATATAAAAAAATAGAAATATATTCCAAGGCACTCGACTTTGTGTAGAAAAAAGTATAAAAAGCCTTTTAAATCATGGCTTTTAACATTAAAATTGGTGACAGATACACCTACGCGTTGCGGCTATGTGCCTTCGTCAGGGTGTGTGTAACAGGTACATTTTATGTAGCAGTTAATTAATCAAATAGCAAACACCTGGTCACACTAAACAAGGCAACCTGAAGGGAGAAAAGTTCTAAGAATGGAAATCACACACATTAGTATCTCACAATAGTATCTCACACATTATGAAGTTAAATCAAACTCAATATAAAAAAATAAATAAAATAAATATACACAATTTCATCAATATCTTGAATACGGTATACAGATCTAAATAAACATATCAATATTATATATTCAATGAAATCGGGTATTTTTAGAACAAGTAACAATGATCAAAGTACACTAATCAGTTGATGTATATATCAAATAATACATATTACATTTACTGCACAAAAAAAAAAAAAAAAAAAAAAAAAAAAATCACAAAAATGGTACAAAATCTAGTTCTCCATTTAAGCCTGGAAATGTAGTAGCTTTCAGTGTATAGATCCAGAACGACTCTCTTTGTAATAGCCTGTTAACCCTATCTCCTCCTCTTATGGACTTGGGGACATGTTCAATGCCAATTATCTTCAGTGTACTTGGGCTACCATGATTTGTATCTCTATAATGTATGGCCATAGGGTATAGAGGATTGCAAACTCGAATAGCATTTTTATGTTCTGATAATCTTTAATTTTCTAGTAGTCATCCCTATGTAAAAGCATCCACATGGACACTCCAACCTATATATCACAAATGAGGTATTGCAGTTAATAAAAGATCTTATTTTCAATTCGGAGCCCGAGGTTACATCTCAAAACATTTTAGTCTTAATCATATTATCACAGTGATTACAGTTGCCACACCTGTAATTTCCTGCGCTTAAACTTAACCAGGTATTTGATTTCTTGGATGAAAGATGGCTTCTCACTAATTTATCTTTAATTGTTGGTGCTTTCCGGAATGCAATGGAAGGAGACTCAGGCATGACTTCCCTGAGATAAGGATCGCTCATTACTATTTCCCAATTACTCTTTATAATTTTCTTAATTCTGCTTGCCTCTGTGCTATACTGTGTCACGAAATAAACAGAGTTGTCTGAATCCTGTGATTGACGTTTTTGTCATAATAGTTCTTCTCTACTGATGTTTCCTACTTTATTAAAAGCTTTGTTAATCACACTATTTTTGTACCCTCGTTCCCTAAATCTTTGAGTCATGTCTTGTGCCCTGGTGTTAAAATTTTCTTCCTTATCGCATATTCGTTTCAGCCTCTGGAACTGGCCAAAAGGAATATTATCGGTCATCCATGCGGGATGGAAACTGTCTGAAGAATCCTGACTTAAATCCATATTTAAAGCATGTGGTGTGGTGGGGCAGATATATAGATGACATTATACTGATATGGACAGGATCGGAGGCAGATTTATTAGCTTTTCACACTTATTTAAATAATACTAATGTAAATTTGAAGTTGAGTCTGGATTTTTCACATACACAGATTAACTTTTTGGACTTAAAAATCTTTAAAGAAAGTAATGGAGTGGTGCATACAACTATTTTTAGGAAAGAAACCGACAGAAATACCATATTAAGGGCAGACAGTTTCCATCCCGCATGGATGACCGATAATATTCCTTTTGGCCAGTTCCAGAGGCTGAAACGAATATGCGATAAGGAAGAAGATTTTAACACCAGGGCACAAGACATGACTCAAAGATTGTTCTTGTTCTAAAAATACCCTATTTCATTGAATATATAATGTTGATATGTTTATTTAGATCTGTATACCGTATTCAAGATATTGATGAAATTGTGTATAATTTTTTTATTTTTTATTTTATTTTTTTATATTGAGTTTGATTTAACTTCATAATGTGTGAGATACTATTGTGAGATACTAATGTGTGTGATTTCCATTCTTAGAACTTTTCTCCCTTCAGGTTGCCTTGTTTAGTGTGACCAGGTGTTTGCTATTTGATTAATTAACTGCTACATAAAATGTACCTGTGACTCTTGCTGTGTCCGAAATCTCCCATTACTCACTATATAGTGGACTATATAGTGAGCTCGCCATTTTGTAGTGCTGTCCGAATGTATAGTGATGATTATTATACCCTATATAGTCCACTCAATGTATACCAGAATGCATTTTGAAAAGTAGTGTACAACCGATGGTCACTAACCCAAGCCCTACATACCATCATGCATTGCGCTGATCGTAAAAATGTCAGATGGACGTCAAGGAGAGCAGCGCGACAACAATACGAATTTGTCATACAAATGTAAGTTATGTTCGTTTTCTGTCTAGAAATCCTGTTTCTTTTGCTAATCCGCGAAATCTTCCGAATCACGAAAAACAAAAAAGATAAATATTAGTGGGATCTCCACAGAGTCAAGCTGTTGTATTAAGAGTATTATGAGCAAGATATTTGATAATGTAGATCTGTTTTTTTCTTCTAATGTCAACAGGCAAGAGAAAACGGTGTGGTGCGAAAATGAAAATATATGAAAATATGTGTATTCATTTTATTTATGTTTATAAGTTATAATCATGTGTGGAGTGACGCATTATAACAGAAACGGCCAGAAATGACTTTTAATTTTACAATTTTGGAGAAATAAGCTCAATATAATGTAATGTATTTATAAAAAAAAAATCTATTTAGCCCAGAGCTGGCTCGGCACCAGCTGACAGATGATGGCGCGTTTAAATAGTGCGACAGTAATGACGTAACCAACGGCGCCGAGAGACGATCGAGTAGTGTCCGAAAGTGGTGTTTCTATTATGCTGGTGAGCTCACTATAGTGCTCTACTCCCTACCCCCTACATAGGGGTTAGGGAGTAGTGGTTTGAGTGGAGATTTCGGACACAGCCTCTGTTTGTTACACACACCCTGACGAAGGCACATAGCCGCAACGCGTAGGTGTATCTGTCACCAATTTTAATGTTAAAAGCCATGATTTAATAAAGGCTTTTTATACTTTTTTCTACACAAAGTCGAGTGCCTTGGAATATTTTCTGGTTTTGAGCATAATTATCCCAAGCAACCAAAGAGCACCGTGAGTTTACACCCTGTGTAGCACTTCTCTTGCATTCTTTGCTGTAATGATGCTGAAGATTCAGCTTTGATCACAGGAATAAATTACACTTTACTATATATTCACATAGAAAACAGCTGATTTACACTGGAATAATATTTCACTGTTTTACTGTATTTTTGATCAGATAAATGCATTCTTGGCCAACTTATGTAAAACTGCTCTGAAACAATATGTAATTTAAATTTGATTGTGTTGTTTTTTAAAGTGTGTCCTGTAAACACATGCACTATGTATTAATGAAATATTATGAAAAAAAAAATAATAATGCAATACTGGATAATCCGGTTTCTTAAATACAAACTCTAAGCAGTTTAGAGAGAGTTACCAGTTAAACAACAGGTGACATGATGAAAGTGAACTGGTAAATTTAATCCACTTTTTTTTAGAAAGCAAAACATTTAAAATAGCTGTAATAATTAGAACAAATTCATGATTATTAAACAAAAAGTGCAGTGGCAGTATGACACACCTGTCTATAACAGCATCAGATATTACACTGATTACCATATTCATATCAACATGAACACCATTTTAAACATTTCCTATTCAGTGAACCGATTCAAACGAGTGATTCCGCAATGGCGATTCTACAGCTGAAATATTGCCAGAACTGCTGAATACTGAATAAAACAATAAGAAAGCGTTTAAAGAGCAACAGAGCGATTTCAAGAGTTTTGTAAAGAATATGGAGATTAATATGGGCATATAACATCAAAGTTTGAGGCACACAGTGAATTACAGGCGATGAACTCCGGAGTCTGTGTTTAACTGTTATACACTGTAACCATAAACACTGAACATGAGAGCAAACTAACGTTTAAAGCTCTGCCTTTCAGCTACAAACCAAAATAGATAAATGGACAGCCATAAAGAAACCGTCAATAAAACAAGCAAACCACGCAGATCTTCATCAGCTGACGTCACCAGCAGATTAGCAACAAAGCTGTTTTCTTTGGTCTTGTTCTCAAGAAGAAAATCTATTAAACTAAACTAAGGAAATGACCACACAACGAGCTAACAACATAAGTGTCGCTTACCTTCAGTTGTGAATCTGCAGGTCGGGTTGTTTTCTGTTTTCGCTGTTAGCACTTTTCACTGTTAGCTGTTTTGATTTAGCTCCTTCACCAGGCGAACCAAACGCTCGCCTGAGTTGCTTAGCAACCATGTAGTCATCGCGAGATCCCCCGCGAGAACAGCGCTGTGACGCGCCAGTTTCCTCTTAAACGTTTATCTACTGTATCTAGAATATTTATCTAGAATAGACAGGTTTAAAGGAGCATTTCACCCCTGGGAACCTTGATCTTCATTGAAAGTGGGTCATATATGTATTATAAATCTGTCAAAATTTTCAAATTTGGTGCCTTTTTGACCGAGTTATGACAGAAAGTAACTTTATAGCGCATTAGTTTGGTAAACCACATCTCCCACAATGCAACGCGTTTGAACAGCTCCAGAAGCCACTCCCACTAATCCAGAACACCGCCTATGCGTGACCCGCCTATACATACAGTCGGCATCTAGTCATAGTTGGGGGCGTGGCCGGCATGGGGGAAAACTCCGCGAACATCCTGTGTATTTGAATGACAAAAATGTCATTTTGCGAGTCATTGACGCCTGCCGACCGGCAATGGTACATTGCAAAATTAACTGCAATAGGTTATGATTGCCCTTATTTAATTACAAACTGGGTCAATGTCCCAACCAAATGGCCGGAGGTGTCGTTTCCAGACATATTTTGTTATCTGGTTGAATCTCCAGGTATGACATCGCGGTAGCTGTAGCGGTAACATTATTGTTAGCCAATAACTCAATCATGCATGCATACTATAACTCCATAAAACCTTGTCACTTACCAATTGTACGTATGCTTCACTCCAAACTATTAATCCTTTTGTAAAACGGTAATAAGTAGTAGGAAGTTACAGAGGGACTGTGCTGACAGTTATCCCTAACTCACAGACTGCAGTGTGCTTGAGTGTAGATTGGCCTATCAAGCTTTCTTTTACTGTCTATGCTATCAAGCGAGCCTTCAGCTGATAACACTAATGTGAATGAGACATCCCTTATGAAAAACAACTATAGGAATCTTGTAATATTTTGGGACAAAATATAGTAATCCTAAAGGAATACGATAGTATTTTGGGACATAATATAGAAGTAGGGCCTACTATAACGTTAGAGGTATTACAGAACAACACAGAAGTATTATATACACTACTATAGAAATCTTATAGAATTACTATAGTTCTTTTTCGTAAGGGATGTAGACAAATCTGGCCCACTGCCTAGTAATACGAGTTTAACACCCACTATCACACAGGGATCTACTCACACAGTAATCTAAAAAATTACAAGTCCCTGTCCTCCTTTTCGGTTCTGCGTGTTTATTAGGAAGGATGTATAACTTAAATTCATAATTTGTTTGTTTATTGGTGGTACAGAAAAAGACACAGCAACTCTTCTGCATGATTGTCGCGTGTATTTCAATGAGCGTCAAGGCAATGTTTTCCCCCACGGGCTAAATTCACATCACGTGACGGGGCGTTCCCGGGGGCGTTTCCAGACCAACCGTCTGCATCTATAGAGGGAATGCATTAACGTCACTTCCCCGCCGGAACACGCCCCCCTCAGCGGGACTGAGTGGCAGAAGAGCTGCTGCGTGACTGGAGTTAATAGGGGGAACTGCGTTAACGCGAGTAAAACAAACTATTATCAGTTTAAACTAAAAGTTGGACTCGATATAGTGTTCCTTACAACTTATCAAAGATCCAGTGATCCATGGATATTGACATGCAGCCAGGAATCGTGTTTCCTGACATTTATATGTGCCTGATTTCGACGCCGGGGAAATAAATGAAGAAAATTTGCCTGTAAACGTTTTATATAAATACAATATAGATAGGTCTAAATCCGAGTGATCACTTACATTAATGTTATACTGTATATCATCATATCGTCCAGCCCTAAAACTTGTATAGTTTTTTGTCAGTGTTTATTTAAAAACATCCAATTATGCAGAATATAGTCTGTTCTGTAGCTTTTTGCAGTCTGTAAAAATATACAGTACCTCAGATTTCTGGTCAAATCTAGTTGTACAGTCAATCGCAAAGCTCTTTCCCGTTTTAGATGTGTTTTGTGTGTTTTTCACGGCATTCACGCTGAAAACAAATGCTGCCGCTCAGTCTTTTTGCCACTTGTGGGCGTGACCGCATTCACTCCGGCCGACGTTGACGTCATGCGCATACCCTCTATACGAGAATGCATTACGCTAGCTAAAGTTACCACTTGAGTTTGAAATCTTGTTATTTAAATCTCTTGTCTACTCAGGAAGCATTTTTTTTTTATTTGTAAATAAAAAAATTAATTTATTTCTGTCTACACTAAAGTTCATCAGTATAACTTGGAGGTTAAATTGATTTAGAAAAAAAAACTTTGCAATTTTAACTGGCACAATAAGATGTAAAAACAATGTAGGCATACACATTAATTTGCTATCTACTGTCATAATGTTAAAAGTTGGTTACTAGTTCCAATTGCTAAACTACTATCATACATAAATAAGAAGCAACACTATTAGGACAAAATTTAATTGAATGTTATACATTTATTGAAATATTTATATAACAACAAAAAAATATATATTATCAAAAGTTAAAGTTCCTCCTGGGCGTCTTGGAGTTCTTGGTGCCCGCGGTACTGGCCATCTGGAGCTGGATATTTTTGCCGAATTGCCTGCACAACACAAGCGGGTAGAACGATGCGACGTCCTCTGCCTAATCTCTCTCCTTGCAGGACCCATTCAAGGAAGTGCCGGTATGCAACTAGACGATATTGTCTAAAACATATTGAGAATAAAGTTAGCGATATTTTGTATTTAGGTGCCACAGTAATAAACAATGCCACATTAGACTGTTTGTGCATTTAAACATGGTATCTTATGCCGCGTTCCAGGCAACCTGTAATCCGTGTTTTTTCAACTCGTAACTGGGAGTACATCTATCTAGTACGAATTCACGGGGGGAATGTCACGGGTTTGACTGCCGTTCTAGTGCACTTTCACAGGTATAAGGTTGGAAAAACACGGGTTACAGGTTGCCTGGAACGATGTACTCCCAGTTACGAGTTGGAAAAACACGGGTTACAGGTTGCCTGGAACGCGGCATTACGGCACAAACAGTTCACTGTTGACGTTACGTTTTAAACGGGAATCATAACGTGACAATGCATTAAGATCTTGTTTATATTTGACGAGATTAATCATATATACATGTAAAACACTTACTTTACAGTCAGGCGTCCATTTCTCCCTGCTGGCTTCGGCTGTCGTTTCCAGTTAATTTTCGGAATGCGGAAATATGTATCTAGGACGCCTCTGTCCATATGCGGTGCGAAACTCGGATGGTTCACAACACAACACTCCATGTCCGTGTCTGCCTCTGACATTTCTTCTAGAAGGAATTGGCATTTTAGAGATTCTTTGCAGCAGACAGACTCTATGGCGGATTAATAGTTTAGTTTCTTCAGGTTTAGTCCCACCCACTGATCTGTAATAGGCCGGTGGGGTGAGTGGGTCCCACGCTCTTGAATAATAATGAGCTAAAGGCTGTAGTTTTCTTAATATGCAATGAAATTTATCTTCCGTCCTATCGTGACGCAAAATGACGATATTTACGTCACGATAGGACGGAAGTAAAACACTTAAATCCCTTTTTCTCCCATCTCAGAAAAAAAACAAGCAAAATTCCACCATCATTATAATATATGACTGGGTTTCTAACAATACAAACCTTAATGCAAATGGGTGAAGTGACCCTTTAATTTAGATATGGATTATGCATGTGATTTTTGTTCAATAGAGAAATAATCTATTATCCATCTGTTTTGTAATTGTATATACACAAAGTTGTTTGGTTGGGTGTGGAAAATTCCATTAGAAGGAAAACAAATGTTATAATTAAACAGTGTTGGGAGTAACGCGTTACAGAAGTAATGCATTACAGTAACATATTACTTTTTGCTGTAACGCAGTAGTGTAAGGCATTGCTAATCAATTTTCAGTAATATTTTACTATATTACATGTTCAGTTACGCTTGCGTTACAACACACTTTTAGTTTTAATTGTAAAAAAACAACAGCAAAAAAACACCAAGACCGCGAGACATTAATGAATGAAAAATGCAAGTAGGCTAAGTTACCTGTTCGTTGTCAGTCAATAGCCGCGTGTGGTGTTTGTAAATAAAGACTAAATGGCAGCGTCTGATATATTTTTTATAGCGATTTATTTTTTACAGGAGTGCCGTGAGGCATGATTTCGGCCTCTGTGCTCGCGCTGGCCAGTGGAAAAGCGGATAATGGGTGAAGATGGCATGAAGAAGACTACATTTGCGAGATGGACGTATGCGTATTAGGCTACTCCATTTGTTCTGTGTTTTCTTTATAAACAGTTAGGCTATGTTTAGGTGGTATTTTTATTGTTTTCATCACACAAGGGAACACTTCCCTTAAATCTTGATGTACTCACTACATCATAAGAAGAATGGCATCTACGCTAATATTAGTGTCTTTGTTTATCCCGAGGTTTTCCCGCAGCCTGCCGGATCCAGGCCGTGTCCAGATCTGACGAAGGAGATCCGCCTGGACCCGATGACAATGCAGTGCTGAAGTATCCACTATCCTCTCCCTATGGAGGATCCCTTTCCCACTCTACAGATGAAGCGTTGTGAATTTCGGCTCGCGTACCCCGAAGTGATAAAATAAAACAAAATTCTGTATCAAAATTTATAGACAAGAAAAGTAGTTTGTTTAGGCTGGGTTGTATGAATTATAAACCTGCGCACATATTTTAAAAGCACATAACAATAGAATCAATTCTGAATGAGCATGTGAACGCCGTCAGCGTTAATCACAGGTTCGCGTTTAAAGTCTGATCATTTCAATGGAGGTGAATCAATCAAAGTTAACTTTAGCTGGAAATAACATTATTCAAGAACCGCTATAAAGCCAAAACAATCTGTTACTTTAAATTATATGTTTATCTCTGTAAAGCTGCTTTGAAACAATCCATTGTTAAAAGCGCTATATAAATGAAGATGACTTGACTTGACTTGACACAATCATTTTTGATGCGGTGGTGACGCGTTCACGTAACATGATGTAAGGAAAGCAACTAAAAGCTGTCACAAAACACCGGCGAAAGCAATGATTATGAATATGTCAAATATAGCAAGGAGACATTTTAATTGTTTATTAATAAAGATGAAGTTGACGTTGCTGACTCGCGATCTTCGCAGTAGTGAATGCGCCAGAGAGAAATGCACATTTCATACAGATAAGCAGAGAGCAGTCCGTTTTCTTTCGTTTTGAATTGTTCTGTTTACAAGTAGACATTTCAATATTTTTCAGGTCTGTGAAGTAGGCTAGGCTACCTTATAGCCTACGCTGAGTTTCGGTTAATTTGAGAAGCGCTCCAGTTCACGCGCAGGCGCCTCCGTGTCGTGATTATCTGTTGTCTGCTATATTTACTTCTTATTTATTAAATCCAGGCAATTGGTTGATGAAACATTGATTAAAATTAAGATACAATTAGTACAAATCGAAATTCACACAAAATTTGTGTCTTCTGTTTGAGGTCTCTGCGAAAGTTTTAAAACAGTCTTTTAGTGCCGCTTCAGAGTGGTCGCGTCCGTAATGGAGAACTGTCCCATACATTGTTTTTTCCTCATAAATGCGAACACGAAAAATAAAATAAAATGAATATTTTATGTTCTGTGGAGAGCCAACCCTTCTTCATCCGGTGGGTATTACTGTTGATTTGCGCAGTGTAATTCACAGAATTACAAAAAATATTTTGCCTCCTAAAAGTTTATTTTTTTTGTCACGCATGAATGCATTCGTATTTCCCTCATATTAAATATAAAACGCATGTGTAGACTGATATTTTTCTAATGTCTGGACTCTTTTAAGGGGGTATCCTATGGATAAACAGACATTTCAATATATTGATATTAAATGCATTTTCTGAGAATTTATATTTCAAGTTTTGACTGCAAATGTCATGTCCAAAACGCTGGAATTCCCCAATTTTAAATCATTTATCCTCAACTAGTTTTGTGGTGTAGGTCTACGAATTTTATTATGTTAACTTCAAAATTCAAATAATACTAATAGTAATTTAAAGATGTGGTAGCATTGGATCTGGACGGGAAGGATAACTCTTGCAGGGGTGTGTCGCGATTCTGCAGGTTCGTGGATCTGAGTGTTGCGATTTCGGTTTCATATCGCATATCGTTACAGCCTTAGAATGTTAAGTTCTACTACTGTATAGCTATTTTGGTGAAAGTAACTCAAAAGTAATACAGGAGTAATGTAACACATTACAATTCTGAGACAGTAATATTGTAAGGTAATGAATTACTTTTAAATTTCAGTAACAAGTAATGTATAATGTATTACAGTTTGGAAGTAACTTGCACAACACTATAATTAAATTAAATCAGTTTGATACATGTATGTATTCTTCCAATGAAAGTAATAATAATAATAAATTTACTTTTATTGCACAACTTGTTATTATTTTGGGAAGATGTCATAAACACAAGAGGAAATGAGGATCCAAATGTTCAGGAGAAGAGCATGATCGCCCCAGTCTGGAGAACAGTGTCAATAAGAAGGTAAGAAAGACTGGTCATATCTTTAATGAATATAAAGTATTTACACAGAGACCTGCACACAGAGAGTTACAGTCGTCCTGTGTTGATGTAATGAAAGCATGGACGACGACCTCCAAATCTTTAAAACTAAGAAAGGTTTTTATCTTAGAAATCAATCTAAGCTGATAAGAACTATTCTTTACAACAGAGTTTATCTGTTCATCAAATCTTAGCGATGAGTCGATTATTACACCAAGAGCTCTCACACTCTCTTTCACCGTCATTTCTAATGGAGCAAGAGCACTGACTCTCTTCTCTTTGAATTTTGCTGGACCAAATATTATAATTTCAGACTTTTTTTCATTTCACGAGTTCACACTTACATACAATTAAAGGGAATAAGTATAATGCGTATTTGGCGTGCTGTCCGGGGGGAGGGCTCCGAGCTCGGCCCGAACCCAGAGTACTCCCCCCCGCATGTAAGGTGGTTTAGGACTAGAAGAGTGGAGAAGGGGTGGTGGAGGGACTCTGCTTAACTTTCAGAGAAATGAGGTGAGACTGCTGAGTCTATATGTACACTTTTAAATCATGATTGCTGATTGCTCTCCACCCGTGTTAATTATCTGAACGTGCTTCTCCCGAACTATGTTAATGAAACATCATTTAAATCATGATTGCTGAGTGATCTCCACCCGTGTTAATTATCTGAACGTGCTTCTCCCGAACTTTGTTAATAAAACATCATTAAGTTGAAGAAAGTTTTTAGACATGCAAACTCATTCAAACAATCCAACAAGGAACTGTTCGTTACGACTTTGAGAGGTAGATCAATCTGTATCCCAGATCCCAGATTACACAGAGAAAACTATGTAGACTTAAAATAGAGCCTCGAGAGCATGTTTTAAGGTGGCCGCAGAGGATGAAGCATTTGCAAAATGAACAGAGAATACTCTGTCCTGTAGATGTGAGTGAAACCATATTAACGCTCTTGCATGAATGCCAACCTCACACTCCAACCGGCCTAAAAGAATCGAATGATCCACAGTGTCGAATGCGGCCCTGAATCCGTTGCTGTTAACAGGGCATTACCAGAGCTGTCTCTGTGCTGTATCCACTAGAGCTGGAAGAGAGACAACAAGTGATCCAATGCACAAGAACATAGCATGGGAGCTTCTAGAACAATATCAGACGGTACAATTCTTTCTCTGATTAGTTCAATCTTTCTTACAAAAAAGTCCAAGAAATCCTCAAAAGTATATAATGTAGAGTTTGATGATCCTCAAAAGTATATAATGTAGAGTTTGATGAAGGCACAATAGTTGTGTTTACCACAGTGTTTATTGTGCCAAACAGCTTTAATTGCTGAGCGTGACTTTTAGCGTGTCATAACCTGCAGTTTGTCTCTCCTCCACCCGTGCTCAACTTTCCTGCCGGCCTTTCTAAGAGCTCGTGCTTCATTATTAAACCAAGGCTGATGCCGAAGTTTTGGCCTTTTAAGCCTGAGTGGATCAACGTCATTCATAATGTTTCAGCATACAGAACTGAAAATGTCAGTGAACTCTTCCGTATCTAAACAGGGCCCAGAGGAAGATGATGGAAGATACCGGGCTAGCGCATGCTTCAGCAGAAAGATCTGTTGTCACCTCATTTACAGGTCCAAAGTAACAATCAACAGGTTGGTCTTTTGATATGACAACAGGCAAATCAAAAGTAAAAAAAAAAAACAGATCTATGGTCAGATATACAATTGTCTTCTATAGTCACACTACTAAGAGACAAACCCAGAGATAAAATTAGACCAAGAGTGTGGCCATGCCTGTGTGTGGCATGGCGCGTGACGACGTGGCGGGGCTCCCCCATATAGTCAAGTCAAGTCAAATATATTTATATAGCGCTTTTCACAATACAGATTGTATCAAAGCTGCTTCACAGTATCAATCCAAACAACTTAACAATGTTTGTTTATTACTGGAAAAAAGACATCCAAGTTTGGTAGAGCTGATCAATGGTATGATTGGTTAATTAATTTGAATATCCCCAACTGAGCAAGCCAAAGGCAACAGTGGCAAGGAACCGAAAAACTCCATCCAGTGACCTAAAGGTGTCCTAACACACCATCAGATGACCCAATGGAGAAAAAAAACCTTGGGAGAACCCAGGCTCAGTCGGGGGCCAGTTCTCCTCTGGCGTTTATGAACTAGAGGCCGAATTTACAGTAACTCTAAGATAAAAATTTATATGAATGCCTGGCTAAATAGATGCGTCTTTAGTCTAGTTTTAAACTGGGAGAGTGAGTCTGAGCAACGAACAATATCAGGAAGGCTATTCCAGAGCTTCGGAGCTAAATGTGAAAAGGCTCTGCCTCCTTTGGTGGATCTGGATATCCTAGGAATGACCAGAAGCCTCGAATTTAGTGATCTTAAAGAGCGCGATGGATTGTAAGGCGATAGAAGATCCGTTAAATAGACTGGAGCTAAACCATTTAGAGCTTTATAAGTCAAAAGCAATACCTTTATAGGTAACCAATGAAGTGATGATAAAATCGGTGTTATATGATCATATTTTCTTGATCTAGTAAGAACTCTAGCGGCTGCATTTTGGACTAACTGTAGCTTGTTTATTGAAGATGCAGGACAACCAGCTAATAAAGCATTACAGTAATCTAGTCTCGAGGTCATGAATGCATGAACTAACTTTTCTGCATCAGAGACTGATAGCATATTACGTAGCTTAGCAATGTTTCTAAGGTGGAAAAAGGCTGTTTTTGTAACATATGAAATATGCTTTTCAAAAGACAGGTTGCAGTCTAATGTAACACCCAGGTCTTTTACTGTAGCGGATAAAGTAACAGGGCATCCTACTATGTTAAAGTCGTGCTGTGAAAGGTTTTGTGGACGGTTTTTAGAACCGATAAGTATTACCTCTGTCTTGTCTGGATTTAATAAAAGAAAATTACGCGTCATCCAATCTTTTATATCTTTAACACAATCTGTCAATTCGGATAATTTAGCGTATTCATCTGGCCGTGATGAAATATATATTTGAGTGTCATCAGCATAACAATGGAAACTTATTCCATGTTTCCTTGGAATATTACCAAGTGGCAGCATATATATTGAGAATAATAAAGGGCCTAACACAGATCCCTGCGGCACTCCATAGTTTGCCGAAGTTATGATCGATTTTTCTCCATTTAAGTAGACGAAATGGTAGCGGTCAGATAAGTATGACCTGAACCAGCTTAAGGCTTGTCCTTGAACACCAGTGTAATTTTGTAGTCGATCTAAGAGTATTGTGTGATCTATAGTGTCGAACGCAGCACTAAGATCAAGTAAAACTAGTACTGAGATACAGCCTTGGTCCGAAGCTAAAAGTAAATCATTTGCAATTCTAACAAGCGCAGTTTCAGTGCTGTGATGTGGCCTGAATCCAGACTGAAACTTTTCATAGATGTCGTTTTCTTGCAAGAAAGAGCCGAGTTGAGCGGACACAACTTTTTCTAATATTTTTGACATAAATGGAAGATTCAAAATGGGTCTGTAATTTGCTAAGTTATTTGGATCTAAATGTGGTTTCTTAATAAGAGGTTTTATAACTGCCAGCTTGAACGTTCTTGGAACATGACCTAAAGATAAAATGAGTTAATAATATTGAGAAGAGGCTCTTCCACTATTGGTAACACTTCTTTCAGTAGTTCAGTTGGTATAGGATCTAATAAACATGTTGTTGTTTTAGATGAAGTGATAATGTAATGATGCAGCAAGGACGAAGCAGAGAGAGAATCCAAAAGCAGCTAATTTAATAAAATAGCAGGTGAAACAAAGGAACACGGAACACTGAAACAACAACAACCGACAAACCACAACTGAAACACAGAGGTATAAATAGACAGGCAAACAAGCTAAACAAGATAACAAGGGGGCGTGGCTAATCAGAAACACATGGGAACAATGATCAGACAATTAACAAGACACATGGCAAACAGAGAATCACATGACAGACAAGAACAAGGAACAAGACACAAAACCCACACCGTGACATAGCCCCTCCCCTATGGGCGGCTCCCGACGCCCCTTAGTACAAAAACAAACAAAAAACAGAATAGTTCAGGAGGGTGGTGAAGCGGAGGTGGTCTTGGGGGAGGGAAGGAGGGTCAAGTCTGTGCAGGGGGCAAGGCAATTCAGGCGGCCAGGGTGGACCAGGCAGTGAAGACTCCGGCTCGGGAACAGGAACAGACTCGGGCTCGGGAACAGGAACATACTCTGGCTCGGAGGCGGCCATCTTGTCCATAGACACTGGCTCGGAGGCGGCCATCTTGTCCGTAGACACTAGCTTGGAGGAAGTGACGTGGACAGTCTCTGGCTGTGGCTCGGGAACAGGAACAGACTCTGGCTCGGAGGCGGCCATCTTGTCCATAGACACTGGCTCGGAGGCGGCCATCTTGTCCGTAGACACTAGCTTGGAGGAAGTGACGTGGACAGTCTCTGGCTGTGGCTCGGGAACAGGAACAGACTCTGGCTCGGAGGCGGCCATCTTGTCCATAGACACTGGCTCGGAGGCGGCCATCTTGTCCGTAGACACTAGCTTGGAGGAAGTGACGTGGACAGTCTCTGGCTGTGGCTCGGGAACAGGAACAGACTCTGGCTCGGAGGCGGCCATCTTGTCCATAGACACTAGCTTGGAGGAAGTGACGTGGACAGTCTCTGGCTGTGCAGACGTGACGTGGACAGTCTCTGGCTGTGCAGACGTGACGTGGACAGTCTCTGGCTGTGCAGACGTGACGTGGACAGTCTCTGGCTGTGCAGACGTGACGTGGACAGTCTCTGGCTGTGCAGACGTGACGTGGACAGTCTCTGGCTGTGCAGACGTGACGTGGACAGTCTCTGGCTGTGCAGACGTGACGTGGACAGTCTCTGGCTGTGCAGACGTGACGTGGACAGTCTCTGGCTGTGCAGACGTGACGTGGACAGTCTCTGGCTGTGCAGACGTGACGTGGACAGTCTCTGGCTTGACCGGAGGCTCAGGAAGGGCCTCCGGGCATTGCAGGATGCAGGGAGTCCTCTTCCTCCTCCTCCGAGAGGGTGCTGGACTGGACGAGCCCAGCGGTGAGGGATCTGGGCTGGACGGCGCCAGAGGTGAGGGCTCTGGACCGGACGGAACCAGCGGCGACGGAAACTCTGGACTGGACCAGCGGCGAAGGAAACTCTGGGCTGGACGGGACCAGCGGGGAAGAGGGCTCTAGCTCGGCAGGCGTGACGTGAAGCACGGGCTGGACGTGGATGACGTGAAGCTCTGGCTGGACGTGGCTGACGTGAAGTTCTGGCTGGACGTGGCTGACGTGAAGCTCTGGCTGGACGGGGAGATCAGGTGATGACCTGGCGTACCGCGGAAGGAAGCTCTCCAGACATCGGCCGAGTGCCTCTCTCCAGTTCAGACCCGAGAGATCGGGGAGCTCCCTCGGATCGACCTCCTTAGCTCCAAGCCGGTAACATAGCTTAACTGCCTGGTCACCGAGAGAGCAGGAGGCAGCGAGAGGGGTAAACCCCCAGGTATACTGGAACAGATCGCGGCTATCCAGGGCCAAGGCCGCGATCTGACCGGCGAACTCCCGGCTCATGGTGGGAAGATCAGGTGAGATCTGTGCTGCTGGATTCAAGTTTGGTCGGTCATTCTGTAATGATGCAGCAAGGACAAAGCAGAGAGAGAATCCAAATGCAGCTAATTTAATAAAATAACAGGTGAAACAAAGGAACACGGAACTCAGGACAGGAACACTGAAGCAACAACAACGACCGACAAACCACAACTGAAACACAGAGGTATAAATAGACAGGCAAACAATCTAAACAAGATAACAAGGGGGCGTGGCTAATCAGAAACACATGGGAACAATGATCAGACAATTAAGAAGACACATGGCAAACAGAGAATCACATGACATACAAGAACAAGGAACAAGACACAAAACCCACACCGTGACAGATAAGTTTATTTAACTCTTTTTGTTCTATGGTTGTAAAGCATTGTAAATGTTCTCGCGGGGTGATAATTGCGGCTGAATTATAAGGCGCGAGCAAAGATTGAACGTTTACGATTTTGATTCTGATGCTTTCAATTTAATTTTCTCGGTGAAGAAGTTCATGAAATCATTACTACTAAACTGTAACGAGGTATTTTGTTCAGACGACGTCTGTTTATTTGTTAGTCTAGCCACGGTATTAAATAAAAACCTTGGATTATTTCCGGTTGTTTTCTATTAATTTGCTGAGGTGCTCAGCCCTGGCCGTTTTAAGGGCCTTTTTATAACGTGACATACTGTCTCCCCACGCGATTCTAAAGACCTCTAAATAATTTTTTTCCATTTACGTTCTAAATTACGGGTTTCTCTTTAAAACATACGTAGTATTATTGTACCATGGTGCTATACTTTTTTCTCTGACATTTTTTAATCTAATGGGTGCAACAATATCCAATGTTCTAGAGAGAATGGTGCTCATAGTGCTAGTTAGTTCATCTAGTTCATCTGTTTGTTTGGGTTCAGGCAGCAGCTGAGACAGACCAGATAAGCTATTTGAGAAATGATCTATGGTGGATGGAAGAATTGTTCTACCTGGTCGATAACGTGGCGCAGCATGACATATTACATCAGTACGTAATATGCAAGTTACCATGTAATGGTCAGTGACATCATCACTTTGTGGAATGATATCTATATCGGTTGGATCGGTTCCATATGATATAATTAGATCGAGTGTATGATTAAGACGATGAGTTGGTCCGGTGACGTTTTGCTTGACCCCGAAGGAGTTTAATAAATCTGTAAACGCAGCCCCTAACGCATCATTTAAATGATCTAAGTGCATGTTAAAATCTCCAACAATGCTTTATCGACGTTGACCAAAAGATCTGATAGAAAGTCAGCAAACTCTTTTAGGAAATCGGCGTAAGGCCCTGGAGGTCTATATACGGTAGCCAATGCTAGAGATAATAGGGATTTTTTTCTTACATCTAAGAGCGTAACATTTAGCACAAGTACTTCAAACGAATTAAACCTATGACGAGTTTTCTGAGTAACATTAAAGGGTTAGTTCACCCAAAAATGAAAATTCTGTCAGTAATTACTCACCCTCATGTTGTTCCAACTCCGTAAGACCTTCGTTCATCTTCGGAACACGAATTAAGATATTTTTGATGAAATCTGAGAGCTGGATCACTCCTCCATACTAGTCCATAGGCTTCTTCAGGGATTGAACTTGCCGGCCTCGAAAAGTTATTAAAGACATCGTTAAAATAGTCCAAGTGACTACAGTGGCTCAATCTTAAGTTTATCAAGCGACGAGAATACTTTTTGTGCGCAAAAAAAAACAAAAATAACGACTTTATTTCAACTATTCATTTCCTTCTCTGTGTGCCTCGAGTCAGTTCACTAGTGTAATAGCGTACGCTTCTGTTGTTGTACGTCACACGCATCACGCACATGACCAGCGTCGGCCAATAGTGAGCCTACGTGTGACGTAGCTCTACGCAATTACACTAGTTTAACTGACTAGAGGCCCAAAGAGAAGGAAATGAATAGTTTAAATAAAGTCGTTATTTTTGTTTGTTTTTGCGCACAAAAAGTATTCTCGTCGCTTGATAAACTTAAGATTGAGCCACTGTAGTTACTTGGACTATTTTAACGATGTCTTTAATAACTTTTCGAGGCCGGCAAGTTCAATCCCTGAAGAAGCCTATGGACTAGTATGGAGGAGTGATCCAGCTCTCAGATTTCATCAAAAATATCTTAATTCGTGTTCCGAAGATGAACGAAGGTCTTACGGGGTTGGAACAACATGAGGGTGAGTAATTACTGACAGAATTTTCGTTTTTGGGTGAACTAACCCTTTAAGGATATCTCTGTAGATTGTTGCAACACCACCGCCACGACCGATCAGACGGGGCTCATGCTTATAACAGTATGCTGGCGGAGTAGACTCATTTAGACCGAAATAATCATTTGGTTTAAGCCAGGTTTCAGTAAGGCACAGAACATCGAAATTATTATCTGTGACCATTTCATTTACAATAACCGCCTTAGGTGTGAGCGATCTAATGTTTAGAAGACCTAGCTTTAGAAATTGTTTTTGTTCACTAAAAGCGAGATTTTTTGTTTTAATAACAATTAGATTTTTTCTAGGTCCCGCAGTTGATTTATTATTTGATCTTAGTAAAGAGGAATAGACACAGTTTCTATGCAATGTTCTACACTAGTATTAATATCAATTAAATTGGTGCAGTAGAGACTGTGATTTGGATTTTTGGATACTAGTGCAGTCATATAAGTGCAGTCGTATGCCACATTCCCTTCGCTCTTCAGATCTTCAGTCTTCAGCTCTTCAGTCTTCAGTCTTCAGCTCTTCAGTCTTCAGCTTCATGGCTTCAGCTCTTCAGATCTTCAGCTCTTCAGATCTTCAGTCTTCAGCTCTTCAGTTCTTCAGTCTTAAGCTCTTCAGTCTTCAGTTCTTCAGTCTTCAGTCTTCAGCTCTTCAGCTCCTCATCTCTTCAGCTCTTCATTCTTCATCTCTTCAGTCTTCAGGCTTTTAGCTCTTCAGATCTTCAGATCTTCAGTCTTCAGCCCTTCAGCTCTTCAGTCTTCAGCTCTTCAGTCTTCAGCCCTTCAGCTCTTCAGCTCTTCAGTCTTCAGTCTTCAGATCTTCAGTCTTCAGCCCTGCAGTCTTCAGATCTTCAGTCTTCAGCCCTTCAGCTCTTCAGCTCTTCAGCTCTTCAGCTCTCCAGTCTTCAGATCTTCACTCTTCAGTCTTCAGTCTTCAGTCTTCAGTCTTCAGCTATTCAGCTCTTCAGTCTTCAGCTCTTCAGATCTTCAGTCTTCAGTCTTCAGATCTTCAGTCTTTAGCTCTTCAGCTCTTCAGCCCTTCAGTCTTCAGCCCTTCAGTCTTCAGCCCTTCAGTCTTCAGCTCTTCAGTCTTCCGCTCTTCAGATCTTCAGTCTTCAGCTCTTCAGTCTTCAGCTCTTCAGCTCTTCAGATCTTCAGTCTTCAGCTCTTCAGCTCTTCAGTCTTCAGCTCTTCAGATCTTCAGTCTTCAGCTCTTCAGTCTTAAGCTCTTCAGTCTTCAGCTCTTCACGAGCCGTTCGATCACCAGCACGCCACAGTCTCACAAGAAGAAAAGCCCACGGTGGGATTTTTGTCGAAACTAAGACAGAAAGAGAAAGCTTTTAGCACAAGTTCAGCTTTGCTAACGAACGGCTAATAAGTTTTTCTCAAACAAAATGTTCAAACATGCCACATTGACAAGAAACCCCACAATGGTGACTAGTGCGATAGTGCAGTCGTATGGCACATTCCCTTCGCTCTTCAGCTCTTCAGCTCTTCAGCTCTTCAGTCTTCAGCTCTTCATTCTTCAGCCTTCAGCTCTTCAGCTCTTCAGTCTTCATCCTTCAGCTCTTCAGTCTTCAGCTCTTCAGCTCTTCAGCTCTTCAGTCTTCAGCTCTTCAGTCTTCAGCTCTTCAGTCTTCAGCCTTCAGCTCTTCAGCCTTCAGCTCTTCAGTCTTCAGCTCTTCATCTTTTGATATGACAACAGGCAAATCAAAAGTAAAAAAAAAACAGATCTATGGTCAGATATACAATTGTCATCTATGGTCACACTACTAAGAGACAAACCCAGAGATAAAATTAGGCCAAGATTGTGGCCATGCCTGTGTGTGGCATGGCGCGTGACGACGTGGCGGGGCTCCCCATATAAGTGCAGTCATATGCCACATTCCCTTCACTCTTCAGCTCTTCAGATCTTCAGATCTTCAGTTCTTCAGTTCTTCGGTCTTCAGCTCTTCAGCTCTTTAGTCTTCAGTCTTCAGCTCTTCAGTCTTCAGCTCTTCATCACTTCAGCTCTTCATCACTTCAGTATTCAGCTCTTCAGGGCTTCAGCTCTTCAGTCTTCATCTCTTCAGTCTTCATCTCTTCAGTCTTCAGCTCTTCAGTCTTCAGCTCTTCAGTCTTCATCTCTTCAGCTCTTCAGTCTTCATCTCTTCAGTCTTCATCACTTCAGTATTCAGCTCTTCAGGGCTTCAGCTCTTCAGTCTTCATCTCTTCAGTCTTCATCTCTTCAGTCTTCAGCTCTTCAGTCTTCAGCTCTTCATCTCTTCATCTCTTCAGCCTTCAGCTCTTCGCTCTTCAGCCCTTCAGTCTTCAGCTCTTCAGTCTTCAGCTCTTCATCTCTTCAGTCTTTAGCTCTTCAGTCTTCAGCTCTTTAGCTCATCAGTCTTCAGCTCTTCAGCTCTTCAGTCTTTAGTCTTCACCTTTCAGTCTTCAGCTCTTCAGTCTTCAGCTCTTCAGCTCTTCATCACTTCAGTCTTCAGTTATTCAGATCTTCAGTCTTCAGCCCTTCGATCTTCAGATCTTCAGATCTTCAGCCCTTCAGCTCTTCAGTCTTCAGCTATTCGGTCTTCAGCTCTTCAGCTCTCCAGTCTTCAGATCTTCAGTATTCAGCTATTCAGTCTTCAGCTCTTCAGATCTTCAGTCTTCAGTCTTCAGACCTTCAGTCTTCAGCTGTTCAGATCTTCAGTCTTCAGCCCTTCAGCTCTTCAGATTCAGCTCATCAGCCCTTCAGTCTTCAGCTCTTCAGTCTTCATCTCTTCATCTCTTCAGTCTTCATCTCTTCAGTCTTCATCACTTCAGTATTCAGCTCTTCAGGGCTTCAGCTCTTCAGTCTTCATCTCTTCAGTCTTCATCTCTTCAGTCTTCAGCTCTTCAGTCTTCAGCTCTTCATCTCTTCATCTCTTCAGCCTTCAGCTCTTCGCTCTTCAGCCCTTCAGTCTTCAGCTCTTCAGTCTTCAGCTCTTCATCTCTTCAGTCTTTAGCTCTTCAGTCTTCAGCTCTTTAGCTCATCAGTCTTCAGCTCTTCAGCTCTTCAGTCTTTAGTCTTCACCTTTCAGTCTTCAGCTCTTCAGTCTTCAGCTCTTCAGCTCTTCATCACTTCAGTCTTCAGTTATTCAGATCTTCAGTCTTCAGCCCTTCAGTCTTCAGCCCTTCAGATCTTCAGATCTTCAGATCTTCAGATCTTCAGATCTTCAGATCTTCAGCCCTTCAGCTCTTCAGTCTTCAGCTATTCGGTCTTCAGCTCTTCAGCTCTCCAGTCTTCAGCTCTTCAGATCTTCAGTCTTCAGTCTTCAGACCTTCAGTCTTCAGCTGTTCAGATCTTCAGTCTTCAGCCCTTCAGCTCTTCAGATTCAGCTCATCAGCCCTTCAGTCTTCAGCTCTTCAGTCTTCAGCCCTTCAGCTCTTCAGTCTTCAGATCTTCAGTCTTTAGCTCTTCAGATCTTCAGTCTTCAGCTCTTCAGCCCTTCAGTCTTCAGCCCTTCAGTCTGCAGCTCTTCAGTCTTCAGCTCTTCAGATCTTCAATCTTCAGTCTTCAGCTCTTCAGCTCTTCAGTCTTCAGCTCTTCACGAGCCGTTTGAACACCAGCACGCCACAGTCTCGCAAGAAGAAAAGCCCACGGTGGGATTTTTGTCGAAACTAAGGCAGAAAGAGAAAGCTTTTAGCACAAGTTCAGCTTTGCTAACGAATGGCTAATAAGTTTTTCTCAAACAAAATGTTCAAACATGCCACATTCACAAGAAACCCCACGATGGTGACTCTTGTTGAAGCAAAAGGCATAAAAGAGAAGTTTTTAGCTCGAGTTTAGCATGACTAACAAATGGCTAATAAACTTTTTCATGAGAAATATCTAAACATAAGTTGTGTGATGCCTGTGCAAGGGCATGTGGGTGTGTGTATAACGCTGCTCACGCCGGTGTGTTTGGCATTGTCCACGCTAGGCTGGATCTCTCCAGCCTGATGCATGTGTGCACTAGCTCTATCTCTATTGCTCCTCCCTCGAGTGTGTAGCGTGTGCTCAACACGGCCCACTCCTGTCTTCGCGCACTAATTCAGATGCTCATGTTTGTGGAGGCCACAACTGGACGATCGAGTAGAGGCGGAGAAGTGTTGTGTTCATGACGATGTTCCTCTGGCTGCCATGAGTCTAGATCTATCCAGATTGGGGAGAAATAACCCTGCAAGACAACGGGTTAATTTTTTGAGTATGTTGTCAATAAAATAAATGTGTGTTCAGCAAACAAGGCCTCATGTGTTTGCTTTTCAAAACAATACGAATGCATTAGAATCGCTAATCTCACAGTCTGGCCGTGTGCCAACGGGGGAAAGGCAGTGATGTGCAACATACAGCAGATCGATGTTTGCAACAGGACGTTGGGGTTTGCTACGACTGAGGGGGGAATCAGTGTTCTCCTCAACAAAAACATAAATAAATATATTTTTAATTAAAAGGGCAATTCAGGTTTTGACACAAGCGAAAATGGAGGAAGAGGTTTTTCAGCCAGTAATTCCTCCTCCCAAAAAAAAGGGGTTTTGTCCCTATGTTAGACTTACACCAGATGAACAAACACTTTAACACATTAGGCTTGCAGTATGTCCCCTGTTATGCCCTCTGCATCCTCGGGCGTGGCTTACATCGGTGGATCTGCCGATGCATATTGCCACAATCCAGTGATGTGGTGACACCAGTGCTGTAAGAGCGTCACACTAACTTTTTGGAGTAGTTCTCCTGATAATGAAACACTTGGCCCAACAGGGCAAACGTGTTATTCAGAATGAAATATACGACAGTGGTCGTGTATATTTAGGCAAGGGTTACAGTATTCCCTCACTCCCTCGCTGTCCTGCTGAGAGGGGCACAGAGGCTCTTGATATGGAGTGGCGTGTGCAGACTTGAATAGTGGTGCAGATCTGGGATCAGTTTTGGCCGATGTGGATCTTTTTTACGTCTGTAGAAAACACTAGCACCCGCTGTTTTCTTGATTATGGAGCGGAGCCCCGCTGGGGTGAATGCCGTCACATGTATAGCCCAGGACTCCGGTGTACGCAGAAGGGTCTGTCAATGATTTTGATGGCTTCTTCCTGGCCAGCAAAGACATGGTCCACAAGCATCATTACGTTGCTGTTACGGACACTGTGGTGTACCCAGATTCTGCACTGCGGTCTCTAGGGGCCGACCTGTTGAGGGAGGGAGAATCTGATCGAGCTACAATGAAGTGCGTTGCGTTGCGTAAAAAAAAAAGAAAAAAAAAGGTTTGTTTGCCAGGGATGCATCAGGAACGATTCCGAGAGAAAAATAACAGAAGTTGTGACCCAAATTGGCGTGGACCAGTATTACTTTATTTTTTTATTCTAAACTGTTTTAATTATTCTTATTTGTTTTGATTATTTTAATTTCTTCTATGTAAAGCACTTTGAACTACCATTGTGTATAAAATGTGTATTGTGTAATGTGTAAATGTATATCCACGCGTATTTGAAGCTTGGTGCGGGCGAAGATCTGTATCGCTGTATCAGTGCCTGATTGAGGGGATTCTGATTTCTTCTCCGAAGGAAAGTCACTCCCACTCCACGCTGGAACTTTCTTGGACGGCCGTTGTGGCTTGTCATGAGCACATTAACGGTGATGCGCCAAAGCACGCATCTTCGGTTCCTTAAAGGACCTGGGTATACTACATTTTCCGCTCCGTCTGACGCACAGTTGAGAGCGTCAGCCTTTCAAAGTATACTCCTCTCGCCGCGTGAGTGGGAGGATGTTTTCTGCACATGTGCACTATCTATTGTATTTGGTTTTTTTGAGTGCTTTGGTTTTCAGAACTTTGTTCCCAAGCGAGCAAGTCACTCATACACTCTGTTGTACTTGCACTGTAGACCTGACGCAAATTATGTGTCCCTTACGTTCAGTTCAGCGACTGAGCGGGCCGTGAACATATGTCAAGTCTCAAGTCTAGTTTATTTATAGAGCCCTTTCCACTCCAAAGTAGACCAAATGGTTGTACAGTTAAAACAGTATACAGATAATAGCAAATAATAATAAAAGAGAACACAAGACAAGTCAATAGTAACAAAAACAAACAAACAAACAAACCAAAATAACAAAAAGCAGCGAGGAAAAGACCTAACATACACATAAAAAAAAAAATCCAACTGACAGAATTTCAAGAATTAAAAGCCATAGAAAACAAATGTGTTTTAAATCGAGATTTTAAAATATCAATTGATGGTGCAGATCTAATGTCAGGTGGAAGGGTATTGCACAGTCTTGGGCCGGCGACAGAAAAAGCCAGATCCACTTTAGTTTACACAATAAATAAATAAGTCTCTTCAATTCCACAAAAGTGACATTCCTAACCCACTGCTGGATCCAGGTGTGCCACGTGTGTGTGTAGGTGTGTGTGTAGCTCTAGCCCCATGAACCTCCAGGGTCATGGGGCTAGAGACCTCCAGGATCCTTTCAAGTCTGGTCCAAACACCTCTGTCCACCTCATGGCTCGTACTCGTTTTAAAACAGTCTTATGGGCAACTTTAAAACAAGTAAAGTAGATTGCTTTTTTACTTGTTTCACGAAACTGTCCCATCTCCGGGGTCTTAAAAGTTAGTATTGTGTCAGCATCTTCATAATTTTCCTTTGCTACTGATAGATGGGAACTGATCCATTCTTCTCCAGTCTTGAGCTGGCTGAGTTTCCAGTGCGTCCCTGCAGGATCAGGCAATGCTCTCTGCACCTCTCCGACACCCGATCACCCGCAGAGATCCAATACCCACTTCACACTGTAGAGCTGAAGCCGTTTCCATCCTTTAAGGTCTCTCAGATATCCTATCCTCTTGAGTCCAGTTCATCAAGCTTCCCGATGACAGAGTTGTGGTTTCTATCAGTGGATTGTAAAACAATGTCCCATAATCCACTCCTTTGGTTTTGAAAGATCTCTGTTGACATTGAAGTTATCAAGCGCTAGGCTTGTAAGTTTATTTTCATTTCATTTCATTCATTTCATAGAAATTTTTTTTTTTTTTATGACGACCAAGCAGCCGACAGTGAGTTAAACATGTTTGATCCATTTATAGCCTCTCAAATCAACACTTTACTTGGCTACAATAAAATCCATATATATAAAACAACTTAAGCATATCACACAGACAGTTAACGTTTGTTTAAACATTTATTGTCATTTTTGAAAAGCTGAGGCAAACTGGTCTGCTGCTCAGTCGCAACAGCGCTCGCAAACTAAATGAGTTTATACAATACAATACAGAGAATGCAATCTAAACAAATCAAATAAATTACATTAAAAGCAAACATGCAGGTTATCTTACCTCAAAAATCAAGTCATGGCCATTCTTATTTCCAATAGTTTCCAACAGACTCATGAAGATAAAGTCCAATCAAACAAAAAACAACCTCCTAACATGGCTAAGAACAGTCTCAGAGCATCATGAAGGAAAAGCACAGCATCCACAGTGGAAGGTTTTAATCCAGTCGTACTTTTTCCAGCTGCGCTGAAGTCACGCTCGCTACCGGGACACTAAACACAGAACGAGCCGGTCGCGCGAATCTCAGATCACGCCGCAGGGAAACCTGTGTGCGTGAGCAGACTGTCATGTGTCAGTCATGTCAGTGTGATAGGTTATAAAACGTCTTTCTATGTTTGCTTTTCAATCGTCATCTTCTCATATTTTATTTTAATTAATGTCTAAAATAGGCTATAAAAAAAGATAAGCCTAAAACAGGCCCGAAGCCCGGCCCTAGAAGCGTAAATAAGTCGGGGCCCGTCAAGCTCGGGCTGAAATGCAGGCCTCTACTTCAGGATTAGTCTAGGATTGGGCCTATATGTTTTGGTTTTAATGCACTCACTTTTAAATTTAATAAAGTTTATCACTGTAAAGCTGCTTTGAAACAATCTGTGTCGTATAAAGTGCTATTTAAATAAAGCTGACTTGACCAAATAAATTGAATAACATTATTATCTTATTATTATCATTATTATTTAAGTTTGAATGCATATTATTCTAATTTACAACAGTATTGATATATGTTTAAAACATATATAACAAGCCTCAGTCTCAATATATAAATTGTTCAAAATATAATTTTCTGAAATGGGTTTATAACTATACATACTGGTTTCACAGTATTTATTTAAAAAGGTGGTTAGTTTGATCTGACAGTGGAAAAACAGACAAACAAACAGTGGATTTATATGGACTTTCTCCAAAGTTACAGCAAACAGAGCATGTGAACATAGGCTGCGTTTACATTTGGCATTAAAGGGTTAGTCCACCCAAAAATGAAAATTAAGTCATTAATTACTCACCCCCATGCTGTACCAACCCCGTAAGACCTTCGTTCGTCTTCGGAACACAAATAAAGATATTTATGATTAAATCTGAGAGGTTCATGACTGCTACATAGGCTGCCTAAGGGAATGACACCGGACGGCCCAGAAAGTCAATGAAGAAAATGTTTAAATATTCCATGTCACAACAGTGGCTCAACTATAAGTTTATCAAGCGACGAGAATACTTTTTGTGCGGAAATAAAACAAAAATAACGACTTTATTCGACTATTCTTTTTCTTCCTTGTAGGCCTGAAACGAGACTTCAAGAGATTTCCACGACGCATGCGCGAGAACTGAACTGAAGTAGTTGAAGGAGATCGCAATTCTCGCGCGTGCGTCGTGGAAATCTCTTGAAGTCTCGTTTCAGGCCTACAAGGAAGAAAAAGAATAGTCGAATAAAGTCGTTATTTTTGTTTTATTTCCGCACAAAAAGTATTCTCGTCGCTTGATAAACTTATAGTTGAGCCACTGTTGCGACATGGAATATTTAAACATTTTCTTCATTGACTTTCTGGTCCGTCAGGATTCATTCCCTTAGGCAGCCTATGGAGGAGTGATCCAGCTGTCACATTTAATCATAAATATCTTCATTTGTGTTCCGAAGACGAACGAAGGTCTTACGGGGTTGGTACAGCATGGGGGTGAGTGATTAATGACTTAATTTTCATTTTTGGGTGAACTAACCCTTTAACATGCGACCTGTTTCCGGATGTTGTCCACACACACACTGAGAAGAGAAGTGTAAACGCGCTTCTGATGGGAATGTTATCCGATCAGCGTGTCCCGGTCCAGAGGGAGTCGAGGACGCATTGTGATCGGATCTCAGTGTAATGTCGGATCCCAGCCGTCGTCTCTGGCGTCACACCCAGATGTAAATGATTACAGGAGTCAACTCGTTACAGCCCTGATCTCATCAGCGTAACAGTGTCATTGAAATGCATAGATGCTAATCTAATCAGCCTGACTACAACGACTGGGACAGGGTCTCCGAGAGCCATTAAAGACAAGGGTGAGAGTCTCAGTAATCTGACTCGTTTAACTTACAATAGAGAGAAAGGACCGGCAGGAATCTCGTGGTGCAAACTCTGCTTAACAGCTGATATCATCAAATAATGTAAAACACAATGTACAGAACTTTCTATGTCAAGTCAAGTCAAGTCACCTTTATTTATATAGCACTTTTTACAATACAGATTGTATCAAAGCAGCTTCACAGTGATAACATGAAAATAATACAACAAAGTTTGTTTCTAAAAGGAAATTGCGTCAACATCCACCTTAAGTAAGGCAGATCAATAATGTTATTGAATATTAAATGTCCCCAACTAAGCAAGCCAAAAGCCAAGGCGACAGTGAAGGAACCAAAACTCCATCAGGGACAGAATGGAGAAAAAAACCTTGGGAGAAACCAGACTCAGTCTGAGGGCCAGTTCTCCTCTGGCCAACGAAGGAACAGTGCATGATTCAGGCAGCATTACAAGTCATTTTGGAAGTCCAAGTAATCACGCCGGTATGGAGACGAGTTGTTGAGGATCAGTGCCGTCCACCATAGAGGGTCCATGTCGCCGGCGTTGAGTCGTCTCTTCACAGGCGTTGTGATTGGGGCATCTGAAGTCTCCGTGAGAGGCTGGATACAAACTGGAGCTGACGAATGCCGTTTTCCTCGGGACTCGCGTCCCGAGATAACAGCAAAAGAGCAAGGAGGGAAAATAATTAGCATAGCTGCTGTTCATAATGATTTCCATAACAAAAGCGTAGATGATAAAAACATGAAGACAGTGACTCTTGCGTCCCAGAGTCACCCTTCCGTCCCACACTCAACTCAGCCCAGCTTACTGACCTCTACATCCCTACTGCTGCTGAGACCTAACCACAATCTCACAATCTCTCCGCAACCCAACCATACGCACCAACCCGTTGACTAAGGCTGTCGAGCCCCACTGGTGCGTTAATATGCAGTTTCAGTGGACAACGGTTCCGTATGGCATACTACCTACCGCAACACAATATCTGCCCAACCACCCGTCATTCACGCAATATACACAGGAACGTAATGACTGTAAATACTATACAACCTATACAAATACTCTTCAAGTCTCTTCAAGTTTTATAATATTAAATGCATTAGATCTGATTCAGCAGTGGTATAAAAGGTAAACATTATGTGAATGCTTGGCTAAATAGATGCGTCTTTAATCTAGTTTTAAACTGCACAGCGAGTCAGAGCCTCGAACAATATCAGGAAGGCTATTCCAGAGCTTCGGAGCTAAATGTGAAAAGGCTCTGCCTCCTTTAGTGGACTTAGATATCCTAGGAATGACCAGAAGCCTCGAATTTAGTGATCTTAAAGAGCGCGATGGATTGTAGGGCGATAGAAGATCCGTTAAATAATCTGGAGCTAAACCATTTAGAGCTTTATAAGTCAAAAGCAATACCTTGTAATTAATACGGAACTTTATAGGTAACCAATGAAGTGATGATAAAATCGGTGTTATATGATCATATTTTCTTGATCTAGTAAGAACTCTAGCGGCTGCATTTTGGACTAACTGTAGCTTGTTTATTGAAGATGCAGGACAACCAGCTAATAAAGCATTACAGTAATCTAGTCTCGAGGTCATGAATGCATGAACTAACTTTTCTGCATCAGAAACAGATAGCATATTACGTAATTTAGCAATGTTTCTAAGATGGAAAAAGGCTGTTCTTGTAACATATGAAATATGATTTTCGAAAGACAGGTTGCGGTCTAGTATAACTCCCAGGTCTTTTACTGTAGTGGATAAAGTAACAGGACATCCTTCTATTTTAAAGTTGTATTGTAAGTGGTTTTGTGGGTAGTTTTTTGGACCAATAAGTAATACCTCCGTTTTATCTGAATTTAGTTGCAGGAAATTACGCGTCATCCAGCATTTTATATCTTTAAGACAATCTGTCAAATTAGATAAGTTAGTGTTTTCATCTGGCCGTGATGAAATATATAATTGAGTGTCATCAGCATAACAGTGGAAATTAATTCCATGTTTTCTTATAATATTACCAAGTGGCAGCATATATATTGAGAATAGCAGAGGGCCTAACACTGATCCTTGAGGCACTCCATAGTTTACTGACGTTATCTTTGATTTTTCCCCATTTAAACAGACAAAATGGTAACGGTCTGATAAGTACGATCTAAACCAGCTTAATGCCTGTCCCTGAACACCAGTGTAGTTTTGTAGTCGATCTAAGAGTATTGTGTGATCTATAGTGTCCAACGCAGCACTAAGATCGAGTAGAACAAGTATTGATATACAGCCTTGGTCAGAAGCTAAAAGTAAATCATTTGTAATTCTATCAAGCGCAGTTTCTGTGCTATGATGCGGTCTGAATCCTGACTGTAATTTTTCATATATCTAATTTTCTTGCAAGAAAGAGCACAATTGAGCGGACACAATTTTTTCTAGTATTTTAGACATAAATGGAAGATTTTAAATGGGTCTGTAATTTGCTAAGTTATTTGGATCTAATTGCGGTTTCTTAATGAGAGGTTGTATTACTGCCAGCTTGAATATTCTTGGAACATAACCTAAAAATAAAGACGAGTTAATAATATTAAGAAGAGGCTCTTCCACTACAGGTAACACTTATTTCAGAAGTTTAGTGGGTATTGGATCTAACAAACATGTTGTTGGATTAGATGCAATGATAAGTTTATTTAGCTCTTCCTGTCCTATAGTTGTAAAGCGGTATAGTTGTTCCCGAGGGGCCATAGTTGAGGCTGAATCATAAGACACCATAGAGGATTGTATATTTACAATTATGGCTATATACTATTGTATAGATGTTATTTGATCTGCGTCATCAATGTTTGCGGCGGCGGCCATATTGTTGACATAGAAACCACGGCAACTGTCAGTCTGTCAATTGACAAGCGAGGCAGCGTCGGTATTATCCATGGTATTATCACTGTATTTTTTTTTTTTAACAGCGTGATGGTGTGTTGTGTAATACACGGCTGTTCTAACAACAGCAATAAGAACCCCGGAGTTAGTTTTTATGATTGCGATAAGTTACCGACTGTCAGAAAACGTGAAGGTAAGGAGACAGAGTTGAGCCAGCGCAGGAGCGGCTAGCTAGGCTAAACTTTCAGCCAACTCCCCACAGAAAAGTCTGTTCCATTTACATTTACATTTAGTCATTTAGCAGACGCTTTTATCCAAAGCGACTTTATGTTAAGTGCTTTTTTTTTTTTTTATGTTAAGTATTCCCATCATTTTACCACAGGTTTCACACATAATCCGTGTGCAATGCGTGTGCAGTGCGTATACGGTACAGAAGCAGGACACTATACTGTATAATGCTGCGTTTGCAGTGCGTCACTGATCCGCGGCTGTACCACAAACACCCCGGTACTCACTATTTTTATTTTAACACATACTCACTATTTTAACAACGTAAGCCAATTATCCATGCATTACTTAAGTTGCTCAAGCAAGTGGTCAAATATGTAACCATGTACTTACATTAAAATCGCAAACATTTTAAATTAAAACTTAAAAATGACAAAAATAACCGACTCTAATGCCTTTTCTTTTGCACTTATATTTTAATACAACAAATCTTGCATGTCACAAAGAACTTGTTTTTCCACGAGTGTCGTTCATTATGTTGCCTTGTTGAGGTAAATTGTAGTTTGTATACGGATACTGTATGAACGAGATAGTTATAAATATCCAGATAAGTTACGGCTGGCAATAAGGACGGATTTTTACTTAATGCTATTGGGTCTATTTGATGTGGGTCCACACCAATCAAGCTTATCTTCTCTTGATACCCACGAGATGAAGCCAGGCTACTGCTCCCCTCAACTCAAATCTGCACGCGGCTAGGGGCAGCAGGACAGATGTCATGTCAACAAAATGGCCGCGGTTAGCTACTTCTGGTGTTTGCGAATAAGGTCTATTGGAACCTAGGTTTTACATTTAAAGGGGAACTATGCAGTTTTTTTTAGCTTAAAGGAACAGCTTCGGAGTTATTGGAATGGTTATATGACTTTTTTCGGGTTGAGTGGTGGCCGTGAGACAAACAGAAGCCTGCAAATCCGATGCTGACCTGGCGTTCTTGCTGTTGCATTTATAAGTATCTTTGGGGTTAAAGGCATACTATGCAAGATTTGTACCTTAATATAAAAGCTTCAAAGGGGTATCAGGCCGTGAGTGCAGAGACGCTCTGCGTGAGTGGTATTTACGACAGTAAGGTTAAATACAAGTACTCCACAGCGACTTTAGGGGTCGCTGTTTGACAAAAATGGAATTCCTGCAGTGTTCCTTTAATAAATTTGTATCTAACACCACCACAGCTGCAACGTTCTCGGATACGTTTCTCTGTACCGTTTCCATTACGACATCTCCACGATATTAACACTTGCAGCCTCTTCTTTCTCCTCATTTTTGTGAGATTTGCGAGATTTGTAAAATGTCCCCCGATTGAAAACTTTTTTTTAAAAGAAAACCCACCAGTTCAGGTTGACTTTGCACCGGAGCCATCCCTTTTTTTTTTTTTTTTTTGGGGAATGCGAGATCCGATCCAATATCCAGATACAGAAGCCTCTTGATGTGGACAGGTGTAAATGCGCCGTGTCCTGATTGGCTTCTGATCCAATCTGCTTGTTTATCTGCGAGTTTATCCGTCTGTTCCCAGTTTACCAGAGTAGACACTACGGTAACACTGTGATGAACTTATGAGCCACCCTTTCATAACAAACTAAAATGACAAAGAAATCAAAATAACAGATTCTGTAAGTCTCGGTTTGAAGCATGTACCATTTTTATTTATTACAATATGACTGCAGTAATTCATATTTTGCTGGAATCTTTCTGTACTGTGAAGTTTTGTGGTGTTTCGAACACACGCGTGTCTTTACAGAACCGTGACATCATCATTCATAAACTCAAACACAAACAGGTTGAGAAGGAGAATCATGTATTAAAACAGTCAAACCACCGTAAGGCAACTATGATTGAACTTTTCTCACCCAAACAAAAAAAACCTTGACTTTTCCCCCAAATATGGCTTAATTTAATTTATTCCATAATTATTACTGTTTTGTGAGCAATAAATTATTCAGCAAGAAGCAAAAAAACAACAAACTCAAAACAGCCCTTCGATTCGAGACTATACAGCTACTGAAAATGGGTTTAGTAAAGTCCAGTTTGGTCATCTTAGTACATTAATCAAATAAAAATCAATAAAATTTCCAGATGTTTAAATTATAAATACAGTTAATAACTGAACAAACACTGATCTGGAAATCTCCTGAAAATGAGAACCTGATTGACTGAAGCGTTGGTCATCGGGTCAGTGTCTTTCTCCAGTGTTTCTCAAGCTATTTCTCACTTGGCACTGAAGAGCACAGACTCAACCAGTGCTGAAGAGTTCAATTACTCTGCCCGGATCGGTTCGGAAAAGCTCCAGAATCCTCCGAGACCTGATTGGATATTCAGTTTGTTCCTGATTCTCTCCTGAGGTGAATCCATAAAGTCATGTCCAGTTCAGCCTCTCGTCTGCCGTCCACACACACTCGGAACTCAGGACATGATTGACAGAGGATTAACCCCTCACAGCGCCCCGATGGTCTCGATGCCCTTCAGCACGTCGTAGATCTCTGTGGGCAGAATGACGTAGGATGACCCCGGTGTGGTGTCCTTCTGGCTCTGGACCTGGACCCGGCTCATGGGGTCCTTCTGGCTCTGGATCTGGACACGGCGCATGGTTCTGAAGCGCTCGAGCTGCCGCTCCTGACGCCTGCACTTCTGCTGGACCGTCTTCAGTCTCTTGCGCAGCTTCTCCATCTGCTCCTGCAGTTGCTCGACTCGTCTCTTCTGCTGACCCGTGTCCTCCACTGTGTAGTTGTGGTCGCAGGACACGCAGGCGCTGAAGTGGGGCTCCCGGATCGGCTCCGGGTCGGTGCAGGACCGGTCCGGTTCAGACGGAAGCACTGGCGTCTCCTCGGCATCAGAGAGAGGGAGGCTGAGAGGAAAGTCCAGGTCCGGGCTGAAGGAGTCCTCCAGACACGATGCCTGTGGGGTCATAGGGGCTTTTTATTTGCATGCAAAATTTTTGAAAGTCTTTAATACACTTAATAAAAATACTGAAATGACCCCTTTATGAGTGTGAAATTTCATAATGAGGAATGATGATGATGATGATGGTCTATTGTTCCACAAGGGGGCAGTAAAGATATCAGTAATGAGGTAATGTCACTGCAGTGTGAGAGTGAAAGATATCAGTAATGAGGTAAAGTCACTGCAGTGTGTGAGAGAGTGAGACATCAGTAATGAGGTAAAGTCACTGCAGTGTGAGAGATTGAGACATCAGTAATGAGGTTATGTCACTGCAGTGTGTGAGAGAGTGAGACATCAGTAATGAGGTAAAGTCACTGCAGTGTGAGAGATTGAGACATCAGTAATGAGGTTATGTCACTGCAGTGTGTGAGAGAGTGAGACATCAGTAATGAGGTAAAGTCACTGCAGTGTGAGAGATTGAGACATCAGTAATGAGGTAAAGTCACTGCAGTGTGAGAGATTGAGACATCAGTAATGAGGTAAAGTCACTGCAGTGTGTGAGAGAGTGAGACATCAGTAATGAGGTAAAGTCACTGCAGTGTGAGAGAGTGAGACATCAGTAATGAGGTAAAGTCACTGCAGTGTGAGAGAGTGAGACATCAGTAATGAGGTAAAGTCACTGCAGTGTGTGAGAGAGTGAGACATCAGTAATGAGGTAAAGTCACTGCAGTGTGTGAGAGTGAGACATCAGTAATGAGGTAAAGTCACTGCAGTGTGTGAGAGAGTGAGACATCAATAATGAGGTAAAGTCACTGCAGTGTGTGAGAGAGTGAGACATCAGTAATGAGGTAATGTCACTGCAGTGTGTGAGAGTGAGACATCAGTAATGAGGTAAAGTCACTGCAGTGAGAGTGAGACATCAGTAATGAGGTAAAGTCACTGCCGTGAGATTGAGACATCAGTAATGAGGTAAAGTCACTGCAGTGTGTGAGAGTGAGACATCAGTAATGAGGTAAAGTCACTGCAGTGTGTGAGAGTGAGACATCAGTAATGAGGTAAAGTCACTGCAGTGTGTGAGAGAGTGAGACATCAGTAATGAGGTAAAGTCACTGCAGTGTGTGAGAGAGTGAGACATCAGTAATGAGGTAAAGTCACTGCAGTGAGAGTGAGACATCAGTAATGAGGTAATGTCACTGCAGTGAGAGTGAGACATCAGTAATGAGGTAAAGTCACTGCAGTGAGAGTGAGACATCAGTAATGAGGTAAAGTCACTGCAGTGAGAGTGAGACATCAGTAATGAGGTAAAGTCACTGCAGTGTGTGAGAGATTGAGACATCAGTAATGAGGTAAAGTCACTGCAGTGTGTGAGAGTGAGACATCAGTAATGAGGTAAAGTCACTGCAGTGTGTGAGAGAGTGAGACATCAGTAATGAGGTAAAGTCACTGCAGTGAGAGTGAGACATCAGTAATGAGGTAATGTCACTGCAGTGAGAGTGAGACATCAGTAATGAGGTAAAGTCACTGCAGTGAGAGTGAGACATCAGTAATGAGGTAAAGTCACTGCAGTGAGAGTGAGACATCAGTAATGAGGTAAAGTCACTGCAGTGAGAGTGAGACATCAGTAATGAGGTAAAGTCACTGCAGTGAGAGTGAGACATCAGTAATGAGGTAAAGTCACTGCAGTGAGAGTGAGACATCAGTAATGAGGTAAAGTCACTGCAGTGTGTGAGAGTGAGACATCAGTAATGAGGTAAAGTCACTGCAGTGTGTGAGAGAGTGAGACATCAGTAATGAGGTAAAGTCACTGCAGTGTGTGAGAGAGTGAGACATCAGTAATGAGGTAAAGTCACTGCAGTGTGAGAGATTGAGACATCAGTAATGAGGTAAAGTCACTGCAGTGTGTGAGAGAGTGAGACATCAGTAATGAGGTAAAGTCACTGCAGCGTGTGAGAGAGTGAGACATCAGTAATGAGGTAAAGTCACTGCAGTGTGTGAGAGAGTGAGACATCAGTAATGAGGTAAAGTCACTGCAGTGTGTGAGAGAGTGAGACATCAGTAATGAGGTAAAGTCACTGCAGTGTGTGAGAGATTGAGACATCAGTAATGAGGTAAAGTCACTGCAGTGTGAGAGATTGAGACATCAGTAATGAGGTAAAGTCACTGCAGTGTGAGAGATTGAGACATCAGTAATGAGGTAAAGTCACTGCAGTGTGTGAGAGAGTGAGACATCAGTAATGAGGTAAAGTCACTGCAGCGTGTGAGAGAGTGAGACATCAGTAATGAGGTAAAGTCACTGCAGTGTGTGAGAGAGTGAGACATCAGTAATGAGGTAAAGTCACTGCAGTGTGTGAGAGAGTGAGACATCAGTAATGAGGTAAAGTCACTGCAGTGTGAGAGATTGAGACATCAGTAATGAGGTAAAGTCACTGCAGTGTGTGAGAGTGAGACATCAGTAATGAGGTAAAGTCACTGCAGTGTGTGAGAGAGTGAGACATCAGTAATGAGGTAAAGTCACTGCAGTGAGAGTGAGACATCAGTAATGAGGTAATGTCACTGCAGTGAGAGTGAGACATCAGTAATGAGGTAAAGTCACTGCAGTGAGAGTGAGACATCAGTAATGAGGTAAAGTCACTGCAGTGAGAGTGAGACATCAGTAATGAGGTAAAGTCACTGCAGTGAGAGTGAGACATCAGTAATGAGGTAAAGTCACTGCAGTGAGAGTGAGACATCAGTAATGAGGTAAAGTCACTGCAGTGAGAGTGAGACATCAGTAATGAGGTAAAGTCACTGCAGTGTGTGAGAGTGAGACATCAGTAATGAGGTAAAGTCACTGCAGTGTGTGAGAGAGTGAGACATCAGTAATGAGGTAAAGTCACTGCAGTGTGTGAGAGAGTGAGACATCAGTAATGAGGTAAAGTCACTGCAGTGTGAGAGATTGAGACATCAGTAATGAGGTAAAGTCACTGCAGTGTGTGAGAGAGTGAGACATCAGTAATGAGGTAAAGTCACTGCAGCGTGTGAGAGAGTGAGACATCAGTAATGAGGTAAAGTCACTGCAGTGTGTGAGAGAGTGAGACATCAGTAATGAGGTAAAGTCACTGCAGTGTGTGAGAGAGTGAGACATCAGTAATGAGGTAAAGTCACTGCAGTGAGAGAGTGAGACATCAGTAATGAGGTAAAGTCACTGCAGTGAGAGTGAGACATCAGTAATGAGGTAAAGTCACTGCAGTGTGAGAGATTGAGACATCAGTAATGAGGTAAAGTCACTGCAGTGTGTGAGAGAGTGAGACATCAGTAATGAGGTAATGTCACTGCAGTGTGTGAGAGAGACATCAGTAATGAGGTAAAGTCACTGCAGTGTGTGAGAGAGTGAGACATCAGTAATGAGGTAATGTCACTGCAGTGTGTGAGAGAGTGAGACATCAGTAATGAGGTAAAGTCACTGCAGTGTGAGAGAGTGAGACATCAGTAATGAGGTAAAGTCACTGCAGTGAGAGTGAGACATCAGTAATGAGGTAAAGTCACTGCAGTGTGTGAGAGAGTGAGACATCAGTAATGAGGTAAAGTCACTGCAGTGTGAGAGAGTGAGACATCAGTAATGAGGTAAAGTCACTGCAGTGAGAGTGAGACATCAGTAATGAGGTAAAGTCACTGCAGTGAGAGTGAGACATCAGTAATGAGGTGAAGTCACTGCAGTGTGTGAGAGATTGAGACATCAGTAATGAGGTAAAGTCACTGCAGTGTGTGAGAGAGTGAGACATCAGTAATGAGGTAATGTCACTGCAGTGTGTGAGAGTGAGACATCAGTAATGAGGTAAAGTCACTGCAGTGTGTGAGAGAGTGAGACATCAGTAATGAGGTAAAGTCACTGCAGCGTGTGAGAGAGTGAGACATCAGTAATGAGGTAAAGTCACTGCAGTGTGTGAGAGAGTGAGACATCAGTAATGAGGTAAAGTCACTGCAGTGTGTGAGAGAGTGAGACATCAGTAATGAGGTAAAGTCACTGCAGTGAGAGAGTGAGACATCAGTAATGAGGTAAAGTCACTGCAGTGAGAGTGAGACATCAGTAATGAGGTAAAGTCACTGCAGTGTGAGAGATTGAGACATCAGTAATGAGGTAAAGTCACTGCAGTGTGTGAGAGAGTGAGACATCAGTAATGAGGTAATGTCACTGCAGTGTGTGAGAGAGACATCAGTAATGAGGTAAAGTCACTGCAGTGTGTGAGAGAGTGAGACATCAGTAATGAGGTAATGTCACTGCAGTGTGTGAGAGAGTGAGACATCAGTAATGAGGTAAAGTCACTGCAGTGTGAGAGAGTGAGACATCAGTAATGAGGTAAAGTCACTGCAGTGAGAGTGAGACATCAGTAATGAGGTAAAGTCACTGCAGTGTGTGAGAGAGTGAGACATCAGTAATGAGGTAAAGTCACTGCAGTGTGAGAGAGTGAGACATCAGTAATGAGGTAAAGTCACTGCAGTGAGAGTGAGACATCAGTAATGAGGTAAAGTCACTGCAGTGAGAGTGAGACATCAGTAATGAGGTAAAGTCACTGCAGTGTGTGTGAGAGTGAGACATCAGTAATGAGGTGAAGTCACTGCAGTGTGTGAGAGATTGAGACATCAGTAATGAGGTAAAGTCACTGCAGTGTGTGAGAGAGTGAGACATCAGTAATGAGGTAATGTCACTGCAGTGTGTGAGAGTGAGACATCAGTAATGAGGTAAAGTCACTGCAGTGTGTGAGAGAGTGAGACATCAGTAATGAGGTAAAGTCACTGCAGTGTGTGAGAGAGTGAGACATCAGTAATGAGGTAAAGTCACTGCAGTGTGTGAGAGAGTGAGACATCAGTAATGAGGTAAAGTCACTGCAGTGTGTGAGAGAGTGAGACATCAGTAATGAGGTAAAGTCACTGCAGTGTGTGAGAGAGTGAGACATCAGTAATGAGGTAAAGTCACTGCAGTGTGTGAGAGAGTGAGACATCAGTAATGAGGTAAAGTCACTGCAGTGTGTGAGAGAGTGAGACATCAGTAATGAGGTAAAGTCACTGCAGTGTGTGAGAGATTGAGACATCAGTAATGAGGTAAAGTCACTGCAGTATGTGAGAGAGTGAGACATCAGTAATGAGGTAAAGTCACTGCAGTGTGTGAGAGATTGAGACATCAGTAATGAGGTAAAGTCACTGCAGTGTGTGAGAGATTGAGACATCAGTAATGAGGTAAAGTCACTGCAGTGTGTGAGAGAGTGAGACATCAGTAATGAGGTAATGTCACTGCAGTGTGTGAGAGTGAGACATCAGTAATGAGGTAAAGTCACTGCAGTGAGAGTGAGACATCAGTAATGAGGTAATGTCACTGCAGTGTGTGAGAGTGAGACATCAGTAATGAGGTAAAGTCACTGCAGTGAGAGTGAGACATCAGTAATGAGGTAAAGTCACTGCAGTGTGTGAGAGAGTGAGACATCAGTAATGAGGTAAAGTCACTGCAGTGTGTGAGAGAGTGAGACATCAATAATGAGGTAAAGTCACTGCAGTGTGTGAGAGTGAGACATCAGTAATGAGGTAAAGTCACTGCAGTGAGAGAGTGAGACATCAGTAATGAGGTAAAGTCACTGCAGTGTGAGAGTGAGACATCAGTAATGAGGTAAAGTCACTGCAGTGAGAGAGTGAGACATCAGTAATGAGGTAAAGTCACTGCAGTGTGTGAGAGAGTGAGACATCAGTAATGAGGTAAAGTCACTGCAGTGAGAGTGAGACATCAGTAATGAGGTAAAGTCACTGCAGTGTGAGAGATTGAGACATCAGTAATGAGGTAAAGTCACTGCAGTGAGAGTGAGACATCAGTAATGAGGTAAAGTCACTGCAGTGAGAGTGAGACATCAGTAATGAGGTAAAGTCACTGCAGTGAGAGTGAGACATCAGTAATGAGGTAAAGTCACTGCAGTGAGAGTGAGACATCAGTAATGAGGTAAAGTCACTGCAGTGTGTGAGAGAGTGAGACATCAGTAATGAGGTAATGTCACTGCAGTGTGTGAGAGAGACATCAGTAATGAGGTAAAGTCACTGCAGTGTGTGAGAGAGTGAGACATCAGTAATGAGGTAAAGTCACTGCAGTGTGTGAGAGAGTGAGACATCAGTAATGAGGTAAAGTCACTGCAGTGTGTGAGAGAGTGAGACATCAGTAATGAGGTAAAGTCACTGCAGTGTGTGAGAGAGTGAGACATCAGTAATGAGGTAAAGTCACTGCAGTGTGAGAGAGTGAGACATCAGTAATGAGGTAAAGTCACTGCAGTGAGAGTGAGACATCAGTAATGAGGTAAAGTCACTGCAGTGAGAGTGAGACATCAGTAATGAGGTAAAGTCACTGCAGTGTGTGAGAGATTGAGACATCAGTAATGAGGTAAAGTCACTGCAGTGTGTGAGAGATTGAGACATCAGTAATGAGGTAAAGTCACTGCAGTGTGAGAGAGTGAGACATCAGTAATGAGGTAAAGTCACTGCAGTGTGTGAGAGAGTGTGACATCAGTAATGAGGTAATGTCACTGCAGTGTGTGAGAGTGAGACATCAGTAATGAGGTAAAGTCACTGCAGTGTGTGAGAGTGAGACATCAGTAATGAGGTAAAGTCACTGCAGTGTGTGAGAGTGAGACATCAGTAATGAGTAGGGCTGCAACTAACGATTATTTTGATAATCGATTAATCGGACGATTATTTTTTCGATTAATCGATTAATCGGATAGAAATTAAATTAGATTTTTTTTTTTTTATAACTAAATAAAACCGTAAATCAGGGTATTTATGTGTAAAAGTGTACTTTAAAAAGTGCAAAAGCCACACATTGAGTTTTACTAATATCAATATTTGCATTGTTTTTAATGATAATTGCTGATGGTAAGTTGACAAACATGATTATTGTTAAAAAAATGATATCCAACATATTATGTTTTAACACAATTTTTGTTAAAACAAATTTACACAGACATGTTGTTCAGATGTGAATATCTGAACTAAAAACAAACTAAAAACATCTAAAATATATAATTCATTTAATTTTTATTTAAAATTAATTATATATAAGGAATATAAGGATAAAGAATATAATATATATTATATATAATATATAAAAGAATATAATATAAGGATAAATTGATTAAATAAATATAGAAAGACTGAAAACAATTGTGTAAACGTAGAGCCGCAGTAGATCGCGTTTGACAAACAATTAAAACGTAGTAGACTAATGCTATAAAAAGAGAACGGAATGGAGGTTACGTTACCCAGCAAGCTAACAGGCTTGAGTAAAGGACAGGAGAAATGATGCATTAGTGCACAAGCATTCGCTGAAAACCACTGAGTACAGTGACTAAAAAACAATATTTTACTGCTGCTGTTATTAACTGCCTTTGTATTTAGTGCTTCACTTTGTAAACACCATTTTAATTTAACCTATTTCTGCGGTAGCGCTATTTTAATCCATCACTTACGTTGCGAGCGAACTGATTGCGCAACCTGATGCTCGAGACAAAATACAGACATCCCAAGATCCCGGAAGTCCCGGGAGTCTCCCTCATATTGATTGCGGCTCCCTGATGCCCGCGAATTAGTTCAAACTCCCGAAATCTAGAGCGCGCAAGCAAGAGCGCGCATGCGAGACAGAAGAGACTGCTCCAAACCGTGTAGCGCGCGCGCTCGGCAGAGAGAGACCTTGCGTGTGTGTGCGTACCAGTAAACGCTCCCCGTGACGTAAGCAGACCAACTAATCGATAATGACATTCGTTGACAACGATTTTCATAATCGATTATAATCGATTTTATCGATTAGTTGTTGCAGCCCTAGTAATGAGGTAAAGTCACTGCAGTGTGTGAGAGAGTGAGACATCAGTAATGAGGTAAAGTCACTGCAGTGTGTGAGAGATTGAGACATCAGTAATGAGGTAAAGTCACTGCAGTGTGTGAGAGTGAGACATCAGTAATGAGGTAAAGTCACTGCAGTGTGTGAGAGAGTGAGACATCAATAATGAGGTAAAGTCACTGCAGTGTGTGAGAGTGAGACATCAGTAATGAGGTAAAGTCACTGCAGTGTGTGAGAGTGAGACATCAGTAATGAGGTAAAGTCACTGCAGTGTGTGAGAGAGTGAGACATCAATAATGAGGTAATGTCACTGCAGTGTGTGAGAGAGTGAGACATCAGTAATGAGGTAATGTCACTGCAGTGTGTGAGAGTGAGACATCAGTAATGAGGTAAAGTCACTGCAGTGTGTGAGAGTGAGACATCAGTAATGAGGTAAAGTCACTGCAGTGTGTGAGAGAGTGAGACATCAGTAATGAGGTAAAGTCACTGCAGTGTGAGAGAGTGAGACATCAGTAATGAGGTAAAGTCACTGCAGTGAGAGTGAGACATCAGTAATGAGGTAAAGTCACTGCAGTGAGAGTGAGACATCAGTAATGAGGTAAAGTCACTGCAGTGTGTGAGAGATTGAGACATCAGTAATGAGGTAAAGTCACTGCAGTGTGTGAGAGATTGAGACATCAGTAATGAGGTAAAGTCACTGCAGTGTGAGAGAGTGAGACATCAGTAATGAGGTAAAGTCACTGCAGTGTGTGAGAGAGTGTGACATCAGTAATGAGGTAATGTCACTGCAGTGTGTGAGAGTGAGACATCAGTAATGAGGTAAAGTCACTGCAGTGTGTGAGAGTGAGACATCAGTAATGAGGTAAAGTCACTGCAGTGTGTGAGAGTGAGACATCAGTAATGAGTAGGGCTGCAACTAACGATTATTTTGATAATCGATTAATCGGACGATTATTTTTTCGATTAATCGATTAATCGGATAGAAATTAAATTAGATTTTTTTTTTTTTATAACTAAATAAAACCGTAAATCAGGGTATTTATGTGTAAAAGTGTACTTTAAAAAGTGCAAAAGCCACACATTGAGTTTTACTAATATCAATATTTGCATTGTTTTTAATGATAATTGCTGATGGTAAGTTGACAAACATGATTATTGTTAAAAAAATGATATCCAACATATTATGTTTTAACACAATTTTTGTTAAAACAAATTTACACAGACATGTTGTTCAGATGTGAATATCTGAACTAAAAACAAACTAAAAACATCTAAAATATATAATTCATTTAATTTTTATTTAAAATTAATTATATATAAGGAATATAAGGATAAAGAATATAATATATATTATATATAATATATAAAAGAATATAATATAAGGATAAATTGATTAAATAAATATAGAAAGACTGAAAACAATTGTGTAAACGTAGAGCCGCAGTAGATCGCGTTTGACAAACAATTAAAACGTAGTAGACTAATGCTATAAAAAGAGAACGGAATGGAGGTTACGTTACCCAGCAAGCTAACAGGCTTGAGTAAAGGACAGGAGAAATGATGCATTAGTGCACAAGCATTCGCTGAAAACCACTGAGTACAGTGACTAAAAAACAATATTTTACTGCTGCTGTTATTAACTGCCTTTGTATTTAGTGCTTCACTTTGTAAACACCATTTTAATTTAACCTATTTCTGCGGTAGCGCTATTTTAATCCATCACTTACGTTGCGAGCGAACTGATTGCGCAACCTGATGCTCGAGACAAAATACAGACATCCCAAGATCCCGGAAGTCCCGGGAGTCTCCCTCATATTGATTGCGGCTCCCTGATGCCCGCGAATTAGTTCAAACTCCCGAAATCTAGAGCGCGCAAGCAAGAGCGCGCATGCGAGACAGAAGAGACTGCTCCAAACCGTGTAGCGCGCGCGCTCGGCAGAGAGAGACCTTGCGTGTGTGTGCGTACCAGTAAACGCTCCCCGTGACGTAAGCAGACCAACTAATCGATAATGACATTCGTTGACAACGATTTTCATAATCGATTATAATCGATTTTATCGATTAGTTGTTGCAGCCCTAGTAATGAGGTAAAGTCACTGCAGTGTGTGAGAGAGTGAGACATCAGTAATGAGGTAAAGTCACTGCAGTGTGTGAGAGATTGAGACATCAGTAATGAGGTAAAGTCACTGCAGTGTGTGAGAGTGAGACATCAGTAATGAGGTAAAGTCACTGCAGTGTGTGAGAGAGTGAGACATCAATAATGAGGTAAAGTCACTGCAGTGTGTGAGAGTGAGACATCAGTAATGAGGTAAAGTCACTGCAGTGTGTGAGAGTGAGACATCAGTAATGAGGTAAAGTCACTGCAGTGTGTGAGAGAGTGAGACATCAATAATGAGGTAATGTCACTGCAGTGTGTGAGAGAGTGAGACATCAGTAATGAGGTAATGTCACTGCAGTGTGTGAGAGTGAGACATCAGTAATGAGGTAAAGTCACTGCAGTGTGTGAGAGTGAGACATCAGTAATGAGGTAAAGTCACTGCAGTGTGTGAGAGAGTGAGACATCAGTAATGAGGTAAAGTCACTGCAGTGAGAGTGAGACATCAGTAATGAGGTAAAGTCACTGCAGTGAGAGTGAGACATCAGTAATGAGGTAAAGTCACTGCAGTGTGTGAGAGAGTGAGACATCAGTAATGAGGTAAAGTCACTGCAGTGTGTGAGAGTGAGACATCAGTAATGAGGTAAAGTTAGTGTTTGGAAAGTTCACTTCACATCACAAATTTCAGATCACAAATTTTAAAATGAACTAGTTCAGTTCATAGTTCATACTTCACAGTTTTGAACTAAGTTCACAGTTCCAAAAAATGAACTAGTTCATAGTTCTTTTTTTTCCATATGTTGCTGCGAGCTATTTTTAAAAATAAATTATTAATTAAAATTATTTAATTATTGCAAAAGTTTGCACAGAAATTTAAGATTTTTCCCCATCCTCACCAACCTTGTCTTAAAACTGATCATACGATGCGACGCCTCCTTGATGCTTTGTCGACTACATGCAGCTTTTTGTTTTGATGACGCATGCGGCGGTGTGTGCGACACTGGTGGCTGGTGTTGCCAGATTTGGTGTGTTTTTCGCTACATATTAAGGCCTGTTTACGTGTGTTTTAGCCGGGTTTTCGCCTGGAAGGCTCTATAGAAATCTGGCACCCTATTGAACGAAGTTAAACTGAGAGAGCGTGCGTTCACAGACACCAGAATGAACGCGTTCACAGTAACGTTCATCAGGCAGTAATACAGTACGTTCAGTTCACGTTCGCCCAAAATATGAACGAGTTCATGAACTATCGTTCAATGAACGCGTTCAGGCACAACACTGGGTAAAGTACAACTACAGTGAAGTACTACAACTACAGTAAAGTACCTGTAGTTGTAGTTTGCTGAAGAGCGAGGGCACTGCGTTGTCCTTTAGCACACGGTTGTTGCACTGGCGTTTGAAACAGTCTCTGGTGAAGTGCTGAGAGCAGATGTTGCTGTACTTGGTGGGCTTGAAGTTTCTTCTCTTCATGGCGGACACCCATTTTCCACAGACGTCCGGCCGGGCCAGAGGAAACCTGTCATACACAATAACACCAATGGATTATAATAACATTAATAATATCTAAGAAAATGTTGTGTAAAATAAGAGTATGAACATTCTGTCAATCAAACATGACTTACTTTCTTCTGTGAAACACAAAAGCAGATATTCTGAAGAGTTCTGACTTCCAATGTACAGACAAAAACACTGAGACGTTTCTCAAAACATATTTTATCTTCCACAGAAGAGAGAAAGTAATACAGGTTTGAACATGATAACAGAATTATCATTTACGTTAGCATATCATTGAACATTCATGTTCCTTAAACTACTCTTTACTAACAAACAAACAATATGGTGGTGCTGTAAAGTTTGTAGCGCCGAGAAAGCTGAAGATTAAAATGAGAACCAATCTAAACTAAACTAAACTAAACAAACAGTGTCTGAAGCTGAAGCTGTAGCTGATCGACTAGAGACACACATTAAACTAACACAAGAACTATGGAAATGAAACACAGTTAACAACACTGGCGAGTTCAGCTCACTTATGAAAGGAGATGTTTTTATCTTTCTGGTATCTGTTCTTGCATCCGTACGCCGAGCAGGACTGGACCATTTTTGGCTGCGATCTGAAATATGAAGATCAGGAATAATAATATTGACGGTGGATTTTGTGTGTGGAGCGGATCCTCATGGCTGACAGAGACGCGCTTCATCCGGGTGTTTTTCTGAGATCCTGTGTGTGTTTCTGTATGTGTTTCTGCGTGTGATTCCCTTTCTCTCCGGCAGGAGGCGCTCATCGGCTCACAAACACACTCCTTTCACACACATTCAGATCTCACGACGGCTGTAGACATTTAAACTCAAAGTCTTATAATCTTTTAAATATATTTTGTCCAGTACCATTAAAAAGCCACGAAAATCTTCCCCACCAATCAATATAATATTCTATTTAACAGTTCATATGCAGTGATCACAGTGTCTGTGAATGGGTGATGCTGAAGTGCGCTGAGGAGACGGCGCTGTCCGTGTGTCCAGTCTGGACTGTCATTTACACATTGTTAATAGCATTTAGCTACTTTATACACAGTAATCATTTAAAATAGACAGTCAAAATTCTAAATAAGATCATTAATATTAGATTAATCGAAGTCTGGGCCGCCAATTCCCGCCCTTTCCATATACCTTCCATTAAGTTCAACACGATTGTTTTATTTCGGTGCTGAGGCTACGTGAGAAACCTTCAAATCTGATTGGCTGTTGCTAGAAAAGGGCACGCCTCTTTCTATGACGACACCAGGAGCACGCCAGGTGATTGGCTGTGATTGTAAATAAATGATGATGATGCTGTGTAGCCCGTGAAGACTGGGGTGTAAATTAATATTGATCTAACTAAGAAAACTTTACAGTATGTTTAATTTTTATATATGCCAACAATTATGCTCAGATACACAAATGATATGGATCTCTTAAAATAGTATTGATAATTATTGACGCGTTATAATCTTTCCAGACACAACAAACAATTTCCAATATAGTAGCCTAAGTCAATGGAAAAATCACATGTAACGTTAGACTGTAAATAAAGGGTTTATGAAGAGGTCATGAATGAAGAGCCCCATCCAACTCATCATTGTCACACATTTATAAATGACCCTCTTGTTTTCAGACACTTAATAATTTGTATTTCATTATTTTGGCTAACTCTCCAAGTCTCTCGCTTCACTTGCTGTCTTAAAGAGACACTCAATTCTCATTCCATCCAGATGTTTAGAAAATAAAACAAAATAAAACCATATCTCTGTGAGTCCATATGAAGCACATGGATATATTATTGACCCGCTTCAACATTATCATCATGTGACCGTGTTCATCTGGGCTTCTGTCCCGATCCAGGGCTTGAGGTGATGCCATTCTGACAGATGATTGACAGGAACGGTTTCTTCTGCAAACCTCATTTATCTACTCTGAGTAGTGTGTTTAGTAATGAGAGAAGTCTTTAAACAATACAGCCATACAAGTTACTCTGCATATTAGTGGAAAACTTGAAGCAGAAGTGTTCAGTTTAGTTGTTTTGCAGTGAATCTCCTCTGATGAACTGGAAATGTTTCGACATGTTTCCACTGGATCAGTTTCGTCTCAGATGGTTCTGAGAGCTGATCTCATCGGCCTTTAACATCCTTTGGATAAATCCTGCCTGAATAACCGGTTGTGTTGTGCTGTGTGTGGTTCTGCATCACACACAGTGTGTTTGTGGTGTAAACAGGAAACACACACACACACACACACACACACACACACACTAGAACAGGAAACCTGTGTGTTATGATGCCTGTGACACACAGCAGACGCTTTGTTTACTCACATGGAACTAGTGTGAACCTGTCTGAATTAATACATCTATGAGGTATGTCAGCGTTTACGCTTATGTATATGTACACGGTACGCGTGTGTGTGTGTGTGTGTGTGTGTGTGTGTGTGTGTGAATGCATAATTCTCTTGCAGTTTGTCTCATGATTGTGTCTCCTGTTTGAACACAAATCAGTTTGACAGTATCAGCATTTCCAAAGATGGTTAAAATATAAGAATGAAATTGCTCATGGGGAACTTTTTATGGGCTTTTTATTTGCATGCAATATTTCTGAAAGGCTTTAATACACTTGATAAAAATCCTGAAATGAGTGTGAACCTTCATAATGAGGACTGATGTGATAATGATGGTCTGTTGCTCCACAAGAGGGCAGTAAAGCATCAGAAAAGGTTTAGTTTTCTCCCTGATCTGCAGTGTAGAATTTATAGCTCATTAAATGTATATTTAATTTATATAATCTTTAACATTTACACATGCTAGATATAAAGCAGTAAGTCAACCATGACCAAAGAAGTGAGTGTGTAACGCAGATCACACAGAAGTCTGGCTGACGGTTTCCCGCGGGCATAAACACACGCTCAGAAAACCGGTTTCTTTCCAAGTACTTACCGTTTTTAATCTGAACTAAAAATGTACAAAGTCTCCAAATCCACATGGTTTAAATCAGAGTGTGGAAATGAGGCCGCTTGGCTTCTGTGTTTCAGTGTCTCAAACATGCATGTCTCTATTGACATCTAATTACTGTAATACCCACCTACACCAGGAATTACAGCAGATAACACTTTCAAACGGCAGCTATTACTGTCAGAGAGAGAGAGAGAGAGTGTGTGTGTGTGTGTGTGTGTGTGTGTGTAGAGACCAGCGTTCGGCTCAGTTCTCAGAAAGCGTTTGAGGCTCGATTAGAACAAGATCTGCATGAAGCACAAGTGGGAAACAACCATGTTTGATGGTGTTTAGGGCCTCTTTTAGATTTGTGCAGAAGATTACTGTGTGTGTGTGTGTGCGTGTGTGCGTGTGTGCGTGTGTGTGTGTGTGTGTGTGCGTGTGTGTGTGTGTGTGTGTGTGTGAGCGAGTGAGTGTGAGAGAGAGAGTGTGAGAGAGTGAGTGAGTCAAGTCAAGTCATCTTCATTTATATAGCGCTTTTAACAATAGATTGTTTCAAAGCAGCTTTACAGAGATAAACATATAATTTAAGGTAACAGAGATTGTTTTGGCTTTTTAGCGGTTCTTGAATAATGTTATTTCCAGCTAAAGTTCATTTTGATTGATTCACCTCCGTCGAAATGATCAGACTTTAAACGCGAACCTGTGATTAACGCTGACGGCGTTCACATGCTCATTCAGAATTGATGTGCTTTTGAAAATATGTGCATAGGTTTGTAATTCCAAACAACCCAGCCTAAACAAACTACTTGTCTTGCCTATAAATTTTGACACTGGATTTTGTTTTATTTTATCACTTCGGGGTACGCGAGCCAGAATTCACAACGCTTCATCTGTAGAGTGGGAAAGGGATCCTCCATAGGGAGAGGATAGTGGACACTTCAGCACTGCATTGTCATCGGGTCCAGGCGGATCTCCTTCGTCAGATCTGGACACGGCCTGGATCCGGCAGGCTGCGGGAAAACCTCGGGATAAACAAAGACACTAATATTAGCGTAGATGCCATTATTCTTATGATGTAACGAGTACATCAAGATTTAAGGGAAGTGTTCCCAGTTCCGGCTGACCTAATCTATGCAGCCTAACATTGAATTATAGAAGTCTATAGTGTGTTATGTGTATGCTAGGTCAAAGAGATGTGTTTTTAGTCTAGCTTTGAACTGACAGAGTGTGTCTGCTTCCCGGACAATGGTAGGAAGACTGTTCCACAGTTTTGGTGCTAAATAGGAAAAGGATCTACCGCCTGCAGTCGATTTAGATATTCTAGGTATTATCAACTGGCCGGAGTTTTGAGGTCGCAATAGACGTGAAGGACTATAATGCGTTAAGAGCTCGCTCAAGTACTGCGGAGCTAAACCATTTAGTGCTTTGTAAGTAATCAACAATATTTTAAAATGTATACGATGTTTAATAGGGAGCCAATGCAGTGTTGACAGAACCGGGCTAATATGGTCATATTTCCTGGTTCTGGTAAGAACTCGAGCTGCGGCGTTTTGAACTAGCTGTAGTTTATTTATTAAGCGTGCTGGGCAACCACCCAGTAGAGCATTACAAAAGTCTACACTGTAAAACCTGATGAGTTAGTTCAACTCAAACCGTTTGAGGAAACCGATTGCCTTAAATCATTTAAGTTTATTAACTCAAACAATTTAAGCATAAAAAATATTTGATTTGTGTCCAAGTAACTCAATAACTTATTGTTAAGATAACTTGGGTAAATAACGTTAATAGTACTAATTCCATTCAGTTAATATAACTTAAATCTATGAAGTACACTGTAAACCCAAATAAGTTAGCAGAATTCAAAACACTTTTATTAGTATAAACTTAGTTAGCTTTAAAAAGCTAATCTGCTAACATAGTAAATGCTAACATATTAGCAATAGTATGTTATACAGAAACACTTGTTGTATGAGCGCAGCAATATAAAGGGATTATTTGCTCTCAAATCAAGCTGCATGCACCACTGTCACCATGATGGTAACTATCCTAAAGCCTACATTAACAGAAATTCTTCTAAATTAGCATAACAAAACATTAATCACTACTAAATCTCACACATAACATTAATCTTACACAAAAAAACACATTATATTACACTTAATTTTAGCATTTACTCTCCCTTTCGGGTGCCATCGGCAAAGCATGCTGGGAAATAGACATACCAGCTGTTTCAGTTAAACTTAAGTTCGTCTAAATTAAAATAAATAATTTCATAAAACTTAAAACAATGAAACAGTTCAGTTTACTTAAAATATATCAGTTCTGTGAACTTGAAAGAAAAAGAAAGTGCTAAATACTCATAAAAGTTAATTTGACTGAACTAATTTGTTTAATTTAAGTTTGTCCTACTCAAACCAATTAATTATTTTGAGCGTTAGGGTTTACAGTGTAGCCTTGAGGTCATGAACGCATGAACTAATTGTTCCGCATTTCCCAATGAGAGCATATGGCGTATTTTAGATATATTTTTAAGATGGAAAAATGCATCTCAGTGTCAGTCTCAGTCTCAGGTCAGTCTCAAGCTCAGTCTCAGTCTCAGTCTCAGCTCAGTGTCAGTGTCAGTGTCAGTCTCAGCTCAGTGTCAGTGTCAGTCTCAGTCTCAGTCTCAGTCTCAGTCTCAGGTCAGTCTCAAGCTCAGTCTCAGTCTCAGTCTCAGCTCAGTGTCAGTGTCAGTGTCAGTGTCAGTCTCAGTCTCAGGTCAGTCTCAAGCTCAGTCTCAGCTCAGTGTCAGTCTCAGCTCAGTGTCAGTCTCAGCTCAGTCTCAAGCTCAGTCTCAGGTCAGTGTCAGTCTCAGCTCAGTCTCAGTGTCAGTCTTAGCTCAGTCTCAAGCTCAGTCTCAGCTCAGTGTCAGTCTCAGCTCAGTGTCAGTGTCAGTGTCAGCTCAGTGTCAGTGTCAGTGTCAGTGTCAGTCTCAGCTCAGTGTCAGTGTCAGTCTCAGCTCAGTCTCAGGTCAGTCTCAAGCTCAGTCTCAGTCTCAGTCTCAGCTCAGTGTCAGTGTCAGTGTCAGTGTCAGTGTCAGTGTCAGTCTCAGGTCAGTCTCAAGCTCAGTCTCAGTCTCAGTCTCAGCTCAGTGTCAGTCTCAGCTCAGTGTCAGTCTCAGCTCAGTCTCAGTGTCAGTGTCAGTGTCAGTCTCAGTGTCAGTGTCAGTCTCAGCTCAGTCTCAGTCTCAGTCTCAGTCTCAGCTCAGTGTCAGTCTCAGTCTCAGTCTCAGGTCAGTCTCAAGCTCAGTCTCAGCTCAGTGTCAGTCTCAGCTCAGTGTCAGTCTCAGCTCAGTCTCAAGCTCAGTCTCAGCTCAGTGTCAGTGTCAGTCTCAGCTCAGTCTCAGTGTCAGTCTTAGCTCAGTCTCAAGCTCAGTCTCAGCTCAGTGTCAGTGTCAGTGTCAGTGTCAGTCTCAGCTCAGTGTCAGTGTCAGTGTCAGTGTCAGTCTCAGCTCAGTGTCAGTGTCAGTGTCAGTGTCAGTGTCAGTGTCAGTCTCAGCTCAGTCTCAGGTCAGTCTCAAGCTCAGTCTCAGTCTCAGTCTCAGTCTCAGTGTCAGTGTCAGTCTCAGTCTCAGGTCAGTCTCAAGCTCAGTCTCAGTCTCAGCTCAGTGTCAGTCTCAGCTCAGTGTCAGTCTCAGCTCAGTGTCAGTCTCAGCTCAGTGTCAGTGTCAGTGTCAGTCTCAGTGTCAGTCTCAGCTCAGTATCAGTGTCAGTGTCAGTGTCAGTCTCAGCTCAGTCTCAGTGTCAGTCTCAGCTCAGTCTCAAGCTCAGTCTCAGCTCAGTGTCAGTGTCAGTGTCAGTGTCAGTCTCAGTGTCAGTCTTAGCTCAGTCTCAAGCTCAGTCTCAGCTCAGTGTCAGTGTCAGTCTCAGCTCAGTCTCAGTGTCAGTCTTAGCTCAGTCTCAAGCTCAGTCTCAGCTCAGTGTCAGTGTCAGTGTCAGTGTCAGTCTCAGCTCAGTGTCAGTGTCAGTGTCAGTGTCAGTCTCAGCTCAGTGTCAGTGTCAGTGTCAGTCTCAGCTCAGTGTCAGTGTCAGTCTCAGCTCAGTCTCAAGCTCAGTCTCAGCTCAGTGTCAGTGTCAGTGTCAGTGTCAGTCTCAGCTCAGTGTCAGTGTCAGTCTCAGTGTCAGTGTCAGTCTCAGCTCAGTGTCAGTGTCAGTGTCAGTCTCAGCTCAGTGTCAGTGTCAGTGTCAGTGTCAGTCTCAGCTCAGTGTCAGTGTCAGTCTCAGCTCAGTCTCAAGCTCAGTCTCAGCTCAGTGTCAGTGTCAGTGTCAGTCTCAGCTCAGTGTCAGTGTCAGTGTCAGTGTCAGTGTCAGTCTCAGCTCAGTCTCAGCTCAGTCTCAGCTCAGTGTCAGTGTCAGTGTCAGTGTCAGTCTCAGTCTCAGCTCAGTCTCAAGCTCAGTCTCAGCTCAGTGTCAGTGTCAGTGTCAGTCTCAGCTCAGTCTCAGCGCAGTCTCAGCTCAGTGTCAGTGTCAGTGTCAGTGTCAGTCTCAGCTCAGTCTCAGCTCAGTGTCAGTGTCAGTCTCAGCTCAGTCTCAGCTCAGTGTCAGTGTCAGTGTCAGTCTCAGTCTTAGTCTTAGTCTCAGTCTCAGCTCAGTCTCAGTCTCAGCTCAGTCTCAGTCTCAGCTCAGTCTCAGCTCAGTGTCAGTGTCAGTGTCAGTGTCAGTGTCAGTCTCAGTCTCAGGTCAGTCTCAAGCTCAGTCTCAGTCTCAGCTCAGTGTCAGTCTCAGCTTAGTCTCAGGGTTTGCTAAGGGTTTGGCGATGTAGTTGCTAAGGGTTTGGTGATGCTGTTGCTAAGGGTGTGGCGATGCTGTTGCTAAGGGTTTGGCGATGCCGTTGCTAAGGGTTTGGCGATGTAGTTGCTAAGGGTTTGGCGATGCTGTTGCTAAGGGTTTGGCGATGCTGTGGCTAAGGGTTTGGCGATGCCGTTGCTAGGCTGTTCTGTATGCTACATGTTTTCCTCCTCGCTTCTCTGTAGGTTTGTTTACATTCAGTCCGAATGAATGCCTGATTACAGATTCTAAAAGTTCTGTTTATTTGAACCCTAAATGTTTCAATGCGAGTCACATGTTCGTTTACGCGTGCATGAGTTTGTTTCATATTGATTAAAAACTTGCAGTAAATATTGCGTCTCCTCCACTGACCAGCACAACACAAACACACTACAAAACATGCCTGAGCGCAGTCATTCTGTGAGACAATGTGTGTGTTCTTCATCACTATCAGCACTAGCGACTCGTGACTCAGTGAGCAACAGTAGAGACCAGTTATGTCGTCTGGTTGTGGGAACAGGGTTTTACCGTCACACACACACACACACACACACATACACGCACACGCACACGCACGCATGCACGCACACACACACACACGCACACAGAGACATAAACATGTTTAATTTGATGAGCAACAGCACCACTGGCTTCAAGGCCAACACAACTCAGATTAGAGCAAAATAAATAAATAAATAAATCGGTTCCCGGTGCTTCTACCAACCCATAAAAAGTGAAAAGTGAAACCCAGTAACTTAGTTGGTAACTTTGTTCATATTCAAGAATATTCCAATTGAAAATTTTTTACAAGATAATTGCAACTAAAAAAATTTTATATTTATATCATATTGAAAATAACTCACATTGCAGATTTTGTGAGGAAGAAGAGGAAGACCTATGGCATTTATTTTACTTTTGTCCATTTGTATATAAATTCTGGTCAAGGGTCCAAGTTTGGTTAACGACGGCTAGAATAGAACTTATCATAACGCCACAAACTATTGTACTTGGTCATTTTACAGGAAGTTTTCTTGTGTTAAATACCATTTTATTAATCGGGAAAATGTTTATTTTTAAAACAAAAACATCATCAAGCTTGTGTTTAGGTCACTTTAAGAATGTTATAAGATCTCATCTTCTTTTAGAAAAGATAATAGCAGAAAGCAAAAATAAATTGGATGAATATAATAAAAAATGGAATAATATTATATGTATTATAATTATATGAAATCTTGTAGTTTTTTTTCCTATCTTTTTCATATCATATTTATTCTTCTGTTGTAATATATTTTGTAAGGTGTTTTTTTTTTTTTTTTTCTTGTCTCGTGTATGTTTTGGGGTATGAATGCGAGGATGAATGTATAAGCATGTAGAGTTTTTGTAGATTTTGGTCTGTAAATTTTGTTTCTTATTAAATAATAAAAAAAAAAATAATAAAAAAAAGAACTTTGTTCTGTTGAGCCTTTGTCATGCAAGCATGACAAACAATAAGCCGATCAGATTTCTCAACCTTCTGCCGTATGAAGAGGATCTTATTATAATATCACCGGCCCTTAATTTGCAATCTGATGGTACATCGACTTACAATAGGTTGAATGACACGTCTGCCATAGCCTGACGGGGTCTGTAGCGTTTTTAATCGTACTTTTAAACTTCGGGTTTCGGGTAGTAACCGGCGAACAAAGATAACTACAAAATTCGACTGCTTTACGGCATATACGTCACTTCCACCCCCACTTCCTTAAAATCGGACGTGCGAGCCAAATGTTATAGTCATGGCCGAAGCAGCACAGAAAAACAAGACAGCAAAGGTTTTATCGGAGCAAAGCAAAAAGAGAAAAAGAGAAAGTGATCGCGTTAAAGGCAGAACGAGGATCAACATTGGGCAGTGTTTTCTCGCTGACGTGAGCTGAAGGAGGAGGAGGGGTGCCCGACCGATGCGGACTTGGCTGTCATGCTTGCATACTATCTCTTTGTTTTTTTTGTCTGCCTGACTATGTTACGTAAGCTATCTTATCCTCCGTTTATCTTCATGAATCAAGTAATGATAGTAGAGCAGCGAATTATTAATCTGATAGCTAGCAAACGATATTCTAGTTTTTGATGGTTAGCTATCGCTAGCATTCTCGTTCTGATTTGAACTTTGCAATCGATGAAATGCAAATAGCAAATGTTTGACCTAAAAAGTGTACTCTACTCAACATGTACAAAGAAAGGAGGAAGATTATTAATATTATCATTGTGTTCATAGCTTCTCATTTGTTACATGTGTAAAGTTACTTGATTGTGTAATTTCCGATTATTGATGGCTACAGAGGCAAACGGGATTCTTGTCGCAGTTTTTTCGGATGACGAATTTCCACCCTCATGTTGTTCTTGTGCAATACTAAATAAAATCAAAAAAATCAAATGAAAGCCTATGTCTAAACGGCGTGTACAAGTTTGGTAGGGGCTACATTCTTGCAAGTAAATATATAAGATGTACAAAATCATATTTTAGGATACCTAACATGTCTGTGATATTTGTTTATTTGTCTTGCCTCAAGCTATAATGCAAATCGATTTGTAAAATTTGCAGATTCATTTATGGTAGCTTGATATTATAATATTGACGATATATGGTTATTATCTACTCAAACATTGCATTGAAGTATCATATTGATTCAGTAAAACGGTAACCAATAGACTAGGCTACTATAATGACGCTGGCTTGTAAACGTGATCATCGCGATCATTTGTCGTTAGAAAAAAAATAAAACCCATGAAATTATATTCATATGACATGCTGAAATATATGCCACTGTAGCAGGGATGAAGACATTTCACAGCGACGCAAGCAGAACACCTGCATGTGACCTCCTCCTACAGTGTTCAGGGCTATCATGGTTGTCAACAAATGCACGTGCGTGTAGGATGACAGAGTTTACGACAGTAGTATAGGACAATACTGTTTCCCAACTGTAGGGGGACCCCGAGAGCCAAAGTTACTTGGTGTTACTTTAAAGGGACACTCCACCCATTTGCATTAAGCTTTCCATTGTTAGAAACCTAGTCATACTATTGAATGGTCATGCAACACTCTCTCATTTTCCCCTGAGACGAGAGAAATACGCTATTTACCTTTTTCACTTCCTCCTACAATGACGCAAAAATCGTCATCTTATGTCATTGTAGGAGGAAGTGTAAGAAGGGGGGATTTCTCTAAAGACTACAAGCACTAGATCCCACCCTTTCAAACCCCCCCATAGGTTGGACCTAATGCGCTAACAGAGCTATCACAGATCAGTGGGTGGGACTTCACTTGTAGATACTGAAATCATTATCAGCCATCTTGTTTATAAGCTAAGCTAACAAGCGCTGTGAAGATAGGAAGTTATGACAATGACGAAATAAACTAAACACGATATGGAAGAAACTAAACTTGATATGGAAGAAGAGGATTTTGAAATTCTGCTGCTCGAATCCGCTGTTCGTGGCTATCTTTACGAGCCGCAATATAGTGAAGAGCAGCTGAGGCTGCTGGAGGAACAGGAGGCGGACGAGGAGCCCGGAGTGGCTCGAGCTGGGCGGACTGGAGCGGACGAGGAGCCCGGACAGGCTCGAGCTGGGCGGACTGGAGCAGACGAGGAGCCCGGACAGGCTCGAGCTGGGCGGACTGGAGCGGACGAGGAGCCCGGACAGGCTCGAGCTGGGCGGACTGGATTGGACGAGGAGCCCGGACAGGCTCGAGCTGGGCGGACTGGAGCGGACGAGGAGCCCGGACTGGCTCGAGCTGGGCGGACTGGAGCGGACGAGGAGCCCGGAGTGGCTCGAGCTGGGCGGACTGGAGCGGACGAGGAGCCCGGACAGGCTCGAGCTGGGCGGACTGGAGCGGACGAGGAGCCCGGACTGGCTCGAGCTGGGCGGACTGGAGCGGACGAGGAGCCCGGAGTGGCTCGAGCTGGGCGGACTGGAGCGGACGAGGAGCCCGGACTGGCTCGAGCTGGGCGGACTGGAGCGGACGAGGAGCCCGGACAGGCTCGAGCTGGGCGGACTGGAGCGGACGAGGAGCCCGGACAGGCTCGAGCTGGGCGGACTGGAGCGGACGAGGAGCCCGGAGTGGCTCGAGCTGGGCGGACTGGAGCGGACGAGGAGCCCGGGCTGGCTCGAGCTGGGCGGACTGGAGCGGACGAGGAGCCCGGACAGGCTCGAGCTGGGCGGACTGGAGCGGACGAGGAGCCCGGACAGGCTCGAGCTGGGCGGACTGGAGCGGACGAGGAGCCCGGAGTGGCTCGAGCTGGGCGGACTGGAGCGGACGAGGAGCCCGGACTGGCTCGAGCTGGGCGGACTGGAGCGGACGAGGAGCCCGGAGTGGCTCGAGCTGGGCGGACTGGAGCGGACGAGGAGCCCGGACAGGCTCGAGCTGGGCGGACTGGAGCGGACGAGGAGCCCGGACAGGCTCGAGCTGGGCGGACTGGAGCGGACGAGGAGCCCGGAGTGGCTCGAGCTGGCCGGACTGGAGCGGACGAGGAGCCCGGACTGGCTCGAGCTGGGCGGACTGGAGCGGACGAGGAGCCCGGGCTGGCTCGAGCTGGGCGGACTGGAGCGGACGAGGAGCCCGGACTGGCTCGAGCTGGGCGGACTGGAGCGGACGAGGAGCCCGGACAGGCTCGAGCTGGGCGGACTGGAGCGGACGAGGAGCCCGGAGTGGCTCGAGCTGGGCGGACTGGAGCGGACGAGGAGCCCGGACTGGCTCGAGCTGGGCGGACTGGAGCGGACGAGGAGCCCGGAGTGGCTCGAGCTGGGCGGACTGGAGCGGACGAGGAGCCCGGACAGGCTCGAGCTGGGCGGACTGGAGCGGACGAGGAGCCCGGACAGGCTCGAGCTGGGCGGACTGGAGCGGACGAGGAGCCCGGGCTGGCTCGAGCTGGGCGGACTGGAGCGGACGAGGAGCCCGGACTGGCTCGAGCTGGGCGGACTGGAGCGGACGAGGAGCCCGGGCTGGCTCGAGCTGGGCGGACTGGAGCGGACGAGGAGCCCGGGCTGGCTCGAGCTGGGCGGACTGGAGCGGACGAGGAGCCCGGACTGGCTCGAGCTGGGCGGACTGCTGGTGCCTGTGCTCTCGCTGTGGACTACGGACACAGATAGAGTCCGTCTGCTGCAGAGAATCTCAACGATGGCAATTTCTCCTGGACGAAATCTCTGAATCAGACGAGCACACGGACGTTTGTGTTGTGATGTGAACCATCCTAGTGTCGCACCGCATATGTTCTGACTGAACATCCAGGTATCATGCAATAATTCACCATATAGAAAGAAATACAAACGAGGAGTAATTCGCTAATGAGTTTGCCAATGTAACGGAGTTCGTTGTTGTGGGAAGAAGGAGGCGGGAACCGGCGAACATTTAAACATTTTAATAGTAAAATAAACAAATACAAAACAAAAGTATAAGCCAGCTGGCCACACACAACAGAAACAAAACATAAAATCAGGCCTGTTCCTTTTGTGCTTCCGCTCCTCCGTGAGAGATATGAGACCGCTGCGTCTCACAGGTGTCATTCATTATCACTCGCGCCGTCCTCTCATTCATTATCACTCGCGCCGTCCTCTCACGTCCCTCGTCCTGCTCGCCACAGCCAACTAACTAGACATTTTGTGTGAAATTAATTTCAAACTCTTTTGGCAGCTAGCCTTGTAGACGGAAGAGTGATTTCTCTGATGTTTGCACGCTGTTCTGGATTAGTGGGAGTGGCTTGCAGAGCTGTGCAATGTGGTGCATTGTGGGAGTTGTTGTCTTACATACAAATGCGCCCTAAAGTTATTTTCTGTCTTTTCTCGTTCAAGAGGGCTTCAAATTCAAAATTTCTTTTACATTTCGACTACATATATAACCCACTTTCAATAAAGATTAATGTTGAAATGGGTGGAGTGACCCTTTAAAGGGACACACACAAAAATGGCGCGTTTTTGCTCACACCCAAAAAGGGGCAACTTTGACAAGATATAATAAATGATCTGGTATTTTGAGCTGAAATTTCACACACACATTCTGGGAGGCCATAGATTTATAACATCTTGTGAAAAGGGACATAATGTCACCTTTAAATTCTTCATTTTGTTTGCGATCTCAGATTTAAATCGGACTTTGATTCCTAAGCCTGTTTCCATGTGAACACTCTCTCTCTCTCTCTCTCTCTCACACACACACACACACACACACACTCAGTAAATGAGCTCAGTGTAAGTGCAGGCCAGGGCGGCTGATGTCATAGTAGCTGATAACAGTTTTCAGATGTGTTTTTCTCACTGCGTCCAGAACAAGGGCGATTTATTCCATTACACATCATTCAGGCATCGCGACCGGTGCCAGAGAACCGCGCAGTGATGTCACAGTGGTGTGTGTGTGTGTGTGATACGGGACGGTGGCCGAGCCAAGAGTCGCCCGCCGACAGCGTCATACGGTGTGTGTGTGTGGTAGGAGTGAGTGTGTGTGTGTGTGTGTATGTGTGTGTGTCTGTGTGTGTGTGTGTGGTGGGAGTGTGTGTGTGTGTGTGTGTGTGTGCAGTGTTGTAATGTAACGGAGTACAAATACTTTGTTACTGTACTTAAGTAGAAATTTCACGTATCTGTACTTTACTTCGCTATTTAAATTTGTCAACTTTCGGTAACGCTTTAGATTACAGCCCGGAAAGTACTGTGTAATTAAGAGGAATTTACAGAGTAACTTTCTATAATTATTGTGTACCTATAAAGTTCTTGCATGTAAGTATAAGGGAACAATATGTAAAGTTTGGGGAATAAATGGGTAACAACCAGGAGAATAAAAAACATATTTATACTGTAAGTATTATATAACTAAGGGGTTCTTATTCTACTATTATGATATAACAATCTTTTATTTGGGAGCAATTTAGCGAGAACATACACTGCATACTTTTTTTGTAATAGTTGTGTACCAATACATACTGTATAGGCTTTTTTTAAATTACAGGGTACATATTTATGCATTTATACTTTTTTTTTTATAGCAAAAGTGCAGATGTTTAAATTTGGGGGTAACATGTTTCAAGGCAAGAAAAGCTAAGACTATTGCAATTTAAAATACTGGGAAATATATCTTGTTTCATGTGGTTGCAGGGTAGGTGGTGCTTGTATAATAAATAAAGATTTCCGAGTCAGTGATAAAAGATTGTGTATGCATTTTTATTATACTTACCCTGTTACTACATGGAACAAGGGGGTAACAAGCACCACTACATGAAACAAGAGTCTCTTTCCCCAATATTTAAGCAAAAGTTGCAATAGATTTCATTTTCAGTGGACTTTTGTTAAAAAGATTACTTTATAAATGCATAGATATGTACCCTGTAATTAAAAAAAAGCCTATACAGAATGTACTGGTTCACCATTGTTTCAAAAAGTGCGCAGTGTATGTTCTTGCTAAATTGCTCCCAAATGTAAGATTGTTATATCATAATAGTAGAATAAGAACACCTTAGTTCTATAATACTTTCAGTATAAATATTTTTTTAATTCTCCTGGTTATTACTCCTTTATTCCCCAAACTTAAAATATTGTTCCCTTATACTTATATTGTAAGTACGTTATAGGTACACTATAATTACCCGAGGTTACGCTGTAAAATTGCTTTAATTACGCAGTACTTTCCGGGCTGTAATCTAAAGACTTTCACTTTTACTCCACTACATTTCCTAGATAAAATGTACACTTTTACTCCGTTATATTTCCACGAAGAATCTTCGTTACTCGTTACTACAAAATAAAATCAGAATAAATGTGTGCGACTGCAATAAGGGAGGTTTGGCGAATCACTGCTCCTAGATTGCATTACGCACGCTCTGCACGCTCTATTTCAGCGTAATGCTTGTTTGTTGCCAAAGGAGGAGGAAGCACAACTGAAACCGCCATGGAAGCACCTACTGGAGGACCGGGGGGAAACTCCTTTCCCTGATTTACTGAAGCCTATGTGTAAAACGCATTTGCAGCTGCACAGCTAGCACATTGAGGGTGTACTCACACTAGGCACGGTTGCCATGAACCGGGCCCGAGTACGATTGTCCCCCCTCCCCACTCCCCCTCTGGCCTGCACTCACATAGGGTTTCAGCATTCGTGCCGGAGCACGCTTACGTCATTATGGTGCGACGGTTTCGGGATAAACAAGAAGAGCGGCGCTCTCTGAAGGAGAGCCATCGCTCTGTTTTCTTTGTGGATAATTTTGTGTCGTTTGGTCCACGGTGGTCCACAGCCCTCTCACAGCCTGTTGTTAAACAGATGTGTCGCCTTAGTGGCGTGAAAATTTTCACGTAATCGTGCTGCTCGTATGAGGAGGTTTGCAAGGTACCAGCTGAAGTGCAGAACCATGACGTCACGCGTCCTGTTCCGTGCTCCAGCACGGTTAGCGCTCACACTGCATGCGAACCGCGCCCGAGTCCAACTGAACCGTGCTCTGCCCCACCTCTTCCAAGCGGGCCAGGGCCGGCTAATCGAGCCGCGCCCGGGCACGTTTCGGAGCACTCACACTAGTCAAACGAACCGCGCTTTGGTGGTCAAACGCACTCGGGCACGGTTCAAACTGGCTAGTGTGAGTACACCCTAAGTGTCTAGCTCGCTCATCGGCTGTGCTGCGGCAACTGCATATCCAATGGCACGGGCGCCTCTGACGTCCGACCAATGAGCTAGCCCCACGTCATTACACGTCAGAGCCTGCCAAGGGGGCGTGGCCTTAGCCTATAATAGTCCCCTGAATTCGCCATTATAGCAGGTTTAACTATGGGTTTAACGACTGAAGCGACAACTCGCCAGGTGACCATAGTGCGGCCGGCTACGCAATACTCGTTCCCTCTCTCCTTTCGAACGGCCACAATAAAGTTCACAATCAAAGTTCTAACCGCTTGCTTTAAAAAAAAAAACTTTTTACTTTTACTTCAAATACTTAAGTACATTAAATATCAGAAAATTACTTTTGATACTTAAGTACAGTATATATCAGATACTTTAAGACTTTTACTTAAGTAATATTCTAAAAGGTAACTTTCACTTCTACCAACGTCTTTTTCTAGGACGATACTTGTACTTTTACTCAAGTATTGCTTTCTAGTACTTTATACAACACTGGTGTGTGTGTGTGTGTGTGTGTCACAGTACAGCTGCAGTGGTTGTCCTGCGCATTCAAGAAACAGTTTAAAATCACTTTACATTTCAGCTGCTGTTTTTGGTGACTTTTGGAAACAGAATTAATTAATTCATGGTATTTCATGAAATATGAAATAATACATTTAATCAAAGGCGTGAATAGATTAGATGTTTAGTAACGTTTAAGATGTTAAATAATGTGAGTTTAGGGTTAGGGTTAGGGTTGTTGTTTTTGTGTAAATTGGTTTACTTCTCATGTTTTTGTACCCAGCAAAATAAATAAAAATAAATAAATAAATAAATAAATAAAGCTTCTTTATTGTCATCGATGATTCCATGAAGAACCTTTAACATCCACAGAATCTTTCCACTGCAATAACGCTTCTTTATAGTGGAAAAGGTTCTTTAGATTTAAATAATTTCTAATACTGAATTCTTTTTTTTAATGAAATTAATGTACTATATTGTCAATTCGATAACGTTTTTTATTTAACATTTTGTATTTTTAAGGGATTTTATGGTACTAAATTATATTTCCGCTGCATTTATAATCCATTTATTCACTCTTTGAGCGTAGAGCTGATAATTAAATGTCCAGCTTAAACTGTGGTAAATCTGGAACGCTTTAGAGCGACAGACTGAAGTTTGATCTCTTCTCAAACACGACACTTGCAGATTATTGCTGAAGTGACACAAGTTTTAAAAAGTGAACTTAAGTTGCAGAATTTTACGTGTATCGTTATGAAAAATGCACAAAAATACTATTTTGAATTGTTCTATTTTCCCCGTTTTCCTGTAAAGCTGAGCTAACCCCAGCCGTAACTCTCCACCAGTGTGTTCCGCATGTGAGGCTGATCTCTCAGTAAACCAGCGTTCAGTGAGATGTTGTTCGGCTGCAGTTCCAAACGCTTCCACTAGAGGAAACTCGTCTCGCATTCATTTCCAATGCGTCATTTCTGACCGCGAGGAGCACAAGTGTGACTGTTGTTATCAGGACCATTTAACCTGTTCCAGTCATGGCCATGATGTGTGTGTGTGTGTGTGTGTGTTCACACAGCAAGTGCCAAAACCTTTACCAAGTTTCGTACTATTCCGATGAAGTAAAAAATTCTAAAAAAAACAACTGTGAAATTTTTCGGTCAAAAATGACGGAAGAGCACGAGTGTATTGCTTGATTTAGGCTTGCTTTACCAGAATGAGTGAGATTGAGCTGAGTCTATGAGAAACCCTCTCTGGCCGAATCCCATCTTCCGTCAGGATCGTTCTCATGGAAACGGGACAATATTTGTGTGAGTGTGACACAAGACTCGACCCGGCAGAGTGAGCTCATCCCGACAGACCAACAACAGGAGAACCGGACCCACACTCACACACACACACACACACACGCTCACACACACACACACACACACACACACACACACACACACACACACACACACACACACACAGACACACATGCTCACACACACACACACACACACACACACATGCTCACACACACACATGCTCACACACACACATGCTCACACACACACATGCTCACACACACACACACACACACACACATGCTCACAAACGCTCGACCTGGCAGTGTGAGCTCAGAGCCGGACCCACGCTCACACACACACACACACACACACACAGGCTCGACCCGGCAGTCTGAGCTCATCCCGACAGACAAACAACAGGAGAGTTGGACCAATGCTCCGGGGTTCAAACGTTTCCTAGGCTTATTTCCCAAACTCCAGTTAGCTGTTAGCATCAGGTTTCTGAACATGAACATGAAGCAAACGGTCTGATGTTCGTAACGCAGAACTGAGCGATAGACGGATCTCGGATGGAGCAGAAGATTGATCTGCGTTTGACTTTGTAAAGCCTGTCCTGCTTAAATAAAGATCTGAAAGGATGCAGAAACATGTTAATGAGTTTGTGCTCATTAATCCTACAGGTTATTCTAGTTTAACAGTTATATGTACACAAGCCTGGCTGAGCTTTGGGTGGATCCGAGCCGAAACCAGACGAAATCCCTGCTTTCCTTCGGGATGACCTCGAGTTATCTCTGCGTTTCCTTCTGGATGACCTCGAGTTATCTCCGCGTTTCCTTCGGGATGACCTCGAGTTATCTCTGCGTTTCCTTCGGGATGACCTCGAGTTATCTCTGCGTTTCCTTCTGGATGACCTCGAGTTATCTCCGCGTTTCCTTCGGGATGACCTCGAGTTATCTCTGCGTTTCCTTCGGGATGACCTCGAGTTATCTCTGCGTTTCCTTAGGGATGACCTCGAGTTATCTCTGCGTTTCCTTCGGGATGACCTCGAGTTATCTCTGCGTTTCCTTCGGGATGACCTCGAGTTATCTCTGCGTTTCCTTCGGGATGACCTCGAGTTATCTCTGTGTTTCCTTCGGGATGACCTCGAGTTATCTCTGAGTTTCCATCGGGATGACCTCGAGTTAACTCTGCGTTTCCTTCGGGAAGACCTCGAGTTATCTCTGCGTTTCCTTCGGGATGACCTCGAGTTATCTCTGCGTTTCCTTCGGGATGACCTCGAGTTATCTCTGTGTTTCCTTCGGGATGACCTCGAGTTATCTCTGCGTTTCCTTCGGGATGACCTCGAGTTATCTCTGCGTTTCCTTCTGGATGACCTCGAGTTATCTCCGCGTTTCCTTCGGGATGACCTCGAGTTATCTCTGCGTTTCCTTCGGGATGACCTCGAGTTATCTCTGCGTTTCCTTCGGGATGACCTCGAGTTATCTCTGCGTTTCCTTCGGGATGACCTCGAGTTATCTCTGTGTTTCCTTCGGGATGACCTCGAGTTATCTCTGCGTTTCCTTCGGGATGACCTCGAGTTATCTCTGCGTTTCCTTCTGGATGACCTCGAGTTATCTCTGCGTTTCCTTCGGGATGACCTCGAGTTAACTCTGCGTTTCCTTCGGGATGACCTCGAGTTATCTCTGTGTTTCCTTCGGGATGACCTCGAGTTATCTCTGCGTTTTCTTCGGGATGACCTCGAGTTATCTCTGCGTTTCCTTCCGGATGACCTCGAGTTATCTCTGCGTTTCCTTCGGGATGACCTCGAGTGATCTACGCGTTTCCTTCCGGATGACCTCGAGTTATCTCTGCGTTTCCTTCGGGATGACCTCGAGTGATCTACGCGTTTCCTTCCGGATGACCTCGAGTTATCTCTGCGTTTCCTTCGGGATGACCTCGAGTGATCTACGCGTTTCCTTCCGGATGACCTCGAGTTATCTCTGCGTTTCCTTCGGGATGACCTCGAGTTATCTCTGCGTTTCCTTCGGGATGACCTCGAGTTATCTCTGCGTTTCCTTCGGGATGACCTCGAGTTATCTCTGTGTTTCCTTCGGGATGACCTCAAGTTATCTCTGCGTTTTCTTCCGGATGACCTCGAGTTATCTCTGCGTTTCCTTCGGGATGACCTCGAGTGATCTACGCGTTTCCTTCCGGATGACCTCGAGTTATCTCTGTGTTTCCTTCGGGATGACCTCGAGTGATCTACGCGTTTCCTTCCGGATGACCTCGAGTTATCTCTGCGTTTCCTTCGGGATGACCTCGAGTTATCTCTGCGTTTCCTTCGGGATGACCTCGAGTTATCTCTGCGTTTCCTTCGGGATGACCTCGAGATATCTCTGCGTTTCCTTCTGGATGACCTCGAGATATCTCTGCGTTTCCTTCGGGATGACCTCGAGATATCTCTGCGTTTCCTTCGGGATGACCTCGAGATATCTCTGCGTTTCCTTCTGGATGACCTCGAGTTATCTCCACTCTTCAGGATGACCTCAAGTTATCTCTGCGTTTTCTTCGGGATGACCTCGAGTTATCTCTGCGTTTCCTTCTGGATGACCTCGAGTTATCTCTGCGTTTCCTTCGGGATGACCTCGAGTTATCTCTGTGTTTCCTTCGGGATGACCTCGAGATATCTCTGCGTTTCCTTCGGGATGACCTCGAGTTATCTCTGCGTTTCCTTCAGGATGACCTCGAGTTATCTCTGCGTTTCCTTCGGGATGACCTCGAGTTATCTCTGCGTTTCCTTCAGGATGACCTCGAGATATCTCTGCGTTTCCTTCGGGATGACCTCGAGTTATCTCTGCGTTTCCTTCAGGATGACCTCGAGTTATCTCTGCGTTTCCTTCGGGATGACCTCGAGTTATCTCCGCGTTTCCTTCAGGATGACCTCGAGTTAACTCTGCGTTTCCTTCAGGAGGTGTTTCATAGGCTAATACTTTCAGCATGACCGATCGGATTAGATCTGAGATTAGAGATGCTTATGAGCGTCAACTCTCCAGACTGTCCTCGCTTCATTCAGATCCTCCAGAAACACACACACACACACACACACACACACACACACTCCACTGAGAATCTGGGAAGGACAGGCCTAAAACTGCTCTATTAAATCACATCATGTCAAATTAAAACAAACAGATCATTGGTTTAAAACTATGGAAAGCTCATTGTTTGAATATGACTGAGAGTTTGAGGTCTGGTTCCCCTCAGAGGATATTTGAGCTGCACATAATCACTTTCCCATTAATAACAAAAAGTGAGAAAGCAGAGTGAGAAACGTGATCTGTAGAACAGCTATCGGACCAAAAGAGACGCGCATCCCAATAATTAGATCCAGGATCGGGATCAGAGGTCGGAGACCCAGTTCTGATGAACCGCAGAATGGCAACACACACACAGAATCCATCATCATCATCTCATAACCCACGTGAGATATATGAGTTTACTGGGGATGGAACCCAAGACCTTCGTGTCCAACTACACGAACATAAACATGGATTTAATTACAGAATCGGTCAGAGACACTTGTGTTTTATTGGGAGAAAAACATTTGATATATTTTTACAAGAATTTAAGAATTGACTGTTCGCAAAGACCTGCCCCCGTTAGTTACTGTTGCTATGTCCAACAAGCCGTACTCTCTCACAGACACCACACGTTCTCACGCAGTGAAAAATACACGCGAAGCAGAGAGGACACCGACTGACAGGACAGAGCCGGTTACTTTTGATATGAAACTAAGTCTCAACTTTCAAATTTGGTCATTTTTTGTTACATAAATGTAAACATTAAATACCATTTTGTGTCTCTTTAATGTGCAGTGACATATCGCTCAGTTAAAGCCGCTCGTGAACCGTCATCTCGTCCTTCTAGTTCATTTATAGCATCAAATAAACATGGATGAACATCAGAAGGAATGTTGTTTTAACCGCGGAGAGACGTCAGTACACTCAAACGTTAATCTACTAACTCTCCTGACTGCTTTGTCGGACAAACATGGCGGATTATGATTGGTCAGATCGCCTGTCAATCAAACTCCCTGCAGGGTGAATTGCAGTAAAAGACAAAGTAGGATCTCAATCTTCACATGCGATGTTTGATTATATAATAGTGGATCTTTGGAGATAACTGAGATTAACTTTACTTTCCAGAGGGTTTCTTGAGATAAAGTCCAGATGAACTCTGTCTCTGAGCTTCAGCTCTCATTAGATGATGAGTTTAGTGTGTTCCCTACGGCTCGATGTGTGTGTGTGTGTGTGTGTCGGGAGCTGGTGCTGGAAAAAACTCTTGCAACAAAAGCTGCTCAGAAAACAAGTCACTTCAGAGAGGATTGGAATGATAAAGATGTTTATTTTTTATTTTTGTGTGTGTGTGTGTGTGTGTGTGTGTGTTTGTGTGGGTGTGTTTGTGTGTGTGAGAGAGAGAGAGAGAGAGAGAGAGAGAGAGAGAGAGAACAGCCTTCTCAACCAGGAGGCTTTAGCAAACTTATTATTTATTTAAATTAATACATTATTATTAATAGGCATTATTCTTCATAATGCAAGCATATGTCACATTAGCTGTAGTTTGGGTTCGTCTCCTCTGTGTTCCTGTGTTCGTCTTCACGATCACACTGTTAGTTTGCGTTAATCGGCATGTTTGACTTCCTCGTTTCTGCGTATTGTTTGTTTTATGCTCACGTTTCCCTTGTGTTTTGTCTCTAAAATTAATACATTGGATTCTATTTAAAATAAATGTTGTTCTTTTGAACTTTCTATTCATCAAATAATCCTGAAAAATAAAATATATGAGGGTTTCCACAAAAATATAGACTGTTTTCAACGCTGATAACAATCATAAACGCTTCTTGAGCATCAGATCCTCATATTAGAGTGATTTCTGAAGGATCATGTGACACTGAAGACTTGAGTAATGATGCTAAACATTCAGCTTTGATCACAGGAATAAATTGTAATAATATTTCATAATAGTTTTAATCGCATAAATGCAGCCTTAGTGAACATAAGCAAGAATCAGGAGATCTGATCATATTCATAAACTCCCACCAGTTGATCTAGAATAATCAGCAGGAAGTAAATCATCTCAAGCATCAGAAGTATTTCAGAATGACACGAGCGTTCTTCTGACATATGATTAATGATAGCTACGAAGCAACACTGAATTTTTCAGAGAAGTGGGAATATGTGCGGGGAAAACCTGCTGTAATCATGAGTTCATCAGCCAGTTACAGGAGGATCACACACACACACACACACACACACACACACACACACACACACACACACTCACTCTCTCTCTCTCTCTCTCTCTCTCTCTCTCTCTCACACACACACACACACACACACTCACTCACTCACTCACTCACTCACTCACTCACTCTCTCTCTCACACACACACACACACACACTATCGAGTGTGTAAAGAGCGGCTGTTGCCAAGGAGATGCGGGGAGTTTCACCTGAAATAGAAGCGCGTGCGTGCGGCGATCACGGCCATTGTGTGTGTGTGTGTGTGTGTGTTTGTGTGAGAGAGAGAGAGAGAGAGAGAGGCTCTTGCTGAGCGGCTCTTACCGGTCAGTGTGTGTGTGTGTGTGTGTGTGTGTCTATGGTTCTCTGTTCCATTCTCATCTCTTATTAATTGACTCTGGAAGCAGTCCTGCAACACACACACACACACACACACACACAGAGGGGGTGTGTCCCTCCTACACACATGTTGTAACTGATTACACACCCAGATCCTCCCAAAGCAAATATTTCAGGGCAACACTGATCTTCAGCGTGTGTGTGTGCATTAATACAGGAAACACACTGTATAAATGCCTCATTTCGTTCCTTCTTTCGCTCTGATGTTCTTGTGACGGTGATAATGACCGTGATGAGAATGAGTTAAAATAATCCACAGCTCCTCCCTGGAATTCTGACACTTCCAGCTGCCAAACCACTTACACGACCAGACGTCACAGACAAGAGTGTGTGTGTCAGCAGTTTCTGTGTAGGATGGGTATTCTAGAAATACAGAACAGCAACATCTTTACATAAGAGACGCTGGAATCCTTACTACAGGATTGTCCCGTTTCGGAGCATCGATGATGAAGAAGAGGACGAACACAAGTGTCTGACACACACTGGCTGTTCTGCTGGGGTGTGGGATGGGGAGGGGGGGGGGGGGGGGGGGGGGGGAGCAAGGTGGGCGGAAGGAGAGAGAGTTAGTCATTCCCAAAAGACTCACAGAAGAACATCAGCAAACCTGGAGAGTGAAACTTATTGAGCCTGAAGACATAACTTTATAAAGTAGCAGCAAAAATGATGTGTTAGAGAAGCCGGTGCACTGCTCTTCTGTTGGGGTTCATCAGGAGAGATCTGTGTGTCTCATCTCCCAGAGTAACTCTCAACACGAACACACACTCGTACGACACGAACACACACTCGTACGAACCGGCTGACCATCCCACCTGACACACACACTGCTCAGACTAGTTATTCAAGTTAGTCATCTCATTCTTTTTCTTTAAGACTGATCATACGTTTATGAAGTCAGTTATAAAATCCTAGATTGGTGTAATTTACATCTGAGTATCTGAATAAGGGTTAGTTGAGTTTGTCTCGCTGGTCCAGCGAGACTCGCTGTATTTCACTTTTACTTTCACAATGACCCACACACACGCTCCCTGTGCTTTACTGGAAGAGCTGCTAGTGTTTATGGGAAAGCCTCAGACACGACGTGTTTATGACGCTTGTTTACACAACTGACTAATGACTTTTGCTCAGACTCATTTCTCAATGCCAGAATTATGCCATCAACTTCCCTGGTTTAATAATGACTGAAATCGGCAGATTCCCTTTTGTCTGATGTTCAGCTGAATCAAAGCTTCTTAGGAACTGAAAAACCTGATTTCAAATATTCAAGAAAAGCACAGTGTTAAATGAGTTTTGACAGGAGAAACACAAGCGTTCAGAAACCACCTCTTTATTGTTGATATAAAAGAAAACAAGGGAACAATGAACAGCATTTGAAAACCGCATGTTATTATTCAGAAGCAAATAAACCCGCTTGTTACACGACGAGGCAAGTCGCCTCTTAGTCCTTCGGCCCGAGGCCAACCAGTCGCTCCAGTCTTCCAGAGACATGGTGAACGCGGCTCCAGGACTGGCCGGCACAACCTGTGTTGCACATCAACTTCTGCTGTAACATTCATATTCAAACTTGATCTTTTACTCAAACTTGAACACTCAGTTTAGATCTGATCGTACAAACGCTTGTACACGCAAGGTAAACAGAGTAAACTCATTCAACAAGGTATTTCATTGTTCAGTATATGTATATATGACACGTGTTTAGGCAAAAGTCAAAGTTCTCTTCATTTAAAAATTAACGATGCAATCAGTCTTCAGAGTCGAAACACAGTTCCATGAAACAACAAAAAACAGGAGCGTTAAGCTTACGGTTAGCGTTAAAATAGAGGTACACACACACACACACACACACACACACACACACACACACACACACATTACAAAACAAATCAAGGACTTTCACTTGATGCCAGTGGAAAAAACTCGAGCACTCGGTGGACAAATGTACCAACAGTAGAAGCGTCCGAAACACACACCAGCAACACAGAAATGCCTGCGCTCGAGTAACACACTGCTCAGTAAAAGCACTTCAATAAATAGAGCACTGGGAATGAAAACCTTATACAGTAGGTACTGTACACACACTATCTCTAAACTATTTTGTACAAAAATACAATACGTTTGAGACATCAAAAACCTTATTCAAGTTTCAAAAAATAAATATCTTCTTGTTGCACAAGGTTATTTGACAGTCTAGTACCTGCCTCAGGTATCCCTATGAATCATCTCCAAACGGATATCGATATATAAATAAAATAATCTGCATCTCCACGAACTGCGAGGCGTTGAACAGCAGCTCTGAGGAGCGACACTGGCAGATGATCACGATCCCGACGGAGATCCGTCAAGCGGATTCCACTTCTGTGCCGTCACGACAATCTCCAGAATCCCCATCCTTTATTATTGTTATCTACTAAAAGCATAGTTGTAGTTATAGTTCAAACCATCATGCTATAAACAGAGGATAAATATTACACATCATTTAATGTTTCTGATTCATGTGCGATTGTTTAGTTTCCCCAAAAATAACGTGTCATTGAGACACTAGTATTCCGACCAGTATTCCTCCTCTCCTCAGAAAACAACATAAATACAAGTTCTGTATAAATTAAATCATTTCATAATTCATACAAAAAATAAAATACAAAAAAAAAAAGCAAAATACTATTGATCAAAAGCCCTTTTGTTGTCATTTTGAATTCAGGTCAGTTTTAAGCAACATGCTTATCTTTCCCCTACCGCTCCTCCGGGTTACACAGCATTAATACTCCTCAGACAGCGGCAGAAACACACATCCGCCATTACTAACGCAACCGCGGGAGATTACACGCTCCGCCATCACTAACGCAACCGCGGGAGATTACACGCTCCGCCATCACTAACGCAACAGCGGGAGATTACACGCTCCGCCATCACTAACGCAACAGCGGGAGATTACACGCTCCGCCATCACTAACGCAACAGCGGTAGATTACACGCTCCGCCATCACTAACGCACTCCCGGGGTAGATTACACGCTCCGCCATCACTAACGCAACAGCGGGAGATTACACGCTCCGCCATCACTAACGCAACAGCGGGAGATTACACGCTCTGCCATCACTAACGCACTCCCGCGGTAGATTACACGCTCCGCCATCACTAACGCAACAGCGGGAGATTACACGCTCCGCCATCACTAACGCAACAGCGGGAGATTACACGCTCCGCCATCACTAACGCAACAGCGGTAGATTACACGCTCCGCCATCACTAACGCACTCCCGCGGTAGATTACACGCTCCGCCATCACTAACGCACTCCCGCGGTAGATTACACGCTCCGCCATCACTAACGCACTCCCGCGGTAGATTACACGCTCCGCCATCACTAACGCAACAGCGGGAGATTACACGCTCCGCCATCACTAACGCAACAGCGGTAGATTACACGCTCCGCCATCACTAACGCAACAGCGGGAGATTACACGCTCCGCCATCACTAACGCAACAGCGGTAGATTACACGCTCCGCCATCACTAACGCACTCCCGCGGTAGATTACAGTGCAAAAGGTCTAGGAATGCTCAGGAAATTCCCAACTCCAAAATGGCAAAAGGTACCAGTTAAAGCTTTGCACAGTACCACAATCCCTTCTCCATAGATGTCTCCACTTTGCTTATAATGTTTTAATATTACGCAGTAATGTAATACTTCTTAAAAATTCTTGTATAAAACATTTTTTTTCCTCATATTCACAAATTGCACGATATCAAACCAACAAACAAACAAACAATATCCTGTAATGTGGGTATTGAGACACGGTGACGAGATTTCCACTTGAAACACATCAGATACGGGAGTATAAAGAGATTCGCTCCACAGATGTACGGATTAGGTGCTTCGGGAAGTGTTTGCATAATAGTGCATTGTTATATAAACACAAACTCCTAAAACATATAAAGTTCGTCCAGCGGTCGAACAAGACGACGATTGTAAAGAAAAACAAGTAAAAAAAGAGTATTCAAGTGCAGAATTCCAAGCACAAGTTCTTGTTCCCTTTCCGATTATCCCGACCGCGGCGCGTTTGCATCCCTTTTTCCTCAGGCATCCACTGCATTGAACAACTTCAATGCTAAAAAATAAAATGTACTCCGTACTTTTCAAGAAGGAAATTCCTGAAGAGTCGGAGACCCGGACTTCGGATCTTCCCCGACGGGGCAAGCGAGATAGAGAATGAGTGCGGTGATAAAGAGAGAGAGAGTGTTTCAGCAGCTGGTGTTCTCGGCGCTCTTGGCCAAGCCGGAGCCGACGGAGATCTGGCACCCGTTGCTCACGTGGCTCATGACCTTCTGCTTGAGCTGGGACACCTGCTCCCTCAGGATGCTGGCGGTGGAGGCCAGGTCCGAGTTCTGGGTCTTCAGAACCTTCACCTTCTCCTCCAGACGCGAGATCCGCTCCAGCTTGCGCTTGCGGCACTTGGAGGCGGCGATGCGGTTGCGGAGCTTCTTGCGCTCCGCCTTGATGCGCTCCTGCGTGTCCAGGTCGATGGGAGAGAGTGAGGGGGGCGAGTGAGGGACCTCTGGGACCGTCTGAGGAGCGTCCAGAACCCTTCCCGTGGGGTGTCCCGAGGCGTGACCCGAGGTGTGTCCTGGGGCATGAGCCGAGGAGTGGGACGGGTAGGCCATCGGACCCGGGTATCCCGACGGGAGCTGGTTGGGGTTGTAATTGCTCAGGTTGGTGTAGATGGGAATGTCGGGTAGGTTCCTCTGGTAGGATCCCGGGATGGAGGCAGGAGGAGACATGGGAGCGCCGACCAGCTGGTTCTGCTTGTGGAGATCCGCCAGAGCTTTCACGAACCCGTCCGCAAACCCCTCTTGCTCGTTAGTGGCCTGGTTCCGGTACATGAAGGGATTAGCGGATGCGCTGGGAGCCGGGCTTGTCGTAACCAGCCCCTGGTTGGACTGGATGATCAGGTGCTCCAGATCCGGAGAGGACAGCTTGAGCAGGTTGAGGTCTGGCGAGGACATGTTGGGATTGTTCCCGCTCATGTTGGGATTCCCGTTCCCAGTTTGTCCCTGGAGAAGCTTCAGGCTGGAGGCATTGCCCCCACTGGAGAAGTTATGCGGCATGTTGCTCTTCTTGCTCATAATCTTGTGGCCTTGGTATCGATCGTAATCTGGAATTTGCCCAAAGTTGGGAACGCTATCATCGTGATAGAAGGGCGTTTCCATCTTACCCGTCATTGAAACAGCAAGATAGATTCCTCACAAGACATAATACAGCTAGAAATTGTTGTTTTCAGCCATCTGCTCCTTCCACATAGGAAAATAAAAGTGCTGTTCAAAATTCAGATGGACGTTCCTCAGCATTAAACCTACAAAAGAGTAGATGAGGTGAAATTAATCAATGGAAATCAAGTAAACAATTACTGTATAATTTCTAATGAAGCAAATAACAACATCGACGTGTTTATGTGTATTAGTAAATTGATGTGAGCAATAATCCAGCGTGATTGATCTCCATAGGGACATTCAACAACATTCAACAAAAACTACCCGCGACCACACACACACACACACACACACACACACACACAGTTTCAGTCTCTACATGATTAGTAAGTCATTAAAGTGATGAAACCAGGAAGCCTCGTTACAGTTCGTCTTCTTCCCGGCAATAAACCTGGGCTTTCCTGGCTCCGTCCACACACAGCTGAGCTTCTCTTACACTTTCTCATTCATTTCAGCACATAGTCGTTAGAAAATCCCCCGTCAAAATCCCATAGCGCGCGCGCGCACACACACACACACACGCACACACACACACACACACACACACACACACACTCGCTCTGACAGAGAATAAACAGGCAGAAGCGCCACTTACTCGAGTGTTGATCGATATAGTGATCGATAGGGAAGGTTCCCACCACACAATCCACTGCGTCAAAGCTCCGGTTAGTCACACTGTACACCAGTATAAAACAGCGCGTCGAGCGCGATCTGAACCCACGCGCCGCGCCGTGACGCGCGATGAATGAACCCCAGCTCTTCTGCTCGCTGTCACAGCGACTGAGGGACTTTCTGCTCGGGTGATTATTAATAACACACGCCCTTCTGTTCTCTCCAGTTCCTGAAACTAACGCGACAGCGCACGCGCCTCCTCCAGCTCGAACGCGTCGCGTTTATTGGCTGGTGGAGCGTCGCCGCGCGTGCACGCTCTTTTACAGGATCACGTGATTATGATACACTTTAATATGTGCTGCTGTTTTATTCAAATATATGCTCTAGGGTGAATGTTAAATTTCAGTTTGTTAAATGCCAACCAGAATGCCGTCTGTGTTTTACAGAAATGGATTTTCTTGAACAGCTTTTGAATTGAATTGTGAATTAATTATATAGCCTAGTGAATTATATTTCCAAATGCTTTGTAAACTAGTCTTTGTTATTGAAAGAACAAACACTGTAACCACACATATAGTTCTGCTTATTTTTTTCCTGTGATCTGCTTAATATTCTTTTTTTAATGTTTTCCTTCACATCAATTATTCATCGATCAAATTTTTAAGGTATAGCCTACTTACTGTTACTCATATCTTTTTATGCATTTATCTCTCTAGCTCAGACTTGGTGTTGACATTTATGCATTTGACAGATGCTTTTATCCAAAACAACTTACATTGAATTAAAGGTGCACATTTTTATCAGTTCTTCATTCCCTCGAACCCTGGCGCTGGCGTTGCAAGTTCTGCTGTTTGAGTTACAGGACTGATTGCTTGTGATGTTCTTTGTTTGTAAATTGCTTTGGATGAAAACATCTGATAAATAAATATGCACACATTGTGGAAGACACTAATATCACACACACACACACAGACACACACACACACAACTGCAGTTTTAATGACGAGTGTTTAGGGGTTTTATGTGTGTGTGTGTGAGTGTGTGTGTCTGATTCCCTTCGGGCAAGCGTTTTGTGTATCTGACCAACACCAGTCCTGATCCTGATCCGAGCTGTGACCTTCTATCCCGACTTACCTGAGAGCGACCCGGAACACAAACGCATGTGTGTGTGTATGTGTGTGTGTGTGTGTGTCTAACAGAAGTTCACTTCAAGGTCATCGGCATACACTCAAGCCTCTCCTGGATTAATTTAAAAAGAAATGATTGCGTATGCATACATTCTTCAGAGAGTTTATAGCATTTCTATATATATATATATATTTACCAATGTGTTCTAAATATATAATAATCTATCAAACTGTAACGTTCACTTCCTCACAACATGCTTTGAATTTGTTTGGTTTCATTTGATTAATTTCAGCAAAAATGTTCTGGGTTTTCAGGTTCTAATGGAGAAAAATATTAAAAAACATGTTTTTAGAAATGATATTTTGCTTGTATATTTAAATGTTTATGTGTGTTGCCAAATTAAGTCACCATAAAATGAGATATTGTTTGGCTGGATTAGAGAAGAAGGGAGGAACTGGTAAACCAAATCCTGTGAGGGAAAAATTTGGAACAGACATTATTTGAAAGGCTCATAGAAACACACAGTGCCTGTGAAGCCGTGATGAAATAATCTTTCGGCCCATTTCTGTGATGAGAAAGAGCTCTGGAACTTGTGCGGTTTGTGTCCATGTTTAATATCTCTCTCTTCCTCCTCACTCTTCCTCCTACGGCTTTTCTCCTTCACGAATGTCTGATGCTGTCAGAAAGACTCGAACGAAAGCAGACGTTCTTCGAAGGGCTTAAAAACATTTGAATGAGTTTCTGTCCCTCAGAGACACTGAACACACACCTGAGCTCACCTTTCTTTTCACTTTCAGTGTGATGTTATCAGACCATCCTGAGGTGACGGTAAACATCAGTGTATTGAGAAACACACAGATCCATCACAGCTCTAACACAAACAGTTCTCCGGAGAGCAGGGGAATAACCCAGTGTGTCAATGAGGTAGCGTCTGACACAGAAGAGTAAACATGTGTTTATTCGAGCTTAACGTGTGTGTGTGTGTGTGTGTGTTTGTGTGTGTGTGTGTGTGTGTGTGTGTGTGTGTGTGCGTGTGTGTGTGTTTGTGTGTGTGTGTGTGTGTGTGTGTGTGTGTGTGTGTGTGTGTGTGTGTGTGTGCGTGTGTGTGTGTGTGTGTGTGTGTGTATGAAAGTCCAAGAGACTCGCAGCTCGTCTGCCCCTGTTTTACTGATGGAAGAGTATCCATGTTTTCCGGCTCCGTTCCAAACCCTGAGAGTCTGATGAAACCTCAGAGACGACAGACAGATCGGCTTTTTGCCATATTTTTCAGTACTGATTCAAATGTATATAATATATATATAAAATATTTATATGAAGAGTCAACATTTGTTTTGTCCTGCTGTGTGTGTGGGTTCCTCTCAGTTCTGTCTGATTAAATAAAATTGCCATTTTATTTAAATCTCTTTATTTTTTGTTCTGGGATTGACTCTGAAAATGATGCTAGATCATTTTAAATATTAACATATGAAATATTAACTAATATTAATAAGATATAATATGATAATATATATTGCTTATAGCTGAATTGGACTCGTTTGAGCTTTACGCATTATTGAACTGGCCTGAATCAACACTGAACTGAGTTGATCTGAATGATGACTCTATTTTAGGGCTGTCTTACAGCAGAATCTGAGTTTGTCTCAAATCTGAGTTTGTCTCATCCTTGACTCTATGTGTGTTACTGTGAAGCTGCTGTGAAACGCTCTGTATTGTATGAAGCTGTAGAAATAAAGCTGTCGTGACTCCGCTCCCCATGATGGTGTAAAGCGTTTAACAGAGATGTTGACTCGAGCTGCCAGTCATTTGTCTCAGGAATCCTGTTCTGACTGGATCTAAAGAGTAGAAGGGAGATTTGGGTTGTAGGTAATAGTTTCTGGAGACGCGTCGTTAAGAGGATGATTCACATGACGAAGATGTAATCAGGGTTTGTTCATACATGTATCTGTCAAACTGGCAGTGGTTCCTCTGACAGAAGTCTCATAGAAACATCATGTGACGTATAACCAGATCTAGATGTCCGTCTTCATTATTACCAGTTCTAATGGCAAAATTAACCAGTTGATCGGCAGACCTTCTTCCTTACGGTCTAGAATAATCAATCAATCAATCACCGGAAATCTTGTCTAAACATTCTTAGATCAAGATCCATTTACTGGAGGAGCGAAATGGCTGAAGATATTAAGACTTGTTTAATGAAAAATGCATCAAAATGAAGTGAGTTTGTGCTTAAAATAAGAACTAATATCTGCCAGTGGAGTCAGAAAAATAAACTTAATTCAAAGAGAAAACATGATTATTTTTCTCCATTGGCAGATACTAGTTCTTGTTTTAAGCACAAACTCATTTCCTTTTGATGCATTTTTCATTAAACAAGACCTATTTAACAATGTTTATATATTTGTACTAGAAAACAAGATATTGTGAACCTTGTGATATTGTTAAATTTACAAGGATGGTCCATCGATATCTTTTCATCACAGGCTCTTTACTGTATAAACACATCTTTCCCACTATTGTGAACGATGTGGAGTAAATGTGTGTGAGATGAAGCAGCTCCTCATCATCACATGACTCTCTCTCTTCTGTTGCCACAGAAACATCGGTTGAATGTCAAGTTTGGACTCAGCGCCGGTTTCGAGCATCAGCAGAGAGAGAACAATTCAGATCCGCGAAGACGAGCGCGAGAAAACAAAGCATTGAAGATGTGAAAAGTGAGAGAGCCAGGAAGAAAAGAGCAGCATGTGTTGTGTTTGAGATGTGTTGTGTTAACCAGCTGAACCAGCGTATGCCGGAAAACCGATCGATCACCCAAACCAGACACAGACACAGGAACATAAAGGGTCCGTTTGATTGTTTATCCGCTAAGCTGTCTTGATTAAACATTATTGTATTTCTCAGAAGCTTTAAAGGATTAGTTCACTTCAGAATTTAAATGTCCTGATAATGTACTCTCCCTCACGTCATCCAAGATGTTCATGTCTTTCTTTCTTCAGTGGAAAAGAAATGAAGGTTTTTGAGGAACACACTCCAGATGTTTCTCCATATAGTGACTTGAATGGGGTCCAACGGGTCGAAGGTCCAGATGTGAGTTTCAGTGCAGCTTCAAAGTCTCGACACGATCCAGCCGAGGAATAAGAGTCTGATCTAGACAAACCAGCGGACATTTTATAACAAAATAAACATTTATATACTTTTAACTACAAATGCTGGTCTTGCACGAGCTGTGATGCGACACACATTACGCATTCAGGTTGAAAGGTCAAGCGTGACGTAGGTGGAAGAACAGACCCAGTTTTTACAAAGCCGTGCAAAGACTGAGTCAAACGCCATTTACAAAATAAATAAAATAAAAGGTAAAACAATAATGTCAGATGATTTTGAAGTTGGAGGAGAAAATCCCCAAACCTACACTTTCTATTTTCCTCAAAAACATTAATTTCTTTTCGATAGAAGAAAGAAAGAATATCTTGGATGACGTGGGGAGAGTTAATTATCAGGAAATTTAAATTCTGGAGTGAACTTCTCCTTTAAAATAATAATGAAAGTGAAAAACATGCATGATATAGTATTTTTTTGTAAAGCTTTCCTTCATAGATTTTGCTAGAAGAATCACAGGGTTTGTCGAACTACAGCACATGGAACGCACGGTTCTTTAAAGATGCCAGTGTTTCTGACAGCACATGCAATGCCATGTCTCGATTACCAGTCTATAAAAGCGTTGGCCAATCGTCTTCGACTGGGAAGTGAAAAGCAGAGACGTGTGATTCCAGGATGAGATGCTCAACAGGCCAATGTTTACAGAAGAAACACAAAATAACTAATGCGGTCACATGCTGCTGGCCTGACATAAGGCCGTTTCACATTCGCTCCGCCAGTTGGGTTTCTTTCATCTTCCCCATGCAACCGTAGATAATGATGAGCGCAAGGCTCCAGTGATCAACACACGAGAGCCACGGCCCAGAGAGAAATCAATCATTCATCTCCAACCACACCTTCGTTCTGTTCAGTTCTTTATGAGGATGTGGATCAGACTCAGAACTGAAGAATCTGTCTGAATCTGAGTCTGAGTCTGAATCTGAGTCTGAGTCTGAGTCTGAATCTGAATCTGAATCTGAATCTGAGTCTGAATCTGAATCTGAGTCTGAGTCTGAATCTGAGTCTGAATCTGAGTCTGAGTCTGAGTCTGAGTCTGAATCTGATTCTGATTCTGATTCTGATTCTGAGTCTGAGTCTGAATCCGAGTCCGAGTCCGAATCCGAGTCTGAGTCTGAGTCTGAGTCTGAGTCTCAATCTGAGTCTGAGTCTGAGTCTGAGTCTGAATCCGAGTCCGAGTCCGAATCTGAATCTGAGTCTGAGTCTGAGTCTGAGTCTGAATCTGAGTCTGAGTCTGAGTCTGAGTCTGAATCTGAATCTGAGTCTGAGTCTGAGTCTGAGTCTGAATCTGAGTCTGAGTCTGAATCCGAGTCCGAATCTGAATCTGAGTCTGAGTCTGAGTCTGAATCTGAATCTGAATCTGAATCTGAGTCTGAGTCTGAATCTGAATCTGAGTCTGAGTCTGAGTCTGAGTCTGAGCCTGAGTCTGAATCTGAATCTGAGCCCGAGTCTGAGTCTGAGTCTGAATCTGAATCTGAGTCTGAGTCTGAGTCTGAGTCAGAATCCGAGTCTGAGTCCGAATCCGAATCCGAGTCCGAGTCCGAGTCTGAGTCTGAGTCTGAGTCTGAATCTGAGTCTGAGTCTGAATCTGAGTCCGAATCTGAGTCTGAGTCTGAGTCTGAGTCTGAGTCTGAATCCGAGTCCGAATCTGAGTCTGAGTCTGAATCTGAATCTGAATCTGAATCTGAGTCTGAGTCTGAATCCGAGTCCGAGTCCGAATCCGAGTCTGAGTCTGAGTCTGAGTCTCAATCTGAGTCTGAGTCTGAGTCTGAGTCTGAATCCGAGTCCGAATCTGAATCTGAATCTGAGTCTGAGTCTGAGTCTGAATCTGAGTCTGAGTCTGAATCTGAGTCTGAGTCTGAGTCTGAGTCTGAATCTGAGTCTGAGTCTGAATCCGAGTCCGAATCTGAATCTGAGTCTGAGTCTGAGTCTGAGTCTGAATCTGAATCTGAATCTGAATCTGAGTCTGAGTCTGAGTCTGAATCTGAATCTGAGTCTGAGTCTGAGTCTGAGCCTGAGCCTGAGCCTGAGTCTGAATCTGAATCTGAGCCCGAGTCTGAGTCTGAGTCTGAGTCTGAGTCTGAGTCTGAATCTGAATCTGAATCTGAGTCTGAGTCTGAGTCTGAGTCTGAGTCAGAATCCGAGTCCGAATCCGAATCCGAGTCCGAGTCCGAGTCTGAGTCTGAATCTGAGTCTGAGTCTGAATCTGAGTCCGAATCTGAGTCTGAGTCTGAGTCTGAATCTGAGTCTGAGTCTGAGTCTGAATCTGAGTCTGAGTCTGAATCCGAGTCCGAATCTGAATCTGAGTCTGAATCTGAATCTGAATCTGAATCTGAATCTGAGTCTGAGTCTGAATCCGAATCCGAATCCGAATCCGAGTCCGAGTCTGAATCTGAGTCTGAGTTTGAATCGGCTGTGACACACTTTATGTTGAATGACAGGAAGAGGAATTCACTTTTTTAAATTTTTTTATTATTATTAGTGCAATACAAGCTTTGCAAAAAGAAAATATTATTACTGATATATTGTATTATAAATTAAGATACATTTACTGGAGAAGCTAATTGATTTCAGATATTAAAACAATTAAAAATGCATCAAAATTAAATGATGGAATTATTTCAGAACAATTAACAGCCACCAAATTCTCAATAATGTATGTTGTGTGAATGTTTATAGATAATGTACACAAAACATTACAGCAGTTATAGGAATGTATTTGAATTCCATTTGAATTCTGTTTCCTTGAAGGGGACATATCATAGAAATCTGACTTTCCCCGTGTGTAAGTGCTATAATCGGGTGCTTCTACCGACACAGAAAACTTCAAAAGTGAAACCCAGTAACTCTGTTCTTCTCTGAAAGCATGTAAAACAATAAGCCGATCAGATTTCGCTCCTTCTGCCGTATGAAGAGGATCTTATTATAATATCAGCAGCCCTTAATCTGCACGTTTACACACACCAGCGCATTGGGTTCTGCGAGCGCCGACAGAGACCAGTTCTAACGCACTGGAGAAGATCCAGCGACGCCTGAAACTGTTCTGTGGTTGAGCACAGACGACACTGAACACTATTGACCAGAACATGTCACCGCTGTCTTATAAACACCTCAGGAACTGTGGACACTTGTGGAAGAGTTCAACATGATGAGGAGATGATCAGTGTAACTCCACAACAACTACACAAATGTCTCCGCTAACATTCAGAAACGTGTAAAAGTGAAGCTCTCCCTGAGTCTCTCCGTAAGGCTGCACTCGCTGCTGGTTACTCCTGATTCTGGATCAGTGAGATCGGCCTGTGTTGTTATTGCCGGAGTCTCTGAAGCTCGTGTGAAGGCTCCGCCCTCTTCTGAATGGAGGTGGAGCTAAAGCTCATTTGCATTTTAAGGGACACACACAAATGGCGCGTTTTTGCTCGCACCCAAACAGGGGCAAATTTGACAAGTTATAGTAAATGATCTGGTATTTTAAGCTGAGATTTCATATCTTGTGAAAAGGGGCATAATATGTCACCTTTAAATTCTTCAATTTGTTTTTTAATTTAAATCGGACTTTGATTCCTAAGCCTGTTTCCATCTTTCTCACACACAAACACACAGACACACACAGACACACACAGACACACACACACACACAAACACCAAATCAAATGAAACTGAACAGTGAAAGTTCTCTCAGTATGGCAGATGCAGTGACTCACGGGATTTAACTAGTGTTTGTGACGCTTAATTCATTGTGACAGTCGGAAATGTTAAATCCTCGGGGCTTTGCACACACTCACGGCTAAGTAGGTTAAACAGAACAGAAGCAACTAGGATCGATTTCAGACGCTTCGCTTCAGACCGACATCCAACGTCTGATTCATGTAAACACTGATAAACAATTCATATCACGATCTCGCTCATCGGCTCGTCTAGTGTTTCACACACACTGGATTATTATACGATATTTAGTTTATATATGTTAATCCTATTCCTTACTGTGTGTCTGTGTTCATGGAGACTGAATGCGACAACGCATTCCTTCAGTTGTGGACTCATGTGTGTGTGTGTGTGTGTGTGTGTTAATGGAGACTGAATGTTGTGGACTCGTGGGTGTTCATGCATCTACATTTTAATGGCACACTGAATGTAAATCTGCATGTAATATCATATATGAGACACCTCCTGTGATGCTGTAATGAACGCAGGGAACGAACTGTGTGTGTTTGTGTGTGTGTGTGTTTGTCAACATTTCATGATTCATTAAAAAGGGTATGAGGTGCACAAAGTCTTTCACGTGTGGCATCAGTCAATAAATCCTCAGATTCTAGACTCGACACACTATAGACTCGAGTGGAGTTTGGAGTTCACACTAGTGCTGTCTAGATAGGGAGCGGGTTTACTGTAATCAGAGCTGTTTATCAAGAGCTATAGACTTTACATTAGATGACAAAGCCAAACCCAAACTCCAGATGAATCCTCACACACACACACACAAACACACACACACAGGTGTTATTGCTGGTGATGTCACTCAACTTTCTCCTGCTGCTCAGAGAAACGTCGTGTTTTTCCTTTACAGTTTTTGTGCTTTTAATGATCTTTCAAACTCACCCACTCACACGCACGCACACACACACACACACACACACACACACACACACACACACACACACACACACACACTTAAACTGATCCACGACAAACCAAACACACCATCAGGTCACACACACACACTTAAACTGATCCACGACAAACCAAACACACCATCAGCTCACACACACACACTTGAAACTGATCCACGACAAACCAAACACACCATCAGCTCACACACACACACACACACACACTCACACACTTAAACTGATCCTCGATAAACCAAACACACCATCAGCTCACACACACACACACACACACACACACTTAAACTGATCCACGACAAACCAAACACACCATCAGCTCTCACACACACACACACACACACACACACACACACCCTTAAACTGATCCATGACAAACCAAACACACCATCAGCTCACACACACACACACACCCTTAAACTGATCCATGACAAACCAAACACACCATCAGCTCACACACACACACACACACTTAAACTGATTCACGACAAACCAAACACACCATCAGCTCACACACACACACACTTAAACTGATCCACGACAAACCAAACACACCATCAGCTCACACACACACACACACACTTAAACTGATCCTCGATAAACCAAACACACCATCAGCTCACACACACACACACTTAATCTGATCCTCGACAAACCAAACTCACCATCAGCTCACACACACACACACTTAAACTGATCCACGACAAACCAAACACACCATCAGCTCACACACACACACACACACTTAAACTGATCCTCAATTCAAGAAATTAACGGAATGCATAGCTGATATAAAAAATCGGATGACTAGTAATTTCCTACTACTAAATTCTGAAAAAACAGAGATTCTAATGATTGGACAAAAAACAGCTGCTCTGTCAAGTCTTCGTCGTCGGTTAGAAACCTGTGTGTGTGTGTGTGTGTGTGTGTGCTCTTTGATGGCAATTTTTCATTTGAAAGTCACTTGACTTCTAAATCTAAATTACGCCATATGCTCTCATTAACAAATGAAGAAAAAATAGTTCATGCGTTTATGACATCAAGACTAGATTATTGTAATGCTCTACTGGGTGGTTGCCCTGCACGCTTAATAAACAAACTCCAGCTGGTCCAAAACGCCGCAGCTCGAGTTCTTACCAGAACCAGGAAATATGACCATATTAGCCCGGTTCTGTCAACACTGCATTGGCTCCCTATTAAACATCGTATACATATTAAAATATTGCTGATTACTTACAAAGCACTAAATGGTTTAGCTCCCAGTACTTGAGCGAGCTCTTAACGCATTATTAGCCTTTCACGTCTATTGCGATCTCAAAGTTCCGGCCAGTTGATAATACCTAGAATATCAAAATCGACTGCTGGCGGTAGATCCTTTTCCTATTTAGCACCAAAACTCTGGAACAGTCTTCCTACCATTGTCCGGGAAGCAGACACACTCTGTCAGTTCAAATCTAAACTAAAAACACATCTCTTTGACCTAGCATACACATAACACATTATACATTTCTATTATTCAAATCAGTTAAATGTTCGGCTACATAGATTAGCTCAGCTAGAAACAAACTTTGTTGTATTATTTTCATGTTATCACTGTGAAGCCCCTTGATAGCAACTTTCTCCAATTAAATGAGAGTAAAACTGAGGTTTTGATTGTAGGCTCTCCCGTCTCATCTTGCTTTCCTGATCATTTGGGTTCTTTATCCCTAAAGACTGAGAATCATGTAAAGAGTTTAGGGGTAATTATGGACTCAGCACTTAACTTTAAGAAACAGATCGGTGCTGTTGTCAAAGGAAGCTTTTTTAACCTGAGATCAATTGCTAAAGTAAAGCATTTTTTATCTAGTGAGATTTAGAAATTGTAGTTCATTCTTTTATTACATCTAAGCTTGACTACTGCAATTCTTTATATATCGGTCTCCCCCAGACTCTTCTTGTCCGCCTACAGTTAGTGCAGAATGCAGCGGCAAGGCTTTTAACGGGGGTGCGAAAGAGAGAACATATTACTCCCGTCCTGCAATCCCTACATTGGCTACCGGTCAAATTTAGGATTGATTTTAAAATTCTTTTGTTTGTTTACAAGGCATTGTCAGGCCTTGCCCCCCAGTACATCAGTGATCTTCTAGTTCCTTACTCTCCTTCTAGAGTTCTAAGGTCCTCCGATCAACGACTTTTAAAAGTACCTCGTTGTAATTTAAAATCAAAAGGAGATCGTGCTTTTTCCGTGGTAGGTCCCAAACTTTGGAATAGTCTCCCATTCCATGTGAGGTCAGCTCCATCGATTACAACTTTTAAGTCTTATTTAAAAACTTATTTATTTTCTTTAGCTTTTGAATAAAGTATGTCTGTTTTGTTGTATGATTTTTATGTTATTATTCTGTAAAGCACTTTGGGGCAACGTCTGTTGTTTAAAAAATGTGCTATATAAATAAAGTTGCTTGCTTGCTTGCTTGCAAGCCTCAGAAAACACTGACAAAGAGCCCCAGAAAACACTAACGAAGAGCCCCAGAAAACACTGACGAAGAGCCCCAGAAAACACTGACGAAGAGCCCCAGAAAACACTGACGAAGAGTCCCAGAAAACACTGATGAAGAGTCCCTGAAAACACTGATGAAGAGTCCCAGAAAACACTGATGAAGAGTCCCAGAAAACACTGACGAAGAGCCCCAGAAAACACTGACGAAGAGCCCCAGAAAACACTGACGAAGAGCCCCAGAAAACACTGACGAAGAGTCCCAGAAAACACTGACGAAGAGCCCCAGAAAACACTGACGAAGAGCCCCAGAAAACACTGATGAAGAGTCCCAGAAAACACTGATGAAGAGCCCCAGAAAACACTGACGAAGAGTCCCAGAAAACACTGATGAAGAGTCCCAGAAAATACTGACGAAGAGCCCTAGAAAACACTGATGAAGAGTCCCAGAAAACACTGATGAAGAGTCCCAGAAAACACTGATGAAGAGTCCCAGAAAACACTGACGAAGAGCCCCAGAAAACACTGACGAAGAGTCCCAGAAAACACTGACGAAGAGTCCCAGAAAACACTGACGAAGAGTCCCAGAAAACACTGACGAAGAGTCCCAGAAAACACTGATGAAGAGTCCCAGAAAACACTGACAAAGAGCCCCAGAAAACACTGATGAAGAGTCCCAGAAAACACTGACGAAGAGTCCCAGAAAACACTGAGAAGAGTCCCAGAAAACACTGACGAAGAGCCCCAGAAAACACTGACGAAGAGTCCCAGAAAACACTGACGAAGAGCCCCAGAAAACACTGACGAAGAGCCCCAGAAAACACTGACGAAGAGTCCCAGAAAACACTGACGAAGAGCCCCAGAAAACACTGACGAAGAGTCCCAGAAAACACTGAGAAGAGTCCCAGAAAACACTGACGAAGAGCCCCAGAAAACACTGACGAAGAGCCCCAGAAAACACTGATGAAGAGTCCCAGAAAACACTGACGAAGGGTCCCAGAAAACACTGACGAAGAGTCCCTGAAAACACTGATGAAGAGTCCCAGAAAACACTGACGATCAAGTGTTTAACTGTGTGACCTGACTGCTCGTCTTCATCTCTTCATCTCTTCATCTCACTGCCTTACTTTACAGATCGGGTTCATCGTTCTCCGTTTACTTCATGCAGACGGTGTTCAACAAACTGTCTAATAACAACACAAAGTTTAGACAAACTAAAGTGTAAACTTTCATTATTAACAGCGAGTGATGGGAGCAACACGATAAAAACAGAAATAAACCAACGGGAAAATGTGTTGATAGAGAACAAGTGAAGGAATGCTCTTCCTCAGTCTCGTTTCCCAGCACTAATATCTAAACATTCTCAAGATACATTTACTGGAGAAGAAGCAGAATGGAGTCAGAAAATAATCTCAATTCAAAGGGAAAACAAGATTATTTTTCTGACCTCGCTGGAAGATGAGTAATTTAGATTATTTTTTGGATCATAAAATGAATCACATTTATAAGAGTGTAAAGTGAATGAATGTATTCTAGAAACTGTTGAGTGATAGTTTGAGTATGAGCTCATTCAGTGTGTGTGTGTGTGTGTGTGTGTGTGTGATTCCCCAATCTCTCTGTATCAGCAGCAATGACTGATGGGTAATTTCTGTGAGCCCTGAATTCACTCTTAAAGGGTTAGTTCACCCAAAAATGAAAATTAAGTCATTAATTACTCACCCCCATGCTGTACCAACCCCGTAAGACCTTCGTTCGTCTTCGGAACACAAATGAAGATATTTATGATTAAATCTGAGAGGTGGATGACTGCTACATAGGCTGCCTAAGGGAATGAAACTTGAAAGAAAGTTGAAAGGCCCAGAAAGGCAACAGTGGCTCAACTATAAGTTTATCAAGCGACGAGAATACTTTTTGTGCGAAAAAACAAACAAAAATAACGACTTTATTCGACTATTCCTTTTCTTCCTTGTAGGCCTGAAACGAGACTTCAAGAGATTTCCACGACGCACGCGCGAGAACTGAACTGAAGTAGTTGAAGGAGATCGCAATTCTCGCGCATGCGTCGTGGAAATCTCTCGAAGTCTCGTTTCAGGCCTACAAGGAAGAAAAGGAATAGTCGAATAAAGTCGTTATTTTTGTTTGTTTTTTCGCACAAAAAGTATTCTCGTCGCTTGATAAACTTATAGTTGAGCCACTGTTGCGACATGGAATATTTAAACATTTTCTTTAATGACTTTCTGGGCCGTCAAGTTTCATGCCCTTAGGGAGCCTATGTAGCAGTCATGAACCTCTCAGATTTAATCATAAATATCTTCATTTGTGTTCCGAAGACGAACGAAGGCCTTACGGGGTTGGTACAGCATGGGGGTGAGTAATTAATGACTTAATTTTCATTTTTGGGTGAACTAAGCCTTTAAAGACATTCTGTCATCATTCACGAGTTAGACACAGAATGTAGATCGAGATTAAAGATGCTTAAAGCGAAGGAGACCCTCATCAGCGATAAGATTCTTTAATACTCTTATTTATCTTTATATATCTATGTACTTTTATTCAAAGAGAGGTATACATTTGATCAATTCGTGGATAATATTCTCCTTTTTTTGTTTCACAGAAAATAGGTTTAAAAACAAGATAAAACTCAATTATCAACGCTGATTATTACAGTTTTTTTGGATTGCTTAAGCACGATTTTCAAAACAGGGCCCATGTTTACAAAACACTACACACAATTAGCAAAACACTACAGATCATTTGCATAATTAAACACTCTTGTAAAAACTATACACTTCTGTTTAAAAAACACACTTTGTTACCATATGAAACACACACGTTTCACATTACTATACTCTGTTTGCACGAGTTACACTCTGGTGTGATAAACCTAAAACACTTTTAGCACTTCTACTTCCCTATGATTAGAGTAGGCTACTATCAACAAAGTACAAATATAATGTAAATTCACCAAACACTACACAAGACCAATGTTGCAGACTGAAGAAACTCATTTATTTCTCAACACGCCCAAAATGTTGACATGGAGATTCATAATACTGTAACAAAATGTCATTTTACGTATTGTACCTTAAGTTTACTGTAAAAAAAAAAAAAAAAAAAAAAAAAAAAACCCTAGCTGGATCTGGCCAGAGAATTTCATCAACATCGCAGGCATGTTGTCATTAGCAAGACACCTTGGAAAGAAACGTCTTGAATGCCGAATCCATCCTTGCATTGCTGCTACCTCCATCTGGTCACAGGCCTCCTCCATGGCTTGGATGAGGGGTACCTCAGCCTGGAGACGGAGATCATACACCTTCCACCGCCATGCCGAGAAAAACTCTTCTATAGGGTTGAGGAATGGAGAGTATGGTGGAAGATATAGGACGGCGAAATGTGGATGTTGCTGAAACCAGTTCTGAACCAGAGCAGAGCGGTGGAAAGACACATTGTCCCAGTCAGACAACAATGTATTGCATATGATCGATTTGATTTGCTGCTGTTATGTTGTGCAATTTGTCCAAGAATGTAAGTATGAGTGCTGTGTTGTAAGGGCCCATATGGGCATGGCGGTGGAGGACCCCATTCTGTGTAATGGCTGCACAGAGTGTTGTATTACCCCCACGTTGCCCTGGGACATTGACTATAGCCCTGTGGCCAATGATGTTTCTTCCCCTCCGTGTTCTCGTCAGGTTGAACCCAGCCTCATCTACGTAAATGAACTCATGCTGGATCTCCTCTCCATCCATTCGTAAAACTCTCTGAAGAACAGTGTCAGGCAAAATTGTGTAGTTCAGTGTAGATATAGTATACATATTACAGTACAGTAAAAGATTATGAGACAGTATGCAAGATCACACTGCTAAAGTGAATCCATAGCTCTGCATAATCATGCCGCAGTCGTTTCACTCATTCGGAATTGCGCTCGAAAGGCACTCGATAAATTAGCTTCATTTAAATATGTTTTTTTTTATAGGATGCGTGCCAGTGTTGATGTTTAGACCTGATGGATATCGTTGAAACTAGTTATTGACAATGTTAGCTTGGAGCTGATTGAGTGTTATAGCATTGTTGGCCAAAACCATGTTTACAGTACTATCTCCCTCTCTTGCTGTTCTGTGAACATAAGAGGCCTTCCCCCTTGTCGTTCCTGACCCTCAATCCTATGTAGAAAAAAACAAAACAATAGTACAGTAATTTCACAGGAAAAGGTAACAGAAGTGCTGATAGTGCATAGAATACAGTACTGTAAGCAGTTACTGAAACCGTGCAGATGTTTTTGATATGATGATATTTTTACAATACCTATTTTCCAGTCGAAATGTTCTCATAACACTTTCCACTGTGTATCGGCTTAGATTTGGCTGTACTCGCAGTCTAGCCTCCCTCAGCGTCAGGCCGTGGTTGACAACGTGATCAACCAGTGTTGCGCGGATCTCATTTGTCAGATTCGGTCCTCTTTGAGCACCTTCTTGTCTTCCTCTTCCTCTTCCTCTACCTCCAGCATGGCCTCCATCTCTTCCTCTTCCTCTGCTGATTCCTCCTCTGTTGATTCCTCTTCCTCGTTCTCCTCCTCGTCTTACTCTTTCTCTGTCTCT
>CM060595.1:61588921-61641421 GCA_030578255.1 Tiaroga cobitis | reverse complement strand
GCCTTGTGGTACGCCATACTGAACTTGTGATCGATAAGACATCTCTTCATTTACTGCTACAAACTGATAACGGTCAGATAAGTATGATTTAAACCATGCTAGTGCAATTCCACTAATGCCCACATAGTTTTCTAGTCTATTTAAAAGAATGTTGTGGTCAATGGTTTCAAATGCAGCACTAAGATCGAGTAACACTAATAGAGAGATACAACCACGATCGGATGATAAGAGCAAATCATTTGTGACTCTAATGAGAGCGGTCTCAGTACTATGGTACGGTCTAAATCCGGACTGAAAATCCTCGCAGATATCATTTCTTTCTAGAAAGGAACATAGTTGTGAAGATACTGCTTTTTCTAATATCTTTGACAGAAAAGGCAGATTCGAGATTCAAGTTGTGGTTTTTTAACAAGCGGTTTTATCGTAGCCAGTTTAAAGGTTTTTGGTACGTATCCTAGAGACAAAGATGAATTAATGATATTAAGAAGAGGATATATGACCTCTGGAAACATATCTTTCAGTAGCTTAGTCGGTATAGGATCTAACATACAAGTTGTCGATTTAGATGATGTCACGGTATACAAGACCACTGGTTCCTTCTCGTCTCGTGTTTATGTTGTTGTATGAAAGCACGTGTGTAGTGGGTGTGGCTGAGTGACATTCCTTGATCCGCTCCAGCTGTTCATCATCTCATCACCAGCTGCAGCCGATCTCATCTCTCTATATATACTCACCGTTTTCTCATTCCCTTTGTCAGATCGTTGGTTGATGTCTCGTGTGTTGTTCCTGTGCCGTTCTCCTGCCGTTTGCCTCGTCGTGTTCCTGTGGATTTGTTGTCTTGGTGTTGGATTGTCGTTTCGTGTCTTCACTGCACGGACTCCTCACCTCACGGATTGCACTTCACGGATTCTTCTCTTCACGGACTCCACTTCACGGATTCGTCACGCTGGCCATCAAAGTCCCTGTGTCATCAATCCACACCCGTGTCATCCTTCTATGTTCGTGTATTTCTGACCAATAAATTGAGTAACCTGCTTTTGCTTCCTGTTTCGTTTATCGATCATGACAGATGATTTAACAAGTTTAGACAATTCTTCCTCTTCTATAGCAATGAATGAATCTAATTTTTCCTCAGGGAGACTACAATGCACTCCCTGATGCGATACTGTAGTAGACGGTTGCATAGTTATAATTTTCTCTCTAATATTATCAATCTTGTAAGTAAAGAAGTTCATAAAGTCATTACTGCTGTGCTGCTTGGAAACTTCAGAAGCAGAAGCTTTATTTCTTGTTAATTTAGCAACTGTTTCAAATAAATACCTCGGGTTGTGTTTGTTTTCTTCTAAGAGAGTCGAAAAATAAGCAGATCTAGCAGTTTTTAAGGCATTTCTGTACACACCAGTGTATGGTGTGTATGTGAGAGTGTCAAGTCAAGTCAAGTCAAATATATTTATATAGCGCTTTTCACAATACAGATTGTATCAAAGCTGCTTCACAGTATCAATCAAAACAACTTAACAATGTTTGTTTATTACTGGAAAAAAGACATCCAAGTTTGGTAGAGCTGATCAATGGTATGATTGGTTAATTAATTTGAATATCCCCAACTGAGCAAGCCAAAGGCAACAGTGGCAAGGAACCGAAAAACTCCATCCAGTGACCTAAAGGTGTCCTAACACACCATCAGATGACCCAATGGAGAAAAAAAAACCTTGGGAGAACCCAGGCTCAGTCGGGGGCCAGTTCTCCTCTGGCGTTTATGAACTAGAGGCCGAATTTACAGTAACTGTAAGATAAAAAATTTATATGAATGCCTGGCTAAATAGATGCGTCTTTAGTCTAGTTTTAAACTGGGAGAGCGAGTCTGAGCAATGAACAATATCAGGAAGGCTATTCCAGAGCTTCGGAGCTAAATGTGAAAATGCTCTGCCTCCTTTGGTGAGTGTGTGTGTAAGTGTGTGGTGTGTTTGTGAGTGTATGGTGTGTTTGTGTGAGAATGTATAGTGTTTGTGTGTGAGTGTACAGTGTGTTTGTGTGAGTGTAGAGTGTGTGTGTGTGTGTGTGTGTGTGTGCCCACACATGCTCTAAGACGTGACACCTGGTGATTCACCAGTGAGATTCACCTGAGTCATTTAGCAAAGATAAATAGAGGCATCAGTGGCAGCGAAACACACAGATCCGCTGAACGCTGAAGCTTCAAAACACGATTAAAGTGTTTGCTTGCTTTTCTGTAGAGACGGCCAGGTAAGAGCATGTTTCTGTTGTTCTGTAACGATCTTAATTCATATTAAAATGAATATGACAATCTTCATCACAGAAAGAGTCTGGGCTGTAAATGATGCGTGTGGGTCATGTGGTTTAGCAGAGTGCTTCACATCAGTGTTATATTAACATTGGCACCACACTTCGTGTTATAGCAATTCATTATTCATTAGCGCCGGCTGCTCGGTTCTGGATGATTTACACTGAGTGTATTAATAACTGAAGTTTAGATAAAGTTAATGATGTTTGATGTTCATGTGTCCCTCAGCGGATCTTTGGGGCCCTATTTTAAGGATCTTATGTGCATGGTCTAAAGCGCTCGGCTCAAGCGCACTTACGTGTCTGAATCCACTTTTCCTAGTTTTACGACGGGACAAATGGTTGGCGATCCCGGCGCTGGTCTAAAAGGGTCGTCTCTAATCTCTTAATGAGAATTGGGTGTTTTTTGGGCTTTACGTGTAATAAACCAATCAGAGTCTCATCTCTCATTCCTTTTAAATGCCAGTTGCGCTCACGCCATGACGGATTCGCTATTTACATGGAGGAAAATAGCAAGCGGAAAAACTGAACACTTCTCCAGCGAGGAAACTGTGAGTTTAAAGAGTTTTGAGTTTAAAGCTGTGTGTGTGTGTGTGTGTGTGTGTGTGTGTGTGTGTGTGTGTGTGTGTGTGTGTGTGTGTGTGTGTGTGAGGTTAAAGCGAGACCATCTACAGGACAAGCCGGATTAACCATATCTTTATGTACAAAATAATACTCTTTTACATTGTAATCCTTTTATTTTTCATATTTGGTGTGTATGTGCATCCCTGTGTGTAATAAGCAGAGTGTGTGTGTGTGTGTGTGTAATAAGCAGTGTGTGTGTGTGTGTGTGTGTGTGTGTGTGTGTAATAAGCAGAGTGTGTGTGTGTGTGTGTGATAAGCACAGTGTTTGTGTAATAAGCAGTGTGTGTGTGTGTGTGTGTGTGTGTAATAAGCAGACTGTATGTGTGTGTGTGTGTGTGTGTGATAAGCAGAGTGTTTGTGTAATAAGCAGAGTGTGTGCGTGTGTGTGTGTGTAATAAGCAGACCGTATGTGTGTGTGTGTGATAAGAAGAGTGTTTTTGTAATAAGCAGAGTGTGTGTGTTGTGGACACGCCTATAGGCGCACTTTATTAACGCTCTCTTTAGATAACAAGAAATGCGCCATTGACTTTATAGCAGGTTTCAGTTGGTCAACAGTTCCTCAAAATAGCAACGGTCCAACAATGCGCCTGAACACACACCTGGCTCTCAGACCAGCAAATGCATTCGCTATTTAAACAACGTGGCACATGTCGTGAAAATGAAAACTGTGTTGAGCTGAAACTAGCAGAACACACTTCCGTCGCGCCACATTGCACCGAGTGTATGATAGGGCCCTGAGTCCCAACCGAGATTTTCCAGCTTATCCTTCAAAGATTTTTCCCACAGTCGCACAATTCACTCCCCTGCTTTGAATTCAGCGTTGCAGGTCTAAAAAACACAAAAGTGGGTCAGAAGTGAATAATTTCTTGAGCCCAGCTGAATGTCAGAAGACATGAAGGTTCTGAGGGCATTTTAATAAGCGGCACCAAATATTCAATATTCCTCCCCGCGGATGGACAGGCGAGAGCGACTGCAGGCTAACGCTAGCGGCTAACGCTAGCGGCTAACACTGAGCGCCGGAACCGAGACGTTTAAAGTAAGCCTCGCAGGCACTCGTGTGATCAAACGCATCGAGGCATTTAATGCTAAACACACGCCGCTCCGAACACGACACACAGAGAAACACATCTGTCCCTTACAATCAGTCACATCATGTGTGTTTCTGCACTGCAAACATCTCGCTCTTCCTCAGTGTTTCTGTCTCGGTTTCCAGCGCAAATATCTAATCATTCTTACTTCAGGATACATTTACTGGAGAAGCAAAAATGACTGAAGATATTACATATTGTTTAAAGAAAAATGTGTCAAACTGAAGTGAGTTTGTGCTTAAAACAAGAACAAATATCTGCCAATGGAGTCAGAAAAATTATCTTAATTCAAAGTGTAAACAAGATTATTTTTCTGACTGCATTGGCAGATATTTTCTCTTACTTTAAGCATTAATTTTGACACATTTTTCACTAAACAAGACTTAATATCTTCAGTCATTTTGCTTCTTCTCCAGTAAATGTATCTTGATTTCTGCCACCAACTTACTTACACGGGGCGTTCCTCAAGGTTCGGTTCTTGGTCCACTCTTGTTTATCATCTATATACACCCACTTGGTAGCATCATACGCAGGCATGGACTACAATTCCATTGCTATGCAGATGACATCCAAATTTACCTCACCACCAGCTCCGATAGACCATCCCTGCCTGACTCACTAACTGCATGCATCAGGGACATAAAGCATTGGATGTCCCTTAACTTCCTCAAATTAAATGATAATAAAACTGAGATATTAGTGATTGGTTCTCCAGCCTCAGTCAAAAGGATGGACCAGTCATTCTATATTGATGGTTTTCATATAAAGCCTTCATCACTGACTCGCAACCTCTGTGTCTTATTTGACTCAACTCTGTCTTTTGGCTCTCATATTTCTTCCATTGTCAAAAACTCTTTCTTTCATCTTCGAAATATTGCTCGTCTAAGACCATCTCTCACTTTAGCTGACGCCGAACTCTTAATTCATGCATCAATCACATCACGTCTGGATTACTGCAATGCTTTATTTCTTGGCCTTCCCAAAAAACTTATTGCAAGATTGCAGTACGTCCAAAACTCAGCAGCAAGAGTTCTCACCTCCACCAGGCGTTCTGCTCACATTACTCCGGTGCTTCATGACCTTCACTGGTTACCTGTTTCATCACGTATCCACTTTAAGGTATTGCTTTTAACATATAAGGCATTAAACGGTCTTGCACCCCCATATTTGTCTGATCTACTTTTGACCTACCGTCCTGCACGCTCTCTCAGATCAACTGAACTTGGTTTACTGTCCATCCCTCGTTTTCGATTATCTACAGTAGGTGGAAGGTCATTCAGTGTTAATGCGCCAACATTATGGAATTCACTGCCCCTTTCACTTCGAAATATCTCATCAGTGACTGCTTTCAAGACACAATTAAAAACATATCTGTTTAATATGTACTTCGTCTAAATGTGATTATATGTGTCTTTTGTGATTGTAAGTTGTGCGTCAGTGTTAAATGTATTATAAAGGTATCATGTAAAGCGACCTTGAGCTTTGGAAAGGCGCTATATAAATAAAACTTCTTCTTCTTCTTCTTCTTCTGCTGAAAAACAAGGCAAAAACACAGAGGAAGAGCATGAGCACGTGTAGTTTAAGAGAACCACACTCTAAAGTTTTTCTGCCTGCAATCAGAGACGTTACTATAACTGAAATTAAAAACATACTCTATATTTCTCAACATTGTTGCAACATTACAAGTCTGATAATTACATTTGGAAAATGTTAAACTCACATCTTTAACAACCGGCTTTTTATCACTTATGACATCCAACAATCGTATCTTAATCATTGCCTTCTGAGAAATGTTTACTTTTGTTTAGAGCAAAACTGACTATTATCTAAATCCCTTAATTACTTTCTCCCTGCGTGTCCGAGCATCAGACGCTTCAACATCTGATCTTACAATTACTGTAATAAGTATATCACATGTAGATGGAGAACACAGCTGTAAAATAAAGTGCTACCCCCATTTCTTTATAAAAAGGAACATAGTTGTGAGGATACTGCCTTTAAAGGACTTAAATCGGCCTGTAATTGACTAATTCTGTAGGATCAAGTTGCGTTTTTTTAACAAGCGGTTTAATCATAGCCAGCTTAAAAGTTTTTGGTTAGTATCCTAATAATGATGAATTAATAATATTAGAGGATCTTTGACTTCTGGAAGCATCTCTATACCAACTGAACTACTGAAAGAAGTGTTACCTATAGTGGAAGAGGCTCTTCTCAATATTATTAACTCATCTTTATCTTTAGGTCATGTTCCAAGAACGTTCAAGCTGGCTGTTATAAAACCTCTTATTAAGAAACCACATTTAGATCCAAATAACCTAGCAAATTACAGACCCATTTTGAATCTTCCATTTATGTCAAAAATATTAGAAAAAGTTGTGTCCGCTCAACTCGGCTCTTTCTTGCGAGAAAACGACATCTATGAAAAGTTTCAGTCTGGATTCAGGCCACATCATAGCACTGAAACTGCGCTTGTTAGAATCACAAATGATTTACTTTTAGCTTCGGACCAAGGCTGTATCTCAGTACTAGTTTTACTTGATCTTAGTGCTGCGTTCGACACTATAGATCACACAATACTCTTAGATCGACTACAAAATTACACTGGTGTTCAAGGACAAGCATTAAGCTGGTTCAGGTCATACTTATCTGACCGCTACCATTTCGTCTACTTAAATGGAGAAAAATCGATCATAACTTCGGCAAACTATGGAGTGCCGCAGGGATCTGTGTTAGGCCCTTTATTATTCTCAATATATATGCTGCCACTTGGTAATATTCCAAGGAAACATGGAATTAGTTTCCATTGTTATGCTGATGACACTCAAATATATATTTCATCACGGCCAGATGAATACGCTAAATTATCCGAATTGACAGATTGTGTTAAAGATATAAAAGATTGGATGACGCGTAATTTTCTTTTATTAAATCCAGACAAGACAGAGGTAATACTTATCGGTTCTAAAAACCGTCCACAAAACCTTTCACAGCACAACTTTAACATAGTAGGATGCCCTGTTACTTTATCCGCTACAGTAAAAGACCTGGGTGTTACATTAGACTGCAACCTGTCTTTTGAAAAGCATATTTCATATGTTACAAAAACAGCCTTTTTCCACCTTAGAAACATTGCTAAGCTACGTAATATGCTATCAGTCTCTGATGCAGAAAAGTTAGTTCATGCATTCATGACCTCGAGACTAGATTACTGTAATGCTTTATTAGCTGGTTGTCCTGCATCTTCAATAAACAAGCTACAGTTAGTCCAAAATGCAGCCGCTAGAGTTCTTACTAGATCAAGAAAATATGATCATATAACACCGATTTTATCATCACTTCATTGGTTACCTATAAAGGTATTGCTTTTGACTTATAAAGCTCTAAATGGTTTAGCTCCAGTCTATTTAACGGATCTTCTATCGCCTTACAATCCATCGCGCTCTTTAAGATCACTAAATTCGAGGCTTCTGGTCATTCCTAGGATATCCAGATCCACCAAAGGAGGCAGAGCCTTTTCACATTTAGCTCCGAAGCTCTGGAATAGCTTTCCTGATATTGTTCGTTGCTCAGACTCGCTCTCCCAGTTTAAAACTAGACTAAAGACGCATCTATTTAGCCAGGCATTCATATAAATTTTTTATCTTACAGTTACTGTAAATTCGGCCTCTAGTTCATAAACGCCAGAGGAGAACTGGCCCCCGACTGAGCCTGGGTTCTCCCAAGGTGTGTTTTTCTCCATTGGGTCATCTGATGGTGTGTTAGGACACCTTTAGGTCACTGGATGGAGTTTTTCGGTTCCTTTCCACTGTTGCCTTTGGCTTGCTCAGTTGGGGATATTCAAATTAATTAACCAATCATACCATTGATCAGCTCTACCAAACTTGGATGTCTTTTTTTTCCAGTAATAAACAAACATTGTTAAGTTGTTTTGATTGATACTGTGAAGCAGCTTTGATACAATCTGTATTGTGAAAAGCGCTATATAAATATATTTGACTTTGACTTTGACTTTGACTCTTTCAGCAGCTAGGTCGGTATGATCTAACATACAAGTTGTAGGATCGATTTAGATGATTTAAAGAGTTTAGACAATTCTTCCTCTCCTATAGTAATGACTGAATGGAAGTTTTCCTCAGGGAGACTACAATGCACTTCCTGATGCGATACTGTAGTAGACGGTTGCATAGTTATAATTTTGTCCCTGATATTATCAATCTTATAAGTGAAGAAGGTCATAAAGTCATCACTGCTGTGTTGCTTGGACACTTCTGAGCTTGAAGCTTTCTTTTTCGTTAGTTTAGCCACTGTTTCAAATAAATACCCAGGATTATGTTTATTTTCTTCTAGTAGGGTTGAAAAATAAGCAGATCTAGCAGCTTTTAAAGCCTCTCTGTAAGCAATCGAGCTCTCTTTCCACGAAATCCGAAATACCTCTAGTTTAGTTTCCTTCCAGTTGCGCTCCATTTTTCTGGCTGCTCTCTTAAGGGCCCGGGTGTGCTCGCTGTACCACGGCGTTGGACTATTTTCTTTAATCTTCTTTAAGTGCAACAGAGCAACTGCGTCTAAAGTGCTGGAAAAGAGAGAGTTAAACGTTTCTGTTGCAATATCAAGTTCTTCTAAGCTATCCGGGATGCTGAGATGATGAAACTGATTAGGAAGATTATTGATAAAGCAATCTTTAGTGGCAGAAGTTATAGGTCTAACGTATTTATAACACGGAGTCGGCTTTGCAGCCTTGGCTAAATGTAATTTACATGAGACTAGATAATGATCTGAGATGTCATCGCTCTGCTGCAGAATATCAACGGCATCAACATCTATTCCATGTGATAATATTAGATCTAGAGTATGATTACGACAATGAGTAGGTCCTGACACGTGTCGTCTAACTCCAATTGAGTTTACATTGTCTTTAAATGCCAATCCCAATGCATATTTTTCATTATCTACATGTATATTAAAATCACCAACAATTAGGACTTTATCTGCAGCCAATACTAATTCTGATAGAAAGTCTTTGCCATTTATCAACTAAATGTTTGGGACACAATTGTGTGAGAGGGGACGTTGACAATTAATTTATAATAAACTGCAATATTCCATAAAAAAACAAGAATTTTCCATTTGCTTTCACTGTGACTTAAAACTAAGTCTTCATGAGGAGGCTGAAACACGCGTGTCTGTAACACACACACACACACACACACACACAGTTGGAGCTGTCAGCTGTGTTGTTGTTTTGGGCGGCACAGCCATGGTAATGTCCTCTGAGAAGAACGAACGAATGCTTGGCACAACGCGATACTGTTGACTTTACGAGAGAATAAACACAAGCAGCGTCCGTCCGTATGTGTGTGTGTGTGTGTGTGTGTGTGTGTGTGTGTGTGTGTGATTATGAGCCTCACACCCTGCGCTAAGTTTCACCCAATGACGACAGTAACTTTGAAGTAATGATGAGTGTGTGTGTGTGAGTGTGTGTTTCATAAGTCAGCGTGTGTGTGTGTGGTGTGATCGTGGGGCGGAGAGTGTTTTGGCAGCGCTGAGGTTTTGTCATGAGTGTGTGTGGTGTTCCTCCCCCAGATCTGAGATGAGTCACGATGATCTTCACTCATTAGTGCTGTTCCCTACACACCGAACCTGAGGAAGAGAAGAGCCAGAACTACGAGCTGAGAAGTGAAATAAACACAGAAGAAACTTTCCTGGCTGGACTTCGGTGAGATCACGCACTGACCTCCATCCTACAACAACAGCGAAGCTTCAGACAGAAAGAAGGATTCTGTTTTCATTTATTCGCCCTCATGTTGTTCAAACCCGTATGACTTGCTTTCACACGGCAAAAATGCGTTTCTCACTCATTTCTGTCTTGTTTCCAGTCCACATATCTACAAATACTTGGTAACACTTTACAAAAAGTTCATTAGTTAACATTAACTACCTTAGTGAACATGAGATGAACAATACTTCTACAGCATTTATTAATCTTAGTTATTATTAATTTCAATATTTCCTAATGCATTCTTAAAATCAAAGGATGTATTTGTGAACATTAGTTAATGCACTGTGAACTAACATGAACAAACAACGAACAATAAACATTAACAAAGAATAATAAATACAGTAACAAATGTATTGCTCATTGTAGTTAATGTTAATAAATTGTAAAGTAAGGTACAATAAGGTACAATGTAAAGTAATGTACCTTATTGTAAAGTGTTACCCAATTCTTAAATCAAGATGCATTTACTAATTAGTAAGTAAAATATTATGTCTTGTTTTCTGGGGAAATAAATAAAAATGAAGTGAGTTTTTTCTTAAAACATGCAAAAGTATCTGCCAATGGGATAAGAAAAATAATCTTGTTTCTGTTTGAATTAACATTATTTTTCTGTCCCCGTTGGCAGATAATTTAGCTTGTTTTAAGCAAAAACTCACTTAATTTTTATTTATTTCCCCAGAAAACAAGACATAACATCTTATGGCACTTCACTCATCTATAAATGCATCTTGATGTAAGAATGTTTAGATATTTGGACTGGAAACAAGACAAAACACTGAGTAAGAAAAGCATTTTTTGCAGTGTGTGTCGGTTCTCGCTGCTCTTTTACATCATCTCAAACCGATCCCTGAAAATCTCCTAACAGGCGAAACTGTACAACCGGCAGTGTGTGTGTGTGTGTGTGTGTGTGTGTGTGTGTGTGTGTCGAATCTTCTGAAGTCACTCTTCATGTGAGTGTTTCTGTGGTGAGACTCAACAAACACATTAGTCTCATTTTGACCCGTATTACACACACACACACACACACACACACACACTTTAATGGTTTGTTTGTCATTCGTTTGGCCCGGTTTAAGCCTCAGGCTCTTCCACATCATTCCGGCACAGAATCACACGCAGAAGAAACACAAGCGTCCCTGAACACACACACACACACACACACTAGAGATCCCAGTTCTTCTCTTACACATCAGAACTATTACTGATTAAACCCTTGCATTAGTTGCGAACATCATGAAACGTGAGTGTGTTGAGCGATGAGAACAACATTATCTTCTTTCTCTCTTCTTTCTTTTGGAGGGAAATGTTTTCCTGTGTTTTCGTGGTTGTCATGGACACCAGCACTCCTGGCTTATGAAATGACAAAATGCTTATAAAGTTACGTAACTTTATTCTAGTAATTTCCCCATTAGCAGGAGCCGATCTTACACTGCTGTTACTGTACGTTTGCTTCCAGAACAAAGGTTGAAACCGCTGTTGAAGAACTGAGCAATATTTTCATTTTCTCATATTTATGAATCATCTTAATTTAATCCTGAAAATCTTCCTCAAGCAGCACAACTTGCTATAAATGGAGGGCCAGGTTAAATTGACCAGCAAACAACTAATTAAGTTCTAGAACATTTTGCTAACATTCGCATTAAGTTATAAAAATATTTCTGAATGTTCTCCCAACATTCATAACGTCCAGGTTACACACACTCACACTCACGCACACACACACACACACACACACGCACGCACGCACGCACGCACGCACGCACGCACGCACGCACGCACGCACGCACGCACGCACGCACGCACGCACACACACACACACACACACACACACACACACACAGCTGTGTCTTTGTGATATATGAGGACATTCCATAGGCGTAATGACTTTTATACTGGACAAACTGTATATTCTATCCCCCTACACTGCCCCTATCCCTAAACCTACCCATCACACACACACACACACACACACACACACACACACACACACACACACACAGCCCCTATCCCTAAACCTACCCATCACAGGAGACATGCTGCATTTTTACATTAAAAAAAACACATTGTTTTTTTATGTTTTTTAAGCTATTTGAAATATGAGGACTCATGCAATGTCCTCATATATCACGTGTAAGTTGTAATACCAGTGTAATATGCATATCATTATACACATTTGTGTCCTCATATATCACAAAAACAAAAGCACACACACACACACTCACTCACTCACACTCACACTCACACTCACACTCACACTCACACTCAAACACACTCACACACACAGACACACACACTACATCACTACACCTTTTCTTCTACATCACGGCATCTGTAGTTTGAGCTCAAAAGGACATGATTTGATATTTTGTGATCTAATGTTATTCAGATATTACGTCTGAATGATTTTGGTGTGTAAATCCTGACAAACTCCATCAGCTCAGATCTTCAGCAGTGTGTGTGTGTGTTTGTGTGTGTGTGTGTGAGTCAATCAGCTCAGATCTTCAGCAGACGCTGTGACTCAGACATCATCACATCACCTGTCCAACGTCATCATCACCACTGCATTAATGACAGAGTCGTGTGTGTGTGTGTGTGAGAGAGAGAGAGAGAGAGAGCCTGTGAGGTCACAGAGGTCGCGTCCTCTGACTCCATACAAACACACACACACACACACACACACACACACACACACAAACACACACATACACACACACACACACACACACACACACTCACTCACTCACTCACTCACTCACTCACTCACTCCCTCACACACACTCACTCACTCACTCACACTCACACACACACACACACACACACACACACACACACACACACACACACACACACACACACACATACACACACACACACACACACACACTCACTCACTCACTCACTCACTCACACACACACACACACACACATACACACACACACAAACACACTCACTCACTCACTCACTCACTCCCTCACACACACTCACTCACTCACTCACTCACACTCACACACACACACACACTCGAGCAGTTGGCATGTGATCGTAACATCATTCAGCACCGGTCGATGACTAACTCCTGCTGTTCACAGATTAAACATCTAAACAAAACCAGTTCATTTATAGCAGAGAGAAGATCTTAAAATACTTTTGATACTTTTGTTTTAGCATCAAGTCTGATCATTTCGACGGAGGTGAATCAATCAAAAATAACTTTAGCTGGAAATAACATTATTCAAGAACCGCTATAATGCCAAAACAATCTGTTACCTTAAATGTATGTTTATCTCTGTAAAGCTGCTTTGAAACAATCCATTGTTAAAAGCGCTATATAAATGAAGATGACTTGATATCGTGAAGTGAGTCCTGATGCTCTCACACACTGATGTTACACTGCGTTCACAGCACATGAGCAACACGTCAAACATGCACACACACACACACATCTGGTTTACTATCTTTGTAAGGACTCTCCATAGACGTAATGGTTTTTACTCTCCACAGACTCCATAGGCCGAGGTCGAGAGAGAGCGGCGAGAGGTTACTATAGACCCGATAAAGTACGAGGTTAACTATAGACCCGATATATTCCAGCTATGAGTAGATTAACTACAGACCCGATATAGTTCAGCTATGAGTAGATTAACTACAGACCCGATATAGTCCAGCTATGAGTAGGTTAACTATAGACCCGATATAGTCCAGCTATGAGTAGGTTAACTATAGACCCGATATATTCCAGCTATGAGTAGATTAACTACAGACCCGATATAGTCCAGCTATGAGTAGGTTAACTATAGACCCGATATAGTCCAGCTATGAGTAGGTTAACTATAGGCCCGATATAGTCCAGCTATGAGTAGGTTAACTATAGACCCGATATAGTCCAGCTATGAGTAGGTTAACTATAGACCCGATATATTCCAGCTATGAGTAGGTTAACTATAGACCCGATATAGTCCAGCTATGAGTAGGTTAACTATAGACCCGATATATTCCAGCTATGAGCAGGTTAACTATAGACCCGATATAGTCCAGCTATGAGTAGGTTAACTATAGACCCGATATAGTCCAGCTATGAGTAGGTTAACTATAGACCCGATATAGTCCAGCTATGAGTAGATTAACTATAGACCCGATATAGTCCAGCTATGAGTAGGTTAACTATAGACCCGATATAGTCCAGCTATGAGTAGGTTAACTATAGTCCCGATATATTCCAGCTATGAGTAGATTAACTATAGACCCGATATAGTCCAGCTATGAGTAGGTTAACTATAGACCCGATATAGTCCAGCTATGAGTAGGTTAACTATAGACCCGATATATTCCAGCTATGAGTAGGTTAACTATAGACCCGATATAGTCCAGCTATGAGTAGATTAACTGTAGACCCGATATAGTCCAGCTATGAGTAGGTTAACTATAGACCCGATATAGTCCAGCTATGAGTAGGTTAACTATAGACCCGATATATTCCAGCTATGAGTAGGTTAACTATAGACCCGATATAGTCCAGCTATGAGTAGGTTAACTATAGACCCGATATAGTCCAGCTATGAGTAGGTTAACTATAGACCCGATATAGTCCAGCTATGAGTAGGTTAACTATAGACCCGATATAGTCCAGCTATGAGTAGGTTAACTATAGACCCGATATATTCCAGCTATGAGTAGATTAACTATAGACCCGATATATTCCAACTATGAGTAGGTTAACTATAGACCCGATATAGTCCAGCTATGAGTAGGTTAACTATAGACCCGATATAGTCCAGCTATGAGTAGGTTAACTATAGACCCGATATATTCCAGCTATGAGTAGATTAACTATAGACCCGATATAGTCCAGCTATGAGTAGGTTAACTATAGACCCGATATAGTCCAGCTATGAGTAGGTTAACTATAGACCCGATATAGTCCAGCTATGAGTAGGTTAACTATAGACCCGATATATTCCAGCTATGAGTAGATTAACTATAGACCCGATATAGTCCAGCTATGAGTAGGTTAACTATAGACCCGATATAGTCCAGCTATGAGTAGGTTAACTATAGACCCGATATAGTCCAGCTATGAGTAGGTTAACTATAGACCCGATATATTCCAGCTATGAGTAGGTTAACTATAGACCCGATATAGTCCAGCTATGAGTAGGTTAACTATAGACCAGATATAGTCCAGCTATGAGTAGGTTAACTATAGACCCGATATAGTCCAGCTATGAGTAGGTTAACTATAGACCCGATATAGTCCAGCTATGAGTAGGTTAACTATAGACCCGATATATTCCAGCTATGAGTAGATTAACTATAGACCCGATATATTCCAGCTATGAGTAGGTTAACTATAGACCCGATATAGTCCAGCTATGAGTAGGTTAACTATAGACCCGATATAGTCCAGCTATGAGTAGGTTAACTATAGACCCGATATAGTCCAGCTATGAGTAGGTTAACTATAGACCTGATATAGTCCGGCTATGAGTAGGTTAACTATAGACCCGATATATTCCAGCTATGAGTAGGTTAACTATAGACCCGATATAGTCCAGCTATGAGTAGGTTAACTATAGACCCGATATAGTCCAGCTATGAGTAGGTTAACTATAGACCCGATATAGTCCAGCTATGAGTAGGTTAACTATAGACCCGATATAGTCCAGCTATGAGTAGGTTAACTATAGACCCGATATAGTCCAGCTATGAGTAGGTTAACTATAGACCTGATATAGTCCGGCTATGAGTAGGTTAACTATAGACCCGATATATTCCAGCTATGAGTAGGTTAACTATAGACCCGATATAGTCCAGCTATGAGTAGGTTAACTATAGACCCGATATAGTCCAGCTATGAGTAGGTTAACTATAGACCCGATATAGTCCAGCTATGAGTAGGTTAACTATAGACCCGATATATTCCAGCTATGAGTAGGTTAACTATAGACCCGATATAGTCCAGCTATGAGTAGATTTCATTTCTTCACTCACTTCATTTCTTTGTTAACTAATTGTTGACTAGTCTATTCTTGCGCGATGGTTTAGACGTCTATTAAACTTTCAGTGACAGCCCAGATTTTGCCTTGTTTTAGCCTAGACAGGATTGTGTTGGAGTTTCCTCTGTATTTCTAAATGGACTGGTCGAGTAATTAAAAGAGATGAAGTAAAATGTGGGAACGTGTTTAACTGAAACATGTCACACTCCTGCACTAACATCTTCACTGTCATCTGTTATCTGACTGCAGAAATTGTGTTGTTAAAGAAACCATGGAGGATTTGAAGATGTAATACAGCAATGTAGGAAAGGATGCAGGATCCAAATGCAGCAGGATTGTATTGGACTAACTCAAAAATTAAACAAAACACTCACAGACAGACAGGACCAGATCTGGCACAGAACAACCAACACATAACACAGACGACGACAGACCGCTAGACAGGACTAGACACAGGGCGTACACACACAGGGACGAAATCAGGGAAACAAGACACAGCTGACATCACTAGCGAGCTGACATCTCTAACGAGGCACAGGTGAGCAGAGACAGAATCAAAGAGACACACTGGGAAAACTAACAAACATGAACTAACAAACACTGAACGTGACAGTACTACACTTCTTCTGGTTTCACTGCCATTCTTTTGCTGATCCAGCGTTGTAGGAGGCGATGGTTGAATGCAGAGACCGGCAGATGTGAACACAGGAGAGGAACACAAACAGAAGAGTCTTCTTCTTCTTCATCTTCATCTTCATTCTTCATCTTTATCCTCATCTTCTTCTTCTTCTTCTTCCTCTTCATCTTTATCCTCATCTTCTTCTTCTTCATCTTCCTCTTCATCTTTATCCTCATCTTCTTCTTCTTCTTCTTCTTCTTCATCTTTATCCTCATCTTCTTCTTCTTCATCTTCCTCTTTGTTTCTTCTTCTTCATCTTTATCCTCATCTTCATCTTCATCTTTTTCTTTATCTTTATCCTCATCTTCTTCTTCTTCTTCTTCATCTTCCTCTTTATTTCTTCTTCTTCATCTTCATCCGCTTCTCCTGCCAGCCTTTATTTTCAGGCTGATGTTTGAAATTTGAATAAGCCTCTCATATAAATCTAAAAACATCAGTGTGGAGACGAGCGGACCGGATTAAACTCCCCGTGATGAAGCGTTACTAATGTGACACACACACACACACACACACACACACACACACACACACACACACACACACACACACACACACACACTCACACACACACACACACACACTGTGTTTGAAGCTGCTCGGCTGAAGATGTGAGACGCTCTTCATTTCACAATCAGACTCACAGCCAACAGGGAACGTTCTCGAAGTTATGAACAAACGTTCTTCCTTAACGTTAATAGAACGTTTGTTCAAAGTTATCAGTCTTTAATAATGTTCTCAAAACGTACAAAAACATTGTTTTTTTAAATGATACTTTTTAGTTGGATGTTCATGTAACAGATGTTTCAGAGAACATTCAAAAGTAACGTTCACATAATGTTTGAAGAATGAAAGGTTCCCTTAACGTTCACATATTTAAGCAAAACCGTGTTAAGGACATATTTCTGTAAGCAGAGAGTGTGATGCGATGATGGCAAGCCGGTTTACTTATTCATTGCCAGGATATGAATATTTGATAACAAGAATTACATTTCAACTAGTAAAAACTATAATTCTTGATTCCTGTGTATTTTCACTAGTTAAATGTCACCATAGACTGCCATTCAAATTCAGTTGTTGATTTATTACTAGTTGAAATTCCAAGTTCACATATCAGAAAAACAAATCTTACTAGTAAAAATCATAATTTTTTATATAAATATTGCATTTTTACTAGAGCAAATGTCTGTTCTTGATATCAATGATTGAATTGCTAATGGAAAAATGTTTATTTTTGATAATTCGATTGTCACTAGTGACAGTGTTAACTTCGCCATTTTAGATCTGAAACTACTCTCCTAATTATAGATATCAGAAATACATTTACAGATATCAAGAATTAACATTTCATGAATTATTGATATCAACAACTGAATTTGAATGGCAGCCTATTGTGACATTTAGGTAAAATACAATTACAGAAATCAAGAATTATAGTTTTTACTAGTTGAAATGTAATTCTTGTTATCAGGAATTCGTATTTCTGTGAGTGATGATGTCAGTGTTGATTTCAATAATTAGCATTGTTACTCGTGGAAATATTATTCCTGATATTAAGAATTAACTTGTGGAAACTGAATTGTTGATATCAAGAATTAATATGCTGCGAATGATTAAGAGTGGAAACGGCTTGAGAAACTCTTCACATGTGCCAGTGATTTGGCTTCGATCAGGATATTTGTTGTGATGTTGCCATAGTATTTCCACAAAACATCAACATCTGCTCCAGTCACACACACACGCGCACACACACACACACACACACACACACACACACGCACACACACACACACAGACACACACACACACACACACACACACACACTGTTTCTGCTGATGATGATGTCAGATATTCATAAAGATATTCACAAACCTCTCTGTCCTCTGAGATGCTGAAGAACCTTGAGTTCATTTCAGAATGAGAGTGAGCTGAGATGAGCAGTGATGAACACACACACACACGCGCGCGCGCGCACACACACACACGCACGCACGCACACACACACGCACACACACACACACACACACGACCATGAGAGACTCTTCTGTTCACACATTTCATATGTCATCCTTACTGCAATAAATGCTTTTCTCACTCAGTGTTTCTGTCTTGTTTCCAGTCCAAATATCTAAACATTCTTAAGTCAAGATGCGTTTACTAGATGAGTGAAATCCCATAATATATTATGTCTTGTTTTCTGGGGAAATAAATCAAAATTAAGAGAGTTGTTGCTTATAGAAAGCTGAATTTTCACACAGAAACAAGATTATTTTTCTTATTCCATTGGCAGATAATTGTGCTTGTTGTATGCAAAAACTCACTTAAAGGGACACTAAGTAACTTTTTTGTTAATTTATAATCTAAAATCAATATTTTTATTCATAAATATGTCCTCAATGGTGCACAAATACCTCTGCCAATTATCTGATTTATCCTCGTAAACAAAGAATTTATTATATTTATATACATGGGACGGGTAAGTCCACGGAGGCTTCCATGTAGTTCCGCCATCTTGAAAAACTATAATAGCAGAGAGGGACAAAAAGTACTAGGCCAACGCGTTTCCACAACACGTTTTCATTCAGAGCCGGCGTGACGTAACTGAACGCAGCAGAAGCGGAGGAGCAGAGCAGTGAGAGGCGCTTGTCACTGCCCCGGCAAGTTTAAAAGGCTGCATTGCAAATCCTCGTCGCCAGAAAAGTCCAAAATAGATCGTAAAAGGAAACGTGACCGGAGATTACAAAAAACACAAGTTAATGTCGGGATAGCTTTTTCCAGGTGGATAGAGCTAATGCAGGAGAAAGATTTCAAAAGAGACGCTGAAGTCCTGCTTTCTTCTCGACAGGCAAGTCAGTGTTACAGTCTTAATTACAAGCTTTTTTCATTGTTTGGTTGTGTACTTTATTTTATAGACAGATGAACATGTATAGTTAAAAGTTGATGATGATATCTAACAATGCACGTAGGCTACTTCAGAAAATATAACGAATAAAGAAGGCATAACTACTAATTACAATAGTTCATGTTTTTGACACTCATTATTTCATACTGTAACATTCATTTGTTCGTTGTGTCAATTTGAAGTTTGTTTGAAATAACAAACCTGTTCACCCGAAGGAAAACTCGACGAAGTGCTATTAGAAGACATCCTGTCATAGCTTTTTGGTACATAACGGCTACCGTAGATGCAACACGCATTTGAAAACGCGAGGCGCTGGAGAGCACAATTCGTTTGAATGCAAAATACAATTTCACCGCTAGATGGGAGTAATTCTTACTTAGTGTCCCTTTAATTTTGATTTATTTCTCCAGAAAACAAGACATAATATCTTATGTAATTTTACTACTTTAGTAAATGCATCTTGATGTAAGAATGTTTAGATATTTGGACTGGAAACAAGACACAAACACTGAGTGAGAAAAGCAATGTTTGCAGAGTTACAGTCATTACTAAAGCGTAAAGAAAATCCCTATAAACATTGGCATCATTTTACAAATTGAAATATCTAATATTGGAGCAGCATTCCAGTAAAAGCGTCTCTTTTTACACAAACAAGGAACAAAAGTTTGAGGTCTGTAAGTGTTTTTAAAAGAGTCTCTCCTGCTCATTTATTTGATCAATTATTTGATACAGTAAACAGTGAAATATTATTATACAGTAAAGTGTAATTTATTCCTGTGAATGTTCAGCATCATTACTCCAGTCTTCAGTGTCACATGATCCTTCAGAAATCACTCTAATATGAGGATCTGATGCTCAAGAAACATTTATGATTATTAGCAGTGTTGAACACAGCTTCATACATCTGCGGAAACTTCTGTGTTTATTTCTCAGGACTCTTTGGTGAATAAAAAGTTAAAAAGAACAGCATTAATTTGAAATAGAATATTTTATAAAATTATAAATGTCTTTACTGTCACTTTTGATCAATTTAATGCATCCTTGCTGAATAAAAGTAATAATTTCTTTAATTTCTTTAGACCCTAAACTTTTAAACGGCAAAATAAATATTTCCACACAAACACACAGACTTGAGCTGAACAAGTTAATGAACTGAACTGAATTGATCTGAATAACGAGTTGCTCTACAGCTGAATATTAATTTTTCCCATATTTGATGGTTTGCATCATTGATTCTGTTATTTTCCTGTTTATTATTGAAGCTGCTGATGTGAATCGATCTGTATAATGACTCGATCATTCAGATGTTGCTGTATCCCAGAGGAATATCTGTCGTCTCACAACACGTCTGAGATCTCACTCAGTATCTCCAATTATTATCATATTTAGTGCGTATGATTTTACAATGACTGAATATGAGCTAAATCATTCCCGTGGAGTGAAGGCAGATTATTGCAGCGTGAGAGGCTTTGAATGAACAGGGAAGTGATTGTCCATCTATTAATGTTCCTCACGGACTGCAGGAACGTCAAGTTTGTCCTGCAAGCCTGAAAAACATAGAAAGAACAGATTGAATGTTATTTCGACTGCTGTGTGTGTGTGTGTGTGTGTGTGTGCGTGTGTGTGTGTGTGTGTGTGTGTGTGTGTGTGTGTGTGGTGAATCACCGTGTGTTGCTGAAACTCGCTATGAGTGAAAAAATGATTCACTTTCCCTTCTAAACGTATCTGAGCTTTTGCAGCACAAAGTTCTGCTTCACAGTCTCTTCCAGAAACCCAAACATGATGAAAGTGGACTCAGCGCTGAGGATAAACACGAGTGAGCTGCTGTCAGCCTGCGTTCGGCTCACACACACACATTACAGAGAGAGAGGAGAGAAGAGGCCGAGTTAGACGAGACTGTGGCGCTTCTGTGAATCAGTGGATATAAAACACCATTAAACAGATGAAGATCTGAGCGTGACATCAGGAGTTAGAGATGAACATCTGCCCTCTGTGTGCCCTCATCACACACACACACACACACACACACACACACACGCACGCACGCACACACACACACACACACACACACACACACACACACACACACACACACACACATCCTTTACGTCTGTGCCATCACAATCTTCTGTGACATCTGAATCTTTTATCAGTTTCTGTTGCTTTAACATGTTAAGGGAATAATTCAGTCAAATATCTTCATTCTCTCCTTCATGTCGTCCCATCACACAATGACAACGGAAAAGCTCTAAAAATGACAAAGAAAGTATCAAGTCTGTAGTTTATGTGATTAGTGCACATACACTGCAAACATGCTCTTCCTCAGTGTTTCTGTCTCGTTCTCCAGCACAGATATCTAATCATTACATCAAGACACATTTACTGAGAAGAACAGTGACTGAAGATATTAAGACTTTAATGAAAAATGTATCAAAATGAAGTGAGTTTGTGCTTAAAAAAAGCACAAATATCTCAAAAAAATAATCTTAATTCAAAGGGTTTGGGTGAAAATTTTCTGACTCCATTGGCAGATATTCGTTATTTTTTTAAGCGCAAACTCACTTCATTTTGATACTTTTTTTTATTAAAGTCTTAATGTCTTCAGTCATTTTGCTTCTCTTGTAAATGTATCTTGATTTAAGAATGTATTTGTTCCAAATCTATCACCATTTCAAACGTGTTGTTGCACTATAAGGGCTGTTGATAAGAGCTGTTAACGAAGCAAGCATGACCTGTGTGTTCCAGCTCTCGGTAACTCACTGCAGACGCTGGCTTCGGTAACGATGCATTTCTGCAGGGCTGGACACACAATAACATGACATTCCCACATTTAAAACTAAAGGTTAATGCAAATAATGAAGCCTGTAGGGCGGACTGGTGTTCCCGTTAGCCGTGTGTGTGTGTCATGCTAATGTGGAGTACACAGGTGTGTGTGACAGCAGGTGTGTGTGACAGCGGGTGTGTGTGACAGCAGGTGTGTGTGACAGCGGGTGACCTTCGAGAGCTCTCCTGTCCACATCGTTCTCTGTTCCTGCTGTTCCTGGGAACGAGCCGTCGGTGGAGATCATCTCTGCGAAGAGAACAGCGAGACCTGACGTGTGTGTCCAGTTCGTCACACAGAAAGTTAATTTATGCAATTGCTACCGTCGTAAATGTCACGACTCGCCACAGGCCCGTGGAGCTTCATGAGCCGAGCTTTACACCGAATATGAGACTCAAAGTCTGATTCAGATCTCATATAGATCAGACATTTGGTCTTTGATGACTTTTACTTAGTTAGTCTCAGACAGACTGATGGTGGTCATGATGTGATGAAACACACAAAACATCTCGCTCTTCCTCAGTGTTTCTGTCTTGTTTTCCAGCACAAATATCTAAACATTCTTAAATCAAGATGCATTTACTGGAGAAGCAAAATGATTGAAGGTATTAAGTCATGATTAATGAAATATGACTTTGTGCTTAACACAAGAACAAATCTCTGCCAATGCAGTCAGAAAAATAAACTTTCGTAACACTAGAATGAACCTCACTGGTTCTTGCTGAAGCTCAAACGTGTTTAGATTTTTTTTAATCAAAAATCTGTTTATTATATAAAGCAATCAAGTCTCTTTAAGTCAAGTCAAGTCACCTTCATTTATATAGCACTTTTAACAATATAGATTGTTTCAAAGCAGCTTTACAGTGATAGTAGGAAATTACAGTTTTTTTCAATCGCTAACAAGCGCTTACCCATACTTCAGATACTTTTTCTAAACTCTTAACACAGACTCACACCTACAAAACACAATTGGCTAAATTGATCATTTTCTTCTCAAAAACTGATTTTGTTAAATGTATACTAACTCTAGATATCAAAATAGAACACATCTTTCTCTGCACACACTAACTTTACCAAAACACTGGAAACCTGACTCAAAATGAAATTATTCTGTCAAAGAATAACACTTGTTTTCACTTCACAAGGTACATGCAGTCAATCAAAGTACACCAGGTTTCAAAATACTGGCAAAATACGGGGCAAAAAAAAAGCACAAAATTACTGTATCTAATGTACTAATCTCTCCGATCTTCAGGGTTAGGCCAGATGTTTCCATCAAATATTGCACTCCTGGACCTCTCGCTGCATCTCTCCCTGCTCCTGCTCTTCTCCCTGGGCCCTGTTTCTGTTTCCAAAAACATCACTCCTCAAAGTCCTCCTTTTACTGTATAAGTGTCAATGTAAGAGAAAAAAATAACCCCTGCCACTGAGTCTAAGCCAGACTGGAATAAGCTGCGGTTGGCCCAATTTACCCAACATAAATAAGCTGTGGGTCAATTATTCAATTGTTTGTTTATTATCAGCTGAGATATATTGTTTTTGAACTGATATCATTGCAGAAGCAGAGGTTTTTATACTGTATCTAAGGTTTGGAATATTGTTTTTGCTATTGTGGGATGGTGTGTGTTAACATTTGTAAATACTACAAAAACAATCCATAATTTTGTTGGGAGGTATAGCTTGTCTGTTAAGAAAATTTAAGCATTGTGGAAATGTGTTCACTGACTGCATATTGTGTGAAAACGACATGAAATGTGTGAATGGTATGCCCACAAAAGACCGATGCTGTGCTAACTGTGTTTAGAGTTTTGAAAATGTGACAACTGGGTGGACAAATGCTTGTTAGCGACTGAAAAAAACTGTAAAGTAACAGAGATAGTTTTGGCTTTACAGCAGCTCTAGTATAAAGTTATTGTCCAGCTAAAGTTAGTTTTGATTGATTAATTTCCGTCGCAACGATTCCGCCGAATTTTCTTTAGAAAATTTTGACTAAACCACATTGTTGGTGTGACAGCGCGAACAGCGAGTGGCCGCGAGATTAAGCTCAAACAACTGCTGTCATCACAGGAAAGATCACTTCGGTTCAGTTCGGTGCGTTTCCCCATAGAGTACAGCTGTACCCTTCGGGCTGGCCCTGTCGCCCTGTATATTCACGAAAGTCGCCGATGCGGCCATTGCTCTCATGAGCAAGCCTGGTTTTCGTATCCTCAACTACCTCGGCAGCTTATACTGGCGCAGTCGAGAGAGCAAATGTGCGAACACAGAGACATGGTGCTCAGCCACATCAGCCACATCAGCCACCTGGGGCTTCGGGTCAACTGGGAAAAGAACAAACTCACCCTCGGGCAGAGGATCTCTTTTCTCGTTACGGAGCTGGACTCACAGAGGCCCGCGTCCAGTCTGTGTTGGACTGCGTGAACATGGGTTTCTTCCCCCGTGCTCGCTTCAACCAGCCAGGAACACCGAAGTTCCCACTCTAGTGTCGGCTTGCTGCGCCACTCCCCTCCACATAGAGCGGATCGTGCGCTTTTTGCTCAAGTTGAGTTCCCCACTTAGGCGAACCCTGTAGATCACCCTTCGGCAGTCGGACGTAACACCAGGCATAGCACTCGTATGCTTGTGGAACAAATGTGCTAGGCTGGGTTCCATATTTTGTGATCCCTGCGGCGATCCCATATGTGTATTCTTCCACGATCAGCTCCTGTGGTGAGCTCTGCCGTCACTGACCGGTGTAGTCTCCCCCTTCTCAGGCTAGAGCCGCCCCAGTGACACTCCTGCCCCTCACTGGCCAGTCCATATGTGCGTTCTCCACGTTACCTCACTTTGAGGTCCTTTCCTCTGGAAATGCTGGCTTTCCCAGTGATATCCAAGAGCTCCACTGTGTGGGTTATACGGAACAGAACTCCCTCTACGCAGGCCTTCCCCAGTCAGTTGGGGGTCCGAGAGTCTTGCGTAGGGCGCTGGATTCGGCGGCAACCGTGGCGTGTTTCATAGGGATCCCAATTACATCGGCACGTCGATGTAACGGCGAACATGACCTCATTCAGGGAACGAGGGTTACATACGTGACCGAGAAGTTTTACGATGTCTTTGTGGATTTTTTTAAAGCATCAAAGTGGTAGTTGCGTTGCTGTCGATGGAGGAACAGAAAGCTCTCAGATTTCATCTAAAAGATCTTCATTTGTATTCCAAAGATGAACGAAAGTCTTATGGGGTTGGAACAACGTGAGGGTGAGTAATTAATGACATAACTTTCATTTTTGGGTGAGCTGTTCTTTTAATTCAAAGGGAAACAATATTATTTTTCTGACTCCATTGGCAGATATTTTTTCTTGTTTTAAGCACAAACTCACACATGCATTTTTGATTAAACAAGACTTAATATCTTCGGTCATTCTGCTTCTTCAGTAAAAATATCTTGATTTAAGAATTTTTTTATTGCATTGCTGAAAAAAAAAGACAGAAACAATGAGGAAGAACATTATTGCACGTTATCATGACTGTGACACATATAGATGTTTCTGTACATCCAAAAACAGAATATGGAGCATCATCACCCGTTTTATCCCGTTTAATCAACCTTCACAGAAGCATATGCTGGTTAGTAACGTTCCTCTGCCTGAATCCTCCCATATGACCCGTTCTGTCCGTAGGCTCTCGAGCTCTCATTAGCAGCACTTCTGAAGACATCGCCGTGGCAACAGAGTGACGCACACCTGCAGATGCCGGTCCATATGAAGCCGTGACGGATTCACCCAGGAGAACTATTCTGGACCTAAACTTTCACAGTCACCCTTCCACTCTCTGTATCATCCAGAGAAAGTGCGTCAATCATCAGAAGTGGGATGCAAACGACTCACTTCACTGAAGTCAACATCATGCATCAGATCAAATGCCTTCATCTTTATACAATACAGGTGGTTTCAAAGCTGTAGTAATGTTGTAAAATTGATCAATTATGAATTAAATTCAATTTCAGGTAGAATCAGCTCTATAAAGACGAAAGTGTCATTATTCAGCTCAAGTTTTGTTCTTATCTGATAAACAATAATAATATTACGTGTCTTTTAAACCCCAACTCAAACCTTGTCTGTCAAATGTTTTGGTTGCAAAGTGTGTTTTTGCATTTTTATTTACAATAAACGACATTGACTTGATTATCTAATGACATTCAGACATTAAGTGTGATTAAAGACTCTTAAAGTAGGACGGGAACCCAGACAGCAACATAGTGTCGGCCCAGATGAAATCCATGTGTATCTGGGGCCCGTTCTTCATACGTCGCTAACTCAGTTAGCTGGATTTGATTGTTGGCGATTTGGCATGATCTTGGATTGTTTGGTTCTTCGACGCTCATCCTGGACTTGCTGTCATAGCAACAGGTGCGCCAGCTTGGACCTGCAAGCGAGCAGCTTAACTCATGTTAACAGGATTAGATCGCGGCTTTATAAGCGGAGCTGATAGCCTACGGGAAGTCTTTTAGCGCAGCGCGATAGTGTACTTTTTGAGAGATATAATTTTTTCTCATGACTCGTGAGGATGTCGTTTACATCATTAATTTGTTGGTAACGCATAAATGTTCGACTCGTCGCAGTCAGGCTTTAATAACAGTGCAGGCAAGTTACTATTGCGATTCTTATCCAGATTAGTAATATTATATCAAATTTTAAAAAGGCAGTTGACTGACTAAAATCTCTTAGATGGTGTGTGACTGTGTTCCATATCACAAGAATTTTCAGAGATTTATGCACATTATTTGAACGTGGTAAGGAAAAATATAAATATCAAGCTCACTGAATTACATACACTTGTGCTTATCCTAACAGAACTGAATTTTTCCATTATACAGGTGATTACAACAGGATCCTGCTTGGAGACAGGTGTTTTATGACCCCATTCCCTGACCCCAGACCAGTTACAATGCAGCTCTAGCCAGGACAAGGCCACACAATGAAGTGAACTTTAGCCAACTAAAGTGTCTGAAAAGTCTGAGGCTTGCACGTGACAGGGCCTGTGACACTGCATTGGCCATATTACACAACATTGCACCATAGAAAAAATATAAAACATTTCATTAATGTTTAATAAAAGACAAGACAAATATGCTTAGTTCTTTGAGTTTTATTTTAATTGTTCTTTGTAAAGAAAAGCCATTGATTAAGTCATCTTTTGCCTGCAAATAATATATATTGTACTCTGTGTGAAATAATATATTAGCACTTACTCTGAAGTTCCTTTGAAGCAACTCTATCTCTAGAGCCAGTTTTTTTTTTTCTTTAAGTTGTCAAGTATTTTCAAAATACTTTTGTAGTTTGTTTTCTAGGGGTAAACCTGTCAACACATGGCTTATGCATCAAAAATGAAAATGAAAAGTCCAACACTGCCCACCTCTGCATCACTGCTTTGTGCAGACTCTTCTGTAGATGTGGACTCCTGCAACTCATATTGCATTCAGAAATAATAGCTACTCAAGTGTAAATTAAGTAAAGTTATTTATGCATTTATTTATTTTTTATTTATATATTTTTTTTTTACATTAACTAGTTTCACAGTCACACATGTAGACTTTCACAAGTCAAAGCAATTCATTACTCAAGGTTTAACAGCTGATATAATTCATTAATAATTCATTACATTTATATAGCGCCTTTCTGGACACTCAAAGCGCTTCACATAGAGGGGGGAATCTCCTCAACCACCACCAATGTGCAGCATCCACCTGGATGATGCGACGGCAGCCATATTGCGCCAGAACGCCCACCACACACCAGCTTACTGGTGGAGAGGAGACAGAGTGATGAAGCCAATTGGTATATATGGGGATGATTAGGAGGCCATGATGGACAGAGGCCACTGGGCAAATTTGGCCAGGATGCCGGGGTTACACCCCTACTCTTTCGAAAGACATCCTGGGATTTTTTGTGACCACAGAGAGTCAGGGCCTCGGTTTAACGTCTCATCCGGAGGACGGTGCTCTTTGACAGTATAGTGTCCCCATCACTACACTGGGGCAATCCATTGTTAAAAGCGCTATATAAATGAAGATGACATTAGGACCCACACAGACCACAGGGTGAGCACCCCCTGCTGGCCTCACCAACACCTCTTCCAGCAGCAACCTGCTTTTCCCAGAAGGTCTCCCATCCAGGTACTAACCAGGCTCAACCCTGCTTAGCTTCAGTGGGCAACCAGTCTTGGGCTACAGGGTGATATGGCTGCTGGATGTGGATATGACTGGACAGCCATTTGGATTATAGGCCTACTTAATTTTATGCAGCAACAAATTATTTTACAGTGTACTTTTTGCCTTCACTGTATGGGAAAGAAAGGCGTGAACATTCTGCTGAACATCTGATTCTGTGCTGAGGAAAGACAGACATCATGAGGGAGTAAATGAGGACAGAACTGAGATGTTCTCACACACACACACACACGCACACACACACACACAAACACACTTGTTTTTAGGATCCTCTGGCTTATGTGAAGGTTTCATCAGCCTGTGTCCAGAACTCAGGAGAGGAGGATCTAAATGTCAGCTGTGATATCAGATAAAACAAAAGCCGAACCTCACTGTGAACATGACTCTCTCTCTCTCTCTCATCCTATCTCTCTCTCGTCAGCGTTTGTTCAGCCCACCTATGATGAGTCAGTCTCCCACTCGCTGACACTCTCAGCCAATCAGAGAGCTCACGGCTGCCACTGCTGCCGTCAGAGCCCCGGTGATGAACACGCGCACACACAAAAACACACACACACACACACACACACACACACACACAGCCCTACCCATAATCCTGTGCCAGACGAGAGCAGGGCATGAGAAACAGCAGCTCTCTTCGGGTGGGACACAAACTCCACGTCTCCGTTTACTGACCCTGAGCATCCGGAGCGACGGACACACACACTCACTCACACAAACACTAGTGACGGACACACATAGTTCTGCCTTACACTTTGCGTCAATGCTTTTGGCCACGGCTCATTTTTCTTGTAAAGCAGAATAAAGTGAAGTCAGATGTACGTGTTGAATGGAATCATACGGCAGAACAAAGACAACACTGCGAAAAGAAGAGAAATGAGTAGTATGCAGAAGCAAACTAGTGTCAAAGTCTCAGGCCTCACTAACCTGATCATACAGTCATTATTCTTCTGTGCTGTTAATTAAGTCAGCTTTATTTCTACAGCACTTTATACAGTACAGATTGTTTCAAAGCAGCTTTACAGTGATAAACAAGGAAATAACAGAATCAATGATTGTATCCAGATCAGATGGTGGACCTGCACCTAGACACAACCACAGCACATGATCTAGTCAGTCGTATCCGGGCCGTATCCAGATCAGATGGAGGACCTGCACCTAGACACGACCACAGCACATGATCTAGTCAGCCGTATCCGGGCCGTATCCAGATCAGATGGAGGACCTGCACCTAGACACGACCACAACGCATTATGTAGTCAGCCGGATCCAGGCCTTATCCAGATCAGATGGAGGACCTTCGCCTAGACACGACCACAACGCATGATCTAGTCAGCCGTATCCGGGCCGTATCCAGATCAGATGGAGGACCTGCACCTAGACACGACCACAACTCATGATGCAGTCAGCCGTATCCGGACCGTATCCAGATCAGATGGAGGACCTGCGCCTAGACACGACCACAACGCATGATGTAGTCAGCCGTATCCGGACCGTATCCAGATCAGATGGTGGACCTGCACCTAGACACGACCACAACGCATGATGTAGTCAGCCGTATCCGGGCCGTATCCAGATCAGATGGAGGACCTGCACCTAGACACGACCACAACGCATTATGTAGTCAGCCGGATCCAGGCCGTATCCAGATCAGATGGAGGACCTGCGCCTAGACACGACCACAGCACATGATCTAGTCAGCCGTATCCGGGCCGTATCCAGATCAGATGGAGGACCTGCACCTAGACACGACCACAACGCATTATGTAGTCAGCCGGATCCAGGCCTTATCCAGATCAGATGGAGGACCTGCGCCTAGACACGACCACAACGCATGATGTAGTCAGCCGTATCCGGACCGTATCCAGATCAGATGGAGGACCTGCGCCTAGACACGACCACAACGCATGATGTAGTCAGCCGTATCCGGACCATATCCAGATCAGATGGTGGACCTGCACCTAGACACGACCACAACGCATGATGTAGTCAGCCGTATCCGGGCCGTATCCAGATCAGATGGTGGACCTGCACCTAGACACGACCACAACTCATGATGTAGTCAGCCGTATCCGGACCGTATCCAGATCAGATGGAGGACCTGCGCCTAGACACGACCACAACGCGATGATGTAGTCAGCCAGATCCGGGCCGTATCCAGATCAGATGGTGGACCTGCACCTAGACACGACCACAACTCATGATGTAGTCAGCCGTATCCGGACCGTATCCAGATCAGATGGAGGACCTGCGCCTAGACACGACCACAACGCGATGATGTAGTCAGCCGGATCCGGGCCGTATCCAGATCAGATGGAGGACCTGCGCCTAGAAACGACCACAACGCATGATGTAGTCAGCCGTATCCGGACCATATCCAGATCAGATGGTGGACCTGCACCTAGACACGACCACAACTCATGATGTAGTCAGCCGTATCCGGACCGTATCCAGATCAGATGGAGGACCTGCGCCTAGACACGACCACAACGCATGATGTAGTCAGCCGTATCCGGACCGTATCCAGATCAGATGGTGGACCTGCACCTAGACACGACCACAACTCATGATGTAGTCAGCCGTATCCGGACCGTATCCAGATCAGATGGAGGACCTGCGCCTAGACACGACCACAACGCGATGATGTAGTCAGCCGGATCCGGGCCGTATCCAGATCAGATGGAGGACCTGCGCCTAGACACGACCACAACGCGATGATGTAGTCAGCCGGATCCGGGCCGTATCCAGATCAGATGGAGGACCTGCGCCTAGACACGACCACAACGCATGATGTAGTCAGCCGTATCCGGACCATATCCAGATCAGATGGTGGACCTGCACCTAGACACGACCACAACTCATGATGTAGTCAGCCGTATCCGGACCGTATCCAGATCAGATGGAGGACCTGCGCCTAGACACGACCACAACGCATGATGTAGTCAGCCAGATCCGGGCCGTATCCAGATCAGATGGTGGACCTGCACCTAGACACGACCACAACTCATGATGTAGTCAGCCGTATCCGGACCGTATCCAGATCAGATGGAGGACCTGCGCCTAGACACGACCACAACGCGATGATGTAGTCAGCCGGATCCGGGCCGTATCCAGATCAGATGGAGGACCTGCGCCTAGACACGACCACAACGCGATGATGTAGTCAGCCAGATCCGGGCCGTATCCAGATCAGATGGTGGACCTGCACCTAGACACGACCACAACTCATGATGTAGTCAGCCGTATCCGGACCGTATCCAGATCAGATGGAGGACCTGCGCCTAGACCCGACCACAGCACATGATCTAGTCAGCCGTATCCGGGCCGTATCCAGATCAGATGGAGGACCTGCACCTAGACACGACCACAACGCATTATGTAGTCAGCCGGATCCAGGCCTTATCCAGATCAGATGGAGGACCTGCGCCTAGACACGACCACAACGCATGATGTAGTCAGCCGTATCCGGACCGTATCCAGATCAGATGGAGGACCTGCGCCTAGACACGACCACAACGCATGATGTAGTCAGCCGTATCCGGACCGTATCCAGATCAGATGGTGGACCTGCACCTAGACACGACCACAACGCATGATGTAGTCAGCCGTATCCGGGCCGTATCCAGATCAGATGGAGGACCTGCACCTAGACACGACCACAACGCATTATGTAGTCAGCCGGATCCAGGCCGTATCCAGATCAGATGGAGGACCTGCGCCTAGACACGACCACAGCACATGATCTAGTCAGCCGTATCCGGGCCGTATCCAGATCAGATGGAGGACCTGCACCTAGACACGACCACAACGCATTATGTAGTCAGCCGGATCCAGGCCTTATCCAGATCAGATGGAGGACCTGCGCCTAGACACGACCACAACGCATGATGTAGTCAGCCGTATCCGGACCGTATCCAGATCAGATGGAGGACCTGCGCCTAGACACGACCACAACGCATGATGTAGTCAGCCGTATCCGGACGGTATCCAGATCAGATGGTGGACCTGCACCTAGACACGACCACAACGCATGATGTAGTCAGCCGTATCCGGGCCGTATCCAGATCAGATGGTGGACCTGCACCTAGACACGACCACAACTCATGATGTAGTCAGCCGTATCCGGACCGTATCCAGATCAGATGGAGGACCTGCGCCTAGACACGACCACAACGCATGATGTAGTCAGCCGTATCCGGACCGTATCCAGATCAGATGGTGGACCTGCACCTAGACACGACCACAACTCATGATGTAGTCAGCCGTATCCGGACCGTATCCAGATCAGATGGAGGACCTGCGCCTAGACACGACCACAACGCGATGATGTAGTCAGCCGGATCCGGGCCGTATCCAGATCAGATGGAGGACCTGCGCCTAGACACGACCACAACGCGATGATGTAGTCAGCCAGATCCGGGCCGTATCCAGATCAGATGGTGGACCTGCACCTAGACACGACCACAACTCATGATGTAGTCAGCCGTATCCGGACCGTATCCAGATCAGATGGAGGACCTGCGCCTAGACACGACCACAACGCGATGATGTAGTCAGCCGGATCCGGGCCGTATCCAGATCAGATGGAGGACCTGCGCCTAGACACGACCACAACGCGATGATGTAGTCAGCCGGATCCAGGCCGTATCCAGATCAGATGGAGGACCTGCGCCTAGACAAGACCACAACGCATGATGTAGTCAGCCGTATCCGGGCCGTATCCAGATCAGATGGTGGACCTGCACCTAGACACGACCACAACTCATGATGTAGTCAGCCGTATCCGGACCGTATCCAGATCAGATGGAGGACCTGCGCCTAGACACGACCACAACGCGATGATGTAGTCAGCCGGATCCGGGCCGTATCCAGATCAGATGGAGGACCTGCGCCTAGACACGACCACAACGCGATGATGTAGTCAGCCGTATCCGGACCGTATCCAGATCAGATGGAGGACCTGCGCCTAGACACGACCACAACGCGATGATGTAGTCAGCCGGATCCGGGCCGTATCCAGATCAGATGGAGGACCTGCGCCTAGAAACGACCACAACGCATGATGTAGTCAGCCGTATCCGGACCATATCCAGATCAGATGGTGGACCTGCACCTAGACACGACCACAACTCATGATGTAGTCAGCCGTATCCGGACCGTATCCAGATCAGATGGAGGACCTGCGCCTAGACACGACCACAACGCATGATGTAGTCAGCCGTATCCGGACCGTATCCAGATCAGATGGTGGACCTGCACCTAGACACGACCACAACTCATGATGTAGTCAGCCGTATCCGGACCGTATCCAGATCAGATGGAGGACCTGCGCCTAGACACGACCACAACGCGATGATGTAGTCAGCCGGATCCGGGCCGTATCCAGATCAGATGGAGGACCTGCGCCTAGACACGACCACAACGCGATGATGTAGTCAGCCGGATCCGGGCCGTATCCAGATCAGATGGAGGACCTGCGCCTAGACACGACCACAACGCATGATGTAGTCAGCCGTATCCGGACCATATCCAGATCAGATGGTGGACCTGCACCTAGACACGACCACAACTCATGATGTAGTCAGCCGTATCCGGACCGTATCCAGATCAGATGGAGGACCTGCACCTAGACACGACCACAACGCATGATGTAGTCAGCCAGATCCGGGCCGTATCCAGATCAGATGGTGGACCTGCACCTAGACACGACCACAACTCATGATGTAGTCAGCCGTATCCGGACCGTATCCAGATCAGATGGAGGACCTGCGCCTAGACACGACCACAACGCGATGATGTAGTCAGCCGTATCCGGACCGTATCCAGATCAGATGGAGGACCTGCGCCTAGACCCGACCACAACGCATGATGTAGTCAGCCGTATCCGGACCGTATCCAGATCAGATGGAGGACCTGCGCCTAGACACGACCACAACGCATGATGTAGTCAGCCGTATCCGGACCGTATCCAGATCAGATGGTGGACCTGCACCTAGACACGACCACAACGCATGATGTAGTCAGCCGTATCCGGGCCGTATCCAGATCAGATGGAGGACCTGCACCTAGACACGACCACAACGCATTATGTAGTCAGCCGGATCCAGGCCGTATCCAGATCAGATGGAGGACCTGCGCCTAGACACGACCACAGCACATGATCTAGTCAGCCGTATCCGGGCCGTATCCAGATCAGATGGAGGACCTGCACCTAGACACGACCACAACGCATTATGTAGTCAGCCGGATCCAGGCCTTATCCAGATCAGATGGAGGACCTGCGCCTAGACACGACCACAACGCATGATGTAGTCAGCCGTATCCGGACCGTATCCAGATCAGATGGAGGACCTGCGCCTAGACACGACCACAACGCATGATGTAGTCAGCCGTATCCGGACGGTATCCAGATCAGATGGTGGACCTGCACCTAGACACGACCACAACGCATGATGTAGTCAGCCGTATCCGGGCCGTATCCAGATCAGATGGTGGACCTGCACCTAGACACGACCACAACTCATGATGTAGTCAGCCGTATCCGGACCGTATCCAGATCAGATGGAGGACCTGCGCCTAGACACGACCACAACGCATGATGTAGTCAGCCGTATCCGGACCGTATCCAGATCAGATGGTGGACCTGCACCTAGACACGACCACAACTCATGATGTAGTCAGCCGTATCCGGACCGTATCCAGATCAGATGGAGGACCTGTGCCTAGACACGACCACAACGCGATGATGTAGTCAGCCGGATCCGGGCCGTATCCAGATCAGATGGAGGACCTGCGCCTAGACACGACCACAACGCGATGATGTAGTCAGCCAGATCCGGGCCGTATCCAGATCAGATGGTGGACCTGCACCTAGACACGACCACAACTCATGATGTAGTCAGCCGTATCCGGACCGTATCCAGATCAGATGGAGGACCTGCGCCTAGACACGACCACAACGCGATGATGTAGTCAGCCGGATCCGGGCCGTATCCAGATCAGATGGAGGACCTGCGCCTAGACACGACCACAACGCGATGATGTAGTCAGCCGGATCCAGGCCGTATCCAGATCAGATGGAGGACCTGCGCCTAGACAAGACCACAACGCATGATGTAGTCAGCCGTATCCGGGCCGTATCCAGATCAGATGGTGGACCTGCACCTAGACACGACCACAACTCATGATGTAGTCAGCCGTATCCGGACCGTATCCAGATCAGATGGAGGACCTGCGCCTAGACACGACCACAACGCGATGATGTAGTCAGCCGGATCCGGGCCGTATCCAGATCAGATGGAGGACCTGCGCCTAGACACGACCACAACGCATGATCTAGTCAGCCGTATCCGGGCCGTATCCAGATCAGATGGAGGACCTGCGCCTAGACACGACCACAACGCATGATCTAGTCAGCCGTATCCGGGCCGTATCCAGATCAGATGGAGGACCTGTGCCTAGACACGACCACAACGCATGATGTAGTCAGCCGTATCCGGACCGTATCCAGATCAGATGGTGGACCTGCACCTAGACACGACCACAACGCATGATGTAGTCAGCCGTATCCGGGCCGTATCCAGATCAGATGGAGGACCTGCACCTAGACACGACCACAACGCATTATGTAGTCAGCCGGATCCAGGCCGTATCCAGATCAGATGGAGGACCTGCGCCTAGACACGACCACAGCACATGATCTAGTCAGCCGTATCCGGGCCGTATCCAGATCAGATGGAGGACCTGCACCTAGACACGACCACAACGCATTATGTAGTCAGCCGGATCCAGGCCTTATCCAGATCAGATGGAGGACCTGCGCCTAGACACGACCACAACGCATGATGTAGTCAGCCGTATCCGGACCGTATCCAGATCAGATGGAGGACCTGCGCCTAGACACGACCACAACGCATGATGTAGTCAGCCGTATCCGGACGGTATCCAGATCAGATGGTGGACCTGCACCTAGACACGACCACAACGCATGATGTAGTCAGCCGTATCCGGGCCGTATCCAGATCAGATGGTGGACCTGCACCTAGACACGACCACAACTCATGATGTAGTCAGCCGTATCCGGACCGTATCCAGATCAGATGGAGGACCTGCGCCTAGACACGACCACAACGCATGATGTAGTCAGCCGTATCCGGACCGTATCCAGATCAGATGGTGGACCTGCACCTAGACACGACCACAACTCATGATGTAGTCAGCCGTATCCGGACCGTATCCAGATCAGATGGAGGACCTGCGCCTAGACACGACCACAACGCGATGATGTAGTCAGCCGGATCCGGGCCGTATCCAGATCAGATGGAGGACCTGCGCCTAGACACGACCACAACGCGATGATGTAGTCAGCCAGATCCGGGCCGTATCCAGATCAGATGGTGGAGCTGCACCTAGACACGACCACAACTCATGATGTAGTCAGCCGTATCCGGACCGTATCCAGATCAGATGGAGGACCTGCGCCTAGACACGACCACAACGCGATGATGTAGTCAGCCGGATCCGGGCCGTATCCAGATCAGATGGAGGACCTGCGCCTAGACACGACCACAACGCGATGATGTAGTCAGCCGGATCCAGGCCGTATCCAGATCAGATGGAGGACCTGCGCCTAGACAAGACCACAACGCATGATGTAGTCAGCCGTATCCGGGCCGTATCCAGATCAGATGGTGGACCTGCACCTAGACACGACCACAACTCATGATGTAGTCAGCCGTATCCGGACCGTATCCAGATCAGATGGAGGACCTGCGCCTAGACACGACCACAACGCGATGATGTAGTCAGCCGGATCCGGGCCGTATCCAGATCAGATGGAGGACCTGCGCCTAGACACGACCACAACGCGATGATGTAGTCAGCCGGATCCGGGCCGTATCCAGATCAGATGGAGGACCTGCGCCTAGACACGACCACAACGCATGATCTAGTCAGCCGTATCCGGGCCGTATCCAGATCAGATGGAGGACCTGCGCCTAGACACGACCACAACGCATGATCTAGTCAGCCGTATCCGGGCCGTATCCAGATCAGATGGAGGACCTGTGCCTAGACACGACCACAACGCGATGATGTAGTCAGCCGGATCCGGGCCGTATCCAGATCAGATGGAGGACCTGCGCCTAGACACGACCACAACGCGATGATGTAGTCAGCCGGATCCGGGCCGTATCCAGATCAGATGGAGGACCTGCGCCTAGACACGACCACAACGCGATGATGTAGTCAGCCGGATCCGGGCCGTATCCAGATCTGATGGAGGACCTGCGCCTAGACACGACCACAACGCGATGATGTAGTCAGCCGGATCCGGGCCGTATCCAGATCAGATGGAGGACCTGTGCCTAGACACGACCACAACGCGATGATGTAGTCAGCCGGATCCGGGCCGTATCCAGATCAGATGGAGGACCTGCGCCTAGACACGACCACAACGCGATGATGTAGTCAGCCGGATCCGGGCCGTATCCAGATCAGATGGAGGACCTGCGCCTAGACACGACCACAACGCGATGATGTAGTCAGCCGGATCCGGGCCGTATCCAGATCTGATGGAGGACCTGCGCCTAGACACGACCACAACGCGATGATGTAGTCAGCCGGATCCGGGCCGTATCCAGATCTGATGGAGGACCTGCGCCTAGACACGACCACAACGCGATGATGTTGTCAGCCGGATCCGACCGTATCAACACTGATCTGACTTCAGCTGAACAACAGACGAAATCCATTATTTTCCTGTTATCTCTGTAAAGCTGCTTTGAAACAATCAGTATTGTAATAAAAGGTGACTTGACTTACACACACACACACACACACACACACACAGCTGTGTTTTTGTGATATATGAGGACATTCCATAGGTGTAATGACTTTTATACTGGACAAACTGTATATTCTATCCCCCTACACTGCCCCTATCCCTAAACCTGCCCATCACACACACACACACACACACACACACACACACACAGCCCCTATCCCTAAACCTACCCATCACAGGAGACATGCTGCATTTTTACATAAAAAAAAACACATTGTTTTTTATGTTTTTTAAGCTATTTGAAATATGAGGACTCATGCAATGTCCTCATATATCACGTGTAAGTTGTAATACCAGTGTAATATGCATGTCATTATACACATTTGTGTCCTCATATATCACAAAAACAAAAGCACACACACACACTCTCTCTCTCTCTCTCTCTCTCTCTCTCTCTGTCACACACACACACACACAATCTCTCTCTCTCTCTCTCACACACACACGAGCAAACATGCTGGAGACGTCACTTCTGATTGGAATGAGTGCATCTCGGCCTAGGCCTGTAACCGCAGGACACACACACACACACACACTGAAGACGAGCGCGGGGATCGTGATGTCAGGCCCCGTCACACTCCCTGATCACTGACATTTACAAGCGTCCACTGGAGCGCATTAAACACTCATTACTGACACACATATACACACACTCATTACTGACACACATATACACACACTCGTTATGACACACATATACACACACTCATTATGACACACATATACACACACTCATTACTGACACAAACCAGAGCCGTCGCAGCTCATGCAGTGAATGCTGGGTAACGGCTGGAATCAGCACCACACACACCCACAATTCACTAAAAAATGCTTTTCGAATTACAATTCTAACCCTGAGGTTGAATTAAGGAAGTACAATAAAAAAATACTGAAATTCAAACAAAATTAAAAAATTCCAATTCACTGAAGAACACTTAATTTCCCAGAATGCATAACCTGCAGGATTGATCTGAGGTCAGAGGTCACGCATGGCACTGTGTCCAGCCATGTACACACAGCTCCAACATCATGGTTATTTTATGTGCTTGTGTCAATTATTATTTTTTATACTTATAAATTATTTTATTTTTATTTGTCAGTAATTTTCATATTTGCCATGACAACATTTCTAACATTTCTTTAGTTATTTTATTTCAGCTTTCACCAATTAACAAAAATATTTATTAATAGTTTTAGTTTTTCAGGTTAATGATAATAATACTGACACGAACCCTTAAATAATGCTAATCCAGCTGCAACGCAACACTAGTCCTACATGGAATTATTTATCAAGCATTCATCTCTTTTATTATTTTATCAAAGCAAAAGCCAATAGAGGCTGAACACCTCATCATAAGATTTCAAAATATGATTTTAAAGAGCTGAAACAGTGAAACGAGGCTTTACTAAGATTAGAGGATAAAATCTCCCATCACTCCCGAAATGCATTCTAGAGATTTTCCTGCCGAAGCCTGTCGTTCCCTGGAGAAGCGATGGAGCGCTCAGTTACAGCGGAGCTTAATCACGAGATCCACGTGCCTCTGCTGCCCCCTGCTGGTCACACACACACACACACACACACACGCGCAGAAAATGTTATATCTCATTTCACTTCTATGCAGATGATTCCCAACTATACATCCCACTTAAATCCAGCAACTCCATGCAGCCTCTTTTAGACTGTCTGAAAGAAATTAAAATCTGGATGGCTTTTCTTCAGCAAAATGACTACAAAACTGAAGTTATTGTCTTTGGCATCCCTGCTGACCTTGGTCCCCTTGCACCCCATGTTAAATCCCATGCACGTAACTTGGGTGTTATTTTGAACTCCCATCTTAACCTTGAGAAACAAATATCATCGGTTGTAAAGACCAGTTTTTACCAATTAAGAATAAAGTCTGTTTTGTCATACAATGATCTGGAAAAAGTCACCCATGCCTTCATAACCTACACTATTGTAAATCTCTTTACTTTGGTCTCCCTCTAACTCTGGTGGCACGGCTTCAGATGCTTCGAAATGCAGCGGCTAGGCTGCTCACAAACACAAAAACCGTGGACACATTACACCTGTCCTAGCCTCCTTGCACTGGCTTCCAGTGCAGTCTAGGATACAATTTAAAATACTATTGATGGTTTTTATATCTCTTCACGCCCTGTCCCCCAGCCACATAACAGATATCATTCATCCTTACGTAGCCCCTAGGTCCCTCAGATCCTCCAGGCAAGGCCTCCTCCAGGTCCCACGGTCCCGGCTTCAGTGCCGGAGCCGTTTCTGCTGCTGGCCCTCAGCTGTGGGGCCGACTGCCATCTGACATCAGAAGTGCCCTTCAATTGTGATTTTCAAAGCCAGGCTCAAAACTCACCTTTTTACACAGGCCTTCCCGGCCTCTTAATTGTCTTATTCTGCCATGTTTGTAATTAAGTGTTTGTCTCTTGATGTGGATTTAGCCTAAATCACTGATTTGTAAGTGTGACGTGCCTCAGTAGGATGGGCCTAGAGGCACGTCACAGTAAGTGTATTTTACTTTATTTTATTACCCTGTTGCTACTGAGCTATGTACAGCACTTTGGTCAGTGCGAGCTGTTTTAAATGTGCTATAGGAATAAACCTTACTTACTTACAGACAGACACACACACACACACACACACACACACACAGACACACCTTTTACAAGAAAACCTCAGAATCAAGTGCTAGTGTTGTGACAGTACCACATTCTTCATGGAGCCCCTGATTATATGCTTATGTTCATAAGAGGATTATCTGGGTGTGTGATCACACACACACACCCTTGACACGGACTCAGGGCGGATCCTCGCATAGGAGAGCCGATACCAGAACGCCTCATTCATAGAACAGACATTAGCAGTTAAACTCGGCATGAAACTGAAGTTGTGCTGGTCGTTTCTCCTCTATTGTGGCGTATATCGAGTGAAACGCTTCAGGAACAAGAACACATGTGGGCGGGGCTTGATTGTGTCTGTGGGGATTGATTGGATGGTTGTAGTTTGCTATTGGCTGAGCTCATGTGAGTGACAGGTTATAGCCCCGCCCTCATCATTCGAGAAGAGATGCTGCAAGAGGAACTGATTCTGATTCAACATTATTAACACAATAATGATGTGCACCCGTAAACCATTTCATATAAACACTGAATTATTCCAATAAAACACAGGAATTGTTTGTTTTGATTTCATGGGGACGTTAAACTGGGAAACTGTAAACACAACAGTTTTCTCAAAGCCCAGATAAACACGTGTCGATCTCAGAACCAGCGAACAGAACGAACGAGAAACAGTTTCATGAGCATTTGGTAATGTTCCTGATCCTGTTCGCCACTTCCGACGCAATAAAAGCCCAACAACAACAAGAAGTCAAGTCAAGTCAAGTCAAGTCATCTTCATTTATATAGCGCTTTTAACAATGGATTGTTTCAAAGCAGCTTTACAGAGATAAACATATAATTTAAGGTAACATATTTAAGAAGAAGATATAGAGCTGATTATACATGAGGATGAGGCGTTTTATTGTAAAAACACGGTTTTCTCTCTGTAACACTTCAAAGATCATCAAGTAATTCAAGATCCCATTTGTCAGAATCTCTTTCTTGAATGCAGAAATCAGCCGCGTTTGATTGACTGTGTGTGTCTTTCAGCTCCAGCTCGTTAGACATGTTGCGGCGTCGTGCTGAGAACACACACAGCTTTATCAGCTTTAATCGTTCTCATGAGATAAAGGCGCCTGCACCTCCAGTTGGAGAGGTTGTTCAGGGAAGCAGGACGAGCTGGAGATCGCCAGAACACCGCAGCGCCAGCCGTCACCCGGCTAATCTCTGGGTCACCACCTCGCGGTACATGATGGAGATGTAGATGAAGAGCAGGAGGATGACGAAGAAGTCGTCGAGGAAGCCCAGCAGACCCACGACTCCCTCGGGGATGAAGTCGAGCGGGGACGCCAGGTACACCAGCGCTCCCAGCAGAACCAGCAGGATCCGCAGCCGGAACATCCAGAACAGGCCTCCCACCGAGAACACCTCCCTGAAGGCGTGCCGGAGCAGCGTGGGGACGTCCCGGAGCCGGTCCAGCAGCTGCACACACACACACACACACACACACACTGAGCCAACGCAAACATGCAGTCCTTCAGCCGTATTCACACCGCCGTCCAACTGTAAACTTGTAAACAAAAACGTGAATCTGTGAAACAATGACGGCGTACACACACTTCTTACGTGTTCAGTCTATAGATATGCGTGTTTGAATATATATATGCGCAGTTGCGTAGTCTTTCTCTACAAATTGACATTGCCAAATTAATTGACCTTCCTCAATAACAAAATAAAAATATGAAAACAGCAGTTGAGAAAGCATCTGATCATAGCGACGTGAGTATGTTTGCTCTGTGTGAGTTTTTACTCGCGTCTGACAAAAGAAAAACATTTTCATCACTTTTTATTGGATTATCTAAGGCATTTAATTTGGTGATTTCAGTATATTGAAATCTAGACTCAAATCAATAGGATTGTCAATAAGACTATATCCTGGTTTATTTAGTGAATTGTCCATGGATACAAACACGATGTGTGTGAACGTCTCTCATCGGCACTGGTACAGATCACGAGGGGTGTTCCTCAGGGCTCGGTTTTGGGGCCTTTACTGTTTAATTTCTACATTAATCATCTTGATTTAAATTTTTTTACCTGGTTAACAAAAGGACAATAAATAAATTAACTGAAGACGATGTACACCTCAAAGAAGGCGGAGCTTCAGAGCCACACCCACCCATTACATCATCACCACGGACCAACGAGAGTTCAGAGGGTTTTACCAGCCGAGAGAACTGAGAAGGATGGGTTTCGAACTCCAAACAAACTTCGTTTGGCCTGATTAGAGTGAATGATTCAGTGATTTCGCCTGCAGTGTATCGAGGCCTTGACAAGATCCAGCATTAAATCAGCACTGGTTGTGCTACTACTCAAACTGATCTTCTAGACATCGGCTGATTGTGACGGCAGTGAATGTTGCTGGCCTGTGTTCGTAAAATAAACCCAATTGATCTCTTACAAATGGAAGCCCAGTTCCAGCACATAAGAAAAATTAACTGGGTCCTAAAGCCAATTCGCTTCAGTGTGCATTCAGACACACATGTACACATTATAACATAATTTAATGGTAAAGTTTTAGCATTTTTAGTTTGAACTTTGAGCATGTTTAGGTTTTTCTATGTGACCTGAAGCATTCCTCGCATTCCAGTCATTCCTAAGGGGCTCAAATTGAGCCGAGGATGCGTTACTTTTTTAAATTTCAACCACAAAACTCCTCGAATCCATTGAGGTTTTTTTGTGTATTCGTGGTTCGAGTGCTACAAAAGTCCTGGAGTCTTGGACTTCTCTGATTAACACTTAATTTTTAAGATTTTAAAAATGACCCGAGGGAAGGATGAGAGTAAACCATGCTTTGGGAAACCGTGCTAATGACGCAAAAAGTCAAAATTATGACATACCAAATCATAATTGACATACTTTGTCAATTATGAGATTAAATAGAGTTATGACTTAATTGAGATACAAAGTTATGACTTTGTCACACTTTCAAGTTTTTATCTCATAATTATAACTTTTTAGGTCATAATATCAAAATTTACTCTCGTAATTTTAATTTAGTATGTCATAGTTTTGTGTGTTAATGTCATAATGAAGATCTGGGAAAGCGCGCCGGCAGAGACGGATCAGATGATGACGATGATGATGATGATGATGAAGATGATCACTCACGGAGCGCGGCTGCCCGGAGAACCTGCGGTTATAATCGCTGATGTCTGTGAGGATCAGAACCGGTTCCACTTGCCCGTCCGCAGTCGCAGCGCCGGGACCGGCGTCGTGGAAGAGCGGGAACAGCAGGGTCACCTGACACACCAATAAAGGTCAAGGGTCAACACACATCTGGCTCATACAGGTGTACAGACAGGGTTATGATCAGACCGGCATGAAAACGGGTCAGGGGTGAAAAAGGTGAGGAGGATATAACTCCTCTAGGGGGGTCCGGGGGCATGCTCCCCTGTAAGAACATTTTAAATATTCCATATTTTAAAGCATCAATCTGATGCATTTTGAGATGCATTTTTTGCCAACCTGGGGAGAGCTGGAGAAACTTAACTTCAGCCATTAGTCAACAATATTATGGCCTCCGTAGCGTTAGCTAATAATATTTTTTTTTTTTAAAAAGACCGATACCGATCCGTTACCAACGCAGTTTAAAAAAAGAAAATCAAGTAGAATTTCTATAACTGTGTGTTGAACTGATAATCACTCTTTTGTGTGTTAAACACAATCTACTTAATACAGACAACTTCCTTATAAAGAAAAACAACAACAACAAAAAATATGATCATAAACTATGACAAAAATTATATTATAAACTAGATTAGTGGGTAACTCAGTAAAATTTAGTCTATAAAAACAATAATTTTATAAAATCAGAACATTTAGTGAAAAAAAAAATATATTTAGTGGGGAACAATTAAGAGACAATAAGTGTAGCACTAAATCTGGTAAAACGTTAGACATTGCTCTTTGTATTGTTGTAAAATACATTCATGAAAAACAAGATAAAAATCAAAAAAGATCAATTATTTTATAGTCTACTATAAAATTAAGAAAATATATATAGCACAAACGTATAGCACAGCTGTTTAATGAGGCAGCAACATATGATAGATAGGGCAGAACAGAACAAAAAATACTATTAATAATCTTTCACTGCGCAAAAGTATTATGATATGATTATGAAAGACTCCAATAGAGTGCTGCACACAGCGCTTATGCGCATCCCGAGCGCTGAATGATGCGCTTGAGGCAACACGAGTCACAGCGCGCAGCTCTTCGAGTCCGCATCTGCCTGCAAAAACGGAGGCTGCATTTTCAGGACCCCACTTCTAGGACCCTACGTGTTTAGTGACAGCGCCACCTACCGAATTAGAGGACCAGCGAAGATGGATGACATTCAGAGTGTGAGTATCAAATGCGAATCAATTTTTATTTGTTTAACTCTAAAAACAACTGTGATGCATTTCATTGGAAAGTTAACATTGCCAACGTGCTGGTGATTTGCTAAACAGTCTTGAATGCATAGCCATCATATATTAGCCTCTAATGCTGGAAAATGAATTGTTTGCACGTTCATCTAACGGAACTGTTGCATGATAAGCCTGTGTTGACTTATTTACAGCACAATAAACTGTAGCATGTTCGTTCTGAAAGCTTGTTAATTACTCATTGTTTTTCCATTTTAATTCAGTTAAAATAATCTTAATGTTTTCACTGTCACGTGCTCACAGTCAACCTGTTTAACGTTACCCACAATACATGTTAGGTGTACGTCTCTTCATTTTGACATGGTTTTATAAAGTTGGTTGAGACATATGACATTTTATTTTAATAGTCAGACATATCAGAGAGGCCATTATAATAATTGACTGTTAAAATCCAACGTGTTAGATTGTGTCATTCACTGTATACTGTACTCTATATGAAGTGCTATCAAGGACACAGCTCAGGGTAGGCAATAATATGACAAAAGATAAATCAATAAATTGGTTAAGTACTAGGCTTAGGCCTAATTTATGTCTATTTATTTATATGAAATTAACTTAAAAATGTTTTTCAAGAAACACATAACAATCCAAACTATTGCGATAAGAGGGGCGAGCATCAGGTGGTAGCGCTGCTGCATACATCACAATGTGTGCTTTAAATCTGATATATATATGGTCAGGAAAAGTCGTGTCAATAATGATATTTCTATTCAGATTTCTTGCATCTCTCTCTATTATTTTTTTCTCAGTTAAGATGGGCTTTATTGACATGAGTGTTTCTAGAACCTTTTTTTCCCACAACATCAAAATCATTTTTTTTCCAAATCTTTGAACAGTATGCAATAATTGTATTATGAACATTAATTGGTATGAAGATTGATATCATTATTTTTATCATTATCATTACTCTGTGGTAACTAAGATCTTTTAAATATGTAATTTAAAATTAGAGAGTAGAACATGTTCAACTAAATGCTCCTTATTTAATTCACTTCTCTTTCTCTCTCTTAGGAGTCAGTGATGATGTTGTCCTTGTGTTTGTCCATCCATCGAAGTTCTGTCTATGTGGTTCACGTCATGATTAAATTTGTTTTTGTGTGTGTTCAAGTTCAGTTGTTATATATTATTTTGTAAAATATTTTGTGTGTTGAATTTCAGTTGTTATATATTATTTTGTAAAATATTTTGTGTGTTCAAGTTCAGGTGTTATATATTATTTTGTAAAATACACAATCTTAAATCTACCCCCAGAGTCATCCTTGTCTTCCCTCTGTACTTGAAAATGTGGTCCATCTAGTGACTGAAAAGACTATAACATGATTCCTTGTTTATTTTACTTGAGTTATTATAGTATGCTACTTAGACCCAATAATTTCTCAACATTCCTAGGAACCTGGTTTAATTGCAATAAAGAAAGTAGTATTTGGGTGTAATAAAACTTGAAAAAAAAAATAATAAAAAAAACCTCTAATGTAGTTAAAACTGGGTGGAAATACTGCCTTGGTGGCACTTTTTTCGGTCCTCCAAAACTAGGGTCCTGGAAATGCGGTCCTAGAAGTGGGGTCCTGAAAATGCAGCCTCCGGGACTGCAGGAGTACGCAGTGAAAAGTTCAAAGCACAAAGGAAATACATATCGATGCATAGTGTATTATACAGTATCTATCTATGCAATAGTTTATTGAGCCGTTTCTTTTAACAGTTTTAAATTTCAGTTACTGTGCGCGTGAAGAACAATGATAGTGCTCTCCAGTGTTGTGATCTAGACACGCGGTAAAGGAACATGATTGAGGTACTACAGCAAGATAGTCAATTTATGCGAAACCATAGAGCTTTATCTACAGATCAAGTATAATAATATTAACATTTAATCATCTTGGAGAGAGTTCAGCGTTGCCGAACGCGACGCGCGGTGCTGTTTGAATGCTGAATGGAGAATGACTGACAGCCGCAGCTGAGGGAAAAGTTTACGTGAACTTGAATTTAATGACTTAAATATTAATTTCTATCTCACATTACACTATAGTATGGCTTTATATATATTGTACCCCCCCCCCCCCCTCCCCCTCCCCCCTCCCCTCCCTCCAAACATTTTCTCATCGAATCTACACGATTCACGTAGGTCACCTATTTTGGTTTCAAAAGGGCGAATTTCGCCGAAAGGTGAGTGATTTTCATGTCTGATCAGAACTAACACCCGGGTAACGCTGATATATTAAATACAGCGCAGAAGCTGCTCATCTCTGCTAGAACACACACGTCGCTACGCTACAGCTGACAGCACGCTCGTTCATGTGCACTGAAGCGATAGGGGAGATTAAAAGCGTTTGGTCAACAGAAAACACATCGTTATTCTCAAACATCCTAAATTTTTTAGATGTTCTTTGTCTTGTCTTGATCTGTCCATCTAAACACAGCTTTGGCGAAGAGGATGAGGATGAACGAGGAAGAGGAGATGCAAATAACAAATATGTAAACTGTAACGTAGTTAATATCTTTTCTCTATTCTTCTTTCTGGCCAGTAGAAGTTCTGAATGACCGGTAACTTAAACATTTAATAGCCAAATTGGCCGGAGAGTGAAAAAGTTAATTTCAAACCCTGATTATGATGCTTTAAGCCACTGATGCGAGCGCAGGACTGAGACTAACTTATCATACAAATCATGGATCCACATCTGATCTGAGATTCACCATTTGCCTGCAGATGGGGCAGTTGATGGCGCCGAGCCACGCTCCGTAACGCCAGTACGCCACGATACACGGACCTGCGGATACAAGACACACACACACACACACACACGTTTCAGCAGCTCGATCGGCTCACCTGTGCTTACATGCAACCAAATAATCCATTAGTAATGGGACTGACGGCTCAATCGCACTGAAAGCCTTCATGTAAACGCCTTAATCGCCCCAATGATTTCTACATAATGACGTAGAAATAGCGTAATGATGTAGAAATAGCGTAATGATGTAGAAATAGCATAATGACGTAGAAATAGCATAATGACGTAGAAATAGCATAATGATGTAGAAATAGCGTAATGACGTAGAAATAGCGTAATGACGTAAAAATAGCGTAATGATGTAGAAATAGCATAATGACGTAGAAATAGCGTAATGATGTAGAAATAGCGTAATGATGTAGAAATAGCATAATGACGTAGAAATAGCGTAATGACGTAGAAATAGCATAATGATGTAGAAATAGCGTAATGACGTAGAAATAGCGTAATGATGTAGAAATAGCATAATGACGTAGAAATAGCGTAATGACGTAGAAATAGCGTAATGACGTAGAAATAGAGTAGTGATGTAGAAATAGCGTAATGATGTAGAAATCGCATTATGACGTAGAAATAGCGTAATGATGTAGAAATAGCGTAATGACGTAGAAATAGCGTAATGATGTAGAAATAGTGCAATGACGTAGAAATAGCATAATGACGTAGAAATAGCGTAATGACGTATAGCGTAATGACGTAGAAATAGCGTAATGATGTAGAAATAGCGTAATGACGTAGAAATAGTGTAATGACATAGAAATAGCGTAATAATGTAGAAATAGCGTGATGACGTAGAAATAGCGTGATGACGTAGAAAAAGCGTAATGACGTAGAAAAAGCGTAATGACGTAGAAAAGGCGTAATGACGTAGAAATAGCGTAATGACGAAGAAATAGAGTAATGACGTAGAAATAGCATTATGACGTAGAAATAGCGCAAAGACGTACAAATAGCGCAATGACGTAGAAATAGAGTAGTGATGTAGAAATAGCGTAATGACGTAGAAATAGCGTAATGACGTAGAAATAGAGTAGTGATGTAGAAATAGCGTAATGATGTAGAAATAGCATAATGACGTAGAAATAGCGTAATGATGTAGAAATAGCGTAATGACGTAGAAATAGCGTAATGATGTAGAAATAGTGCAATGACGTAGAAATAGCATAATGACGTAGAAATAGCGTAATGACGTATAGCGTAATGACGTAGAAATAGCGTAATGATGTAGAAATAGCGTAATGACGTAGAAATAGTGTAATGACATAGAAATAGCGTAATAATGTAGAAATAGCGTGATGACGTAGAAATAGCGCAATGACGTAGAAAAAGCGTAATGACGTAGAAAAGGCGTAATGACGTAGAAATAGCGTAATGACGTAGAAATAGCATTATGACGTAGAAATAGCGCAAAGACGTACAAATAGCGCAATGACGTGGAAATAGCATAATGACGTGGAAATAGCATAATGACGTAGAAATAGCGTAATGACGTAGAAATAGCGTAATGTAGAAATAGCGTAATGACGTAGAAATAGCGTAAAGACGTAGAAATAGCATAATGATGTAGAAGTAGCGCAATGACGTAGAAATAGCATAATGATGTAGAAGTAGCATAATGACGTAGAAATAGCGTAATGACGTAGAAATAGCATAATGATGTAGAAATAGCGTAATGATGTAGAAATAGCGTAATGATGTAGAAATAGCGTAATGACGTAGAAATAGCGTAAAGACGTAGAAATAGCGTAATGACGTAGAAATAGCGTAATGATGTAGAAATAGCGTAATGACGTAGAAATAGAATAATGACGTAGAAGTAGCGTAATGACGTAGAAATAGCATAATGACGTAGAAAAAGCGTAATGATGTAGAAATAGCGTAATGACGTAGAAATAGCGTAATGATGTAGAAATAGCGTAATGACGTAGAAATAGCATAATGACGTAGAAGTAGCGTAATGACGTAGAAAAAGCGTAATGACGTAGAAAAAGCGTAATGACGTAGAAAAGGCGTAATGACGTAGAAATAGCGTAATGACGTAGAAATAGTATTATGACGTAGAAATAGCGCAAAGACGTACAAATAGCGCAATGACGTGGAAATAGCATAATGACGTAGAAATAGCATAATGACGTAGAAATAGCGTAATGACGTAGAAATAGCGTAATGTAGAAATAGCGTAATGACGTAGAAATAGCGTAAAGACGTAGAAATAGCATAATGATGTAGAAGTAGCGTAATGACGTAGAAATAGCATAATGATGTAGAAGTAGCATAATGACGTAGAAATAGCGTAATGACGTAGAAATAGCATAATGATGTAGAAATAGCGTAATGATGTAGAAATAGCGTAATGATGTAGAAATAGCGTAATGACGTAGAAATAGCGTAAAGACGTAGAAATAGCGTAATGACGTAGAAATAGCGTAATGACGTAGAAATAGCGTAATGACGTAGAAATAGCATAATGACGTAGAAGTAGCGTAATGACGTAGAAATAGCATAATGACGTAGAAATACCGTAATGACGTAGAAATAGCGTAATGACGTAGAAATAGCGTAATGACGTAGAAATACCGTAATGACGTAGAAATAGCGTAATGACGTAGAAATAGCATAATGACGTAGAAGTAGCGTAATGACGTAGAAATAGCATAATGATGTAGAAATACCGTAATGACGTAGAAATAGCGTAATGACGTAGAAATAGCGTAATGACGTAGAAATACCGTAATGACGTAGAAATAGCGTAATGACGTAGAAATAGCGTAATGACGTAGAAATAGCATAATGATGTAGAAATAGCGTAATGACGTGTGACGCGCGGAATGAGCTTTTCTTCCTGTTGAATAAAGTGTCGTATAAACGAGTAAATATTAAGTCTGCTGTTTAAAACTAATAAAGAACTGTATGAGTGGTTATTATGCGCAGACATCGGGAAACTCTGTATATTCGTGCAGTGAGCGCACGTCAAACAATATATCCCGATTTGAAGCGTGTGACGTATAAACACACACATCGACCCGATCACATGTTCAGCGCTCATGCAAACACTACATTCAGATTCATCAGTCGGCATGAGGTCAGTGCGGCTGCAGCAGAAGCGGTGCATGTAAACTGGTGTAAACTGGTGCTCACCGCAGAAGAGATGCCCACAGTTGGTCTCGACGGGCAGAACCGCTTGCTGGAGACACACGGGACACGACATGTCCGAGTAGAACTGATGCCTCGACTCCGCGGACGAGCCCTGCGCACGCACACACACACACACACACACACACACACACACACACACACACACACACACACACACACACACACACACACAGGTTCAGAACAGCCTCACAGAAACCCTGACATCACTGGGGAAACTCATTACAAGTAACTTGAGGTATGTAATCAGATTACTTTTTCAAGTAACACATTACTTTTAAAATTTACATCAAAATATCTCCCACAAAATTACAAGCAGTTATCATTCCTAACACTTTACTGTGTGAACGTAACCAATAGAAGCACGGAAAACAGAACTATTATTTAGATCAATAGTGCTCCCTTTAAGCCATCGCACTTGTCTGGTCATAAACACTGAAGATATCCGCGCTGCACAGTGAACCTCGTTTACATCACATCTAGACTTTGTTGTTAATGAGGGGATTTGCAAAAGTGTAAAGCTCGCGCTGATTCTGAACATACATTTGACCGAATTCTCCGCCTGGTGACTCTAAAACGCCTCTGATTGGCCACTGCGTTCATGCGCTTGATGTATACATGTCTGTGATTGGCTACACTGCTCAACGCTGAAACAACACAATGCAAGTAGTTTCATTTCGTTTTAGAATAATAATATATTGTGTCCTCCAGAGTCCGAGTCCCCCGACTCTAACTAATACATTATTAAAATCAAAGGTTGTATTTGTGAACATTAGTTAATGCACTGTGAACTAACATTAACAAACAACGAACAGCTGTTTTTTATTAACTAACATTAACAAAGAATAATAAATACTGTAACAAAAAACAACGAGCCCAGGTGGGAAAAAAGTAACGCAAAAGTAACGTAACGCATTACTTTTCTAAAAAAGTAACTAAGTAACGCAATTAGTCACCTTTAAAGGGAGTAACCCAATATTGTAACGCATAACTTTTCAAAGTAACTTTCCCCAACACTGCTGATCAGCTGAGAACAAACCCTGATGTGATAAACACAGGTGATAATGTTCCTCTACACACACACACACACACACACACCTGCTCGGACTGAAGCTGTTCTCGCACCACACGCACATGCTCCTGGTTCTCCGGGTGGATCCGCTGCTGCTCGTTCCTGAGAGACGAGATTGTATCGTGTGTGAGTATGAGTGATCTGGTGTATGGTCAGGGGTCAGAGGTCA
>CM060595.1:61493921-61583921 GCA_030578255.1 Tiaroga cobitis | reverse complement strand
ATATATAAAGCGATGAATCACTCCTGTGACTGTAAGCACTATAGTCTCCGTAGCTGTGGTGTCCAGCCTGTGGCCGGTTATACACGAGAGGAGTCAGGCTGGGTCTGCAGTGCTGGCCATGAGAACTGGACTTACTCACAGGGAAGGGTCCGGGTCTGAAGGTCCGAGTCTGAAGGTCCGAGTCTGAAGGTCCGGGTCTGAAGGTCTGCGTGTTTGACCCACTGATAGTGCTGTGCTGTTGATGAAACTGGACTCAGATCTTAGACTCACTCAGTGAAAGAGCCGTACTGTAATCCACTGTTCCGCTCTCAGGCCTTGCTCTGAAACTACAGTAATTCACACAGTACAGCAGTTCAGATTATAGAGTGTGTGCGGGTTTGTGTGTGATGGGTAGGTTTAGTTTAGTTTAGTTAGTTTAGTTAGGTTAGTGTGTGTGTGTAAAGGTGAGTGTGTGTTAGGGATGCAACGATTACAGATTTTGTAAGGACGATTATTGTCTGAGAAATAATCACGATTTAACGATTATCACGATTATTGTGCACCAATTAATTTCACAACACTATATATATAATATCACATGAACACTCAACACTAGATTTTAATGTGTTATTTGCCACAACACAGTACAAAATTATAAAATGACAAACAATAATCAATAATCACACACACACATTAGTGTCGTCATCAGACGGCTGAGTTTGAGTTTAACAGCAGAACTGGGATGGAGTGTGAGGAACGTTCATGACACCATTTCATTCCCATATTCACCATTTGTGTTGATTTCAATAGTATGGTTTTAAAACATCTCATATTTGAGCTTCTTCCTCTGACTGGCGGTGTCACGTGACGTGTGGTTCGGGGCTGTCAGACTCAGACGGGTGTGTGGGTGTGTTAGTGTTGTGAGCGTCAGCTGTGGTTTCAGATGTGTGTGTGTGAGAGTCAGATGTGTGTGTGTGTGTTGTGAGCGTCAGACGTGTGGGTGTGTGTGTGCTTGTGCGCGCGTCAGCTGTGGTTCCAGACTGAAGGGAAGTGGCGCTGTGATTTACTGCTGATTTCTGTGCACAGCGTAACTTTAAAAAGCTAAACGTATGTTATCATAATCTTTCTTTTGCATGTAATAACTGTGTGCTGTATTTAAGGCGAGGTAGAACAGCATTCAAGCCCCGACCCGCAGTTATGAACAGAACACCGACCCCATATCCGGCAGAAACACTGGTTTCAGTCCATACCCGACCCTTTCGACATAAACACAGCGACCTCTCCGTACCCGACCCGACCCGTTTGACATAAACACAGCGACCTCTCCGTACCCGACCCGACCCGTTTGACATAAACACAGCGACCTCTCCGTACCCGACCCGACCCTTTCGACATAAACACAGCGACCTCTCCGTACCCGACCCGTTCGACATAAACACAGCAACCTCTCCGTACCCGACCCGACCCGTTCGACATAAACACAGCGACCTCTCCGTACCCGACCCGACCCGTTCGACATAAACACAGCAACCTCTCCGTACCCGACCCGACCCGTTCAACATAAACACAGCAACCTCTCCGTACCCGACCCGACCCGTTTGACATAAACACCGCGACCTCTCCGTACCCGACCTGACCCGTTCGTACCCGACCCGTTCGTACCCGACCCGTTCGTACCCGACCCGTCCCGTTCAACATAAACACCACGACCTCTCCGTACCGACCGATCCCACCATACCCGGCCCGTTCGACACAAACACCGCAACCTCTCCGTACCCGACCGACCCCACCGTACCCGACCCGTTCGACATAAACACCGCGACCTCTCCGTACCCGACCGACCCCACCGTACCCGACCCGTTCGACATAAACACCGCGACCTCTCCGTACCCGACCGACCCCACCGTACCCGACCCGTTCGACATAAACACCGCGACCTCTCCGTACCCGACCGACCCCACCGTACCCGACCCGTTCGACATAAACACCGCGACCTCTCCGTACCCGACCGACCCCACCGTACCCGACCCGTTCGACATAAACACCGTGACCTCTCCGTACCCGACCGACCCCACCGTACCCGACCCGTTCGACATAAACACCGCGACCTCTCCGTACCCGACCGACCCCACCGTACCCGACCCGTTCGACATAAACACCGCGACCTCTCCGTACCCGACCGACCCCACCGTACCCGACCCGTTCGACATAAACACCGCGACCTCTCCGTACCCGACCGACCCCACCGTACCCGACCCGTTTGACATAAACACCGCGACCTCTCCGTACCCGACCGATCCCACCGTACCCGACCCGTTCGACATAAACACCGCGACCTCTCCGTACCCGACCGATCCCACCGTACCCGACCCGTTTGACATAAACACCGCGACCTCTCCGTACCCGACCGACCCCACCGTACCCGACCCGTTCGACATAAACACCGCGACCTCTCCATACCCGACCGACCCCACCGTACCCGACCCGTTTGACATAAACACCGCGACCTCTCCGTACCCGACCGATCCCACCGTACCCGACCCGTTTGACATAAACACCGCGACCTCTCCGTACCCGACCGATCCCACCGTACCCGACCCGTTTGACATAAACACCGCGACCTCTCCGTACCCGACCGACCCCACCGTACCCGACCCGTTCGACATAAACACCGCGACCTCTCCGTACCCGACCGACCCCACCGTACCCGACCCGTTCGACATAAACACCGCGACCTCTCCGTACCCGACCGATCCCACCGTACCCGACCCGTTTGACATAAACACCGCGACCTCTCCGTACCCGACCGATCCCACCGTACCCGACCCGTTTGACATAAACACCGCGACCTCTCCGTACCCGACCGACCCCACCGTACCCGACCCGTTCGACATAAACACCGCGACCTCTCCGTACCCGACCGACCCCACCGTACCCGACCCGTTTGACATAAACACCGCGACCTCTCCGTACCCGACCGATCCCACCGTACCCGACCCGTTTGACATAAACACCGCGACCTCTCCGTACCCGACCGATCCCACCGTACCCGACCCGTTTGACATAAACACCGCGACCTCTCCGTACCCGACCGACCCCACCGTACCCGACCCGTTCGACATAAACACCGCGACCTCTCCGTACCCGACCGACCCCACCGTACCCGACCCGTTTGACATAAACACCGCGACCTCTCCGTACCCGACCGATCCCACCGTACCCGACCCGTTTGACATAAACACCGCGACCTCTCCGTACCCGACCGACCCCACCGTACCCGACCCGTTCGACATAAACACCGCGACCTCTCCGTACCCGACCGACCCCACCGTACCCGACCCGTTTGACATAAACACCGCGACCTCTCCGTACCCGACCGATCCCACCGTACCCGACCCGTTCGACATAAACACCGCGACCTCTCCGTACCCGACCGATCCCACCGTACCCGACCCGTTTGACATAAACACCGCGACCTCTCCGTACCCGACCGATCCCACCGTACCCGACCCGTTCGACATAAACACCGCGACCTCTCCGTACCCGACCGACCCCACCGTACCCGACCCGTTCGACACAAACACCGCAACCTCTCCGTACCCGACCGACCCCACCGTACCCGACCCGTTCGACATAAACACCGCGACCTCTCCGTACCCGACCGACCCCACCGTACCCGACCCGTTCGACATAAACACCGCGACCTCTCCGTACCCGACCGACCCCACCGTACCCGACCCGTTCGACATAAACACCGCGACCTCTCCGTACCCGACCGACCCCACCGTACCCGACCCGTTCGACATAAACACCGCGACCTCTCCGTACCCGACCGACCCCACCGTACCCGACCCGTTCGACATAAACACCGCGACCTCTCCGTACCCGACCGACCCCACCGTACCCGACCCGTTCGACATAAACACCGCGACCTCTCCGTACCCGACCGACCCCACCGTACCCGACCCGTTCGACATAAACACCGCGACCTCTCCGTACCCGACCGACCCCACCGTACCCGACCCGTTCGACATAAACACCGCGACCTCTCCGTACCCGACCGACCCCACCGTACCCGACCCGTTTGACATAAACACCGCGACCTCTCCGTACCCGACCGATCCCACCGTACCCGACCCGTTCGACATAAACACCGCGACCTCTCCGTACCCGACCGATCCCACCGTACCCGACCCGTTTGACATAAACACCGCGACCTCTCCGTACCCGACCGACCCCACCGTACCCGACCCGTTCGACATAAACACCGCGACCTCTCCATACCCGACCGACCCCACCGTACCCGACCCGTTTGACATAAACACCGCGACCTCTCCGTACCCGACCGATCCCACCGTACCCGACCCGTTTGACATAAACACCGCGACCTCTCCGTACCCGACCGACCCCACCGTACCCGACCCGTTCGACATAAACACCGCGACCTCTCCGTACCCGACCGACCCCACCGTACCCGACCCGTTTGACATAAACACCGCGACCTCTCCGTACCCGACCGATCCCACCGTACCCGACCCGTTTGACATAAACACCGCGACCTCTCCGTACCCGACCGACCCCACCGTACCCGACCCGTTCGACATAAACACCGCGACCTCTCCGTACCCGACCGACCCCACCGTACCCGACCCGTTTGACATAAACACCGCGACCTCTCCGTACCCGACCGATCCCACCGTACCCGACCCGTTTGACATAAACACCGCGACCTCTCCGTACCCGACCGATCCCACCGTACCCGACCCGTTTGACATAAACACCGCGACCTCTCCGTACCCGACCGACCCCACCGTACCCGACCCGTTCGACATAAACACCGCGACCTCTCCGTACCCGACCGACCCCACCGTACCCGACCCGTTTGACATAAACACCGCGACCTCTCCGTACCCGACCGATCCCACCGTACCCGACCTGTTTGACATAAACACCGCGACCTCTCCGTACCCGACCGACCCCACCGTACCCGACCCGTTCGACATAAACACCGCGACCTCTCCGTACCCGACCGACCCCACCGTACCCGACCCGTTTGACATAAACACCGCGACCTCTCCGTACCCGACCGATCCCACCGTACCCGACCCGTTCGACATAAACACCGCGACCTCTCCGTACCCGACCGATCCCACCGTACCCGACCCGTTTGACATAAACACCGCGACCTCTCCGTACCCGACCGATCCCACCGTACCCGACCCGTTCGACATAAACACCGCGACCTCTCCGTACCCGACCGACCCCACCGTACCCGACCCGTTTGACATAAACACCGCGACCTCTCCGTACCCGACCGACCCCACCGTACCCGACCCGTTCGACATAAACACCGCGACCTCTCCGTACCCGACCGACCCCACCGTACCCGACCCGTTCGACATAAACACCGCGACCTCTCCGTACCCGACCGACCCCACCGTACCCGACCCGTTCGACATAAACACCGCGACCTCTCCGTACCCGACCGACCCCACCGTACCCGACCCGTTCGACATAAACACCGCGACCTCTCCGTACCCGACCCGACCCGCATTAAATCTCCTACGTGACGTGACGCTAGCCAAAAATCATTTTCTTATAGGCTAGCCTAGCACCAGCAATTAATTAAACATTGCATTAAACAACACGAGTAAAACAATAGAACAAGGCCTGTTTTAGTAGCTTTAGGAAGCTTAACGCTAGTAAATATTGTGTCGTCTTCACTCGGCTTTATGGCGGTTCTGTCTCCTGAAGCTCGCGGTGTGTCCCTGCTCCGGTCTGCTGTGTAGCAGCGCAGGAGATCGGCTAAACCTCTATTCTTAATAGCCTACATAAACCGTGAGTCTCGTGAACGCAACACCGCTACTTATCAGATGTCGGTCTGCCTCACAGCTCGCCTGGATTGTTCTACGTTTACACTTTTACATTGCACACATTTTGCAACAATTTATTTAAGTTTAGGAGTTTCTTAAATACTTACTTTTTATCTTAATATAGGACATAAAGAAGATATTTTCGTTTACATTTTTAGTTTTTGACTGCTACAAGTAATATAATTTGTTGTTTGCCTTAATAATGTGAATTTAAAAAACAGTGGTTTAAATTCAAACTTTTTTCTACTTGTCTTTTAAAAAAAACAAAAAGGTTAAAAAAATTTCAATAATTAGGCTATCAATACCGAATGGTATGAAACATTATATCATGATAATTGTTTTAGCTATATCGCACATCCCCATATTCACTTAGAAAACAGCTTTCCAGCGGAATAATATTTCATTCATTTTTGTATTTTTTTGTATTTTAATCAAATAAATGCAGCCTTGGTGAGCAGAAGAGACTTATTTTATTTTTTGTTTTATTTTTACTGATCCAAATCTTTTGACTGGTAGTGTGTGTCTCATAAAAGAAAGTCGGCTTGAAATTGAAGTTGCAATTTTCTTTTAAGTAATAATGATAATGTCCCTTTACTACTGTAGTTAATGCTGTAGCTTGAGTCTCTTCTCCCGGCAGATGTGAAGCGTCTCACACACCCAACACACACATTCCTCACACACACACACAGATCAGCTGACGCGCCCGTCTTCCTGTTTACGCTCCAGCTGAACCTGTGTGAGTGACATCAGCAGAACCAGATGCTAACCCGAGTGTGTTTCCAGCTCTTCGTTTCCGGAGACGAGGCGTGTCTTCCTGAGTCCTGAGTTAGCATGCGCGAGTTTAGCCTGATGCTAGTGATGAAATCCACAGCACAATAGGGCTTTGTGTTGATGCTGGAGTCTGTGTTTGAACTTGTGCTGCAAACGCCCAGAAAACCCTTTTCCTTTGTGGAAACCTGCCGTTGACCAGCAGTCTTAGTGCAGATTACAGCGGCATTAGCAGAAGTGAATGGAGCCTGTGTGTGTAATGGACACTTGAGCTCAGGACACACACACACTTGAGTTTCCCAACTCGTCATGTGACCTGCGATTACAGCGTTCGCCCCTGTAATGATCTGAACTGATGAAGCTCAGCGTCTCATTGGCTGTGTTTCTGCGGTCTCATCTAGAGCCCTATACAATCACTTTGATTTCTTACAAATTACATTTTTTCTGTTTTAATTAAATTTTTTATGGATTCCATGGACTGTATAATTTTCACGATTTTAATTAATTGGACATGCTTTTTGATTCAAGATTCAAGAGTCCCCCCCATCCCAGTTTAATCCTTCTTGACTCCTGAATCTTGAATCAAAAAGTATGTGTAATTAATTGAAATCGTGAAAATTATACAATCTAACAACAATTTAGTAAAAGTTAATACATTAACAATAATTTACAAAAATTACGATTTCAGGCTCCTATGAAATATGCTTTATTTTTTCCTCAAATTCCATATTGTTTCTCCCCAATGCCATGTTTAATATGTCAATATAAAATATTCCAATTGTAATGGTTTAATAAAATTTTAATAATTTTAATAAACAAACATGAAAAACATGCAGACTTCAGATTTCAATAACAGTCTTTAATATGCTCAGACACTAGTCCATCTGATTAAGTGTTCAGTCCTGATTTAGATTTTTTAATCCAAAATTTTGCCAATTCCTGACATTCCGCATTTTACAGTAAATTCCATTTTAACTCTTTCCATGATTTGTCTGAAACTGTATAGGAGTTATTACTACATTTGAGCTTCAATGAGCTCACTGTTTCCGCCTTAAATTGTTAAATTGTTTAAATGAATACATTTGTATTTAACTGTGATTTTGCACATTTCTGAAACGCATAACTCAGACCGTCTCCTCTGATAACAGATCACTGTAAACTGTAATGTGGACTCATGTGTTTTCTGTAAAGCTGCTTTGAAATGATGTATTGTGAAAAGCTCTATACAAATAAATGTGAATTTGATTAATATGAATGAAGTTCAGACGTACTACATTCGCCCTGTTGTCACGGTCATGTGACCTCCAGTTGCATCGAATACTGTATTTGCACATACGGGTCTGCTGTTGCAGTGCTGTGTTTCGCACACTATATAGTAGTGTTAGTCTCATCCGTCCTCATGTGAACTACAGGAAGTGATGCGTTGTGTTTCTCTGATCCTCTGTCGCTGTGTGTGTGTCCAGATCCAGACGTTTGGCGTGGAGGCGGCGTGTTCGACCGTAGACGAGCTGACCGGTGGCCTGGCCATGGCACAAGTCCTGCAGAAGATGTGTGTGAGACACAAGAGCCAGCCAGCACAATCTGAGCCCTTTCATTTCATCATCACGATGTCACAATATAGTTTCTGTGTGATTTTAAGATTATGATACCAAAAAAATGTATTACATTGAAATTTCATAAAATTGCAATGATCAAATGGAAAATTCAAACACTGCATAGTCATTTCTGTATGAATTAAAAACACATTAACGCTTATTAAAGTTATACATTTTTTGATAAAGTATTCAGTCAAGAGCAGTGAGTGATTTTCAGCTTTTAGTTGTTTGATTAACATTAATGACAGACAGAAGCAGGTTTATTAGGCTTCTGTCACTTTAAGACTAAATGCACAGGTCCAATATACTGATACACACCCAACTGTTTACGTTCATAACTGCCTCTGTTTACGTTCATAATTGCCTCTGTTTACGTTCATAACTGCCTCTGTTTACATAACTGCCTCTGTTTACGTTCATAACTGCCTCTGTTTACATAACTGCCTCTGTTTACGTTCATAACTGTTTACGTTCATAACTGGCTCTGTTTACGTTCATAACTGTTTACGTTCATAACTGGCTCTGTTTACGTTCATAACTGTTTACGTTCATAACTGCCTCTGTTTACGTTCATAACTGTTTACGTTCATAACTGCCTCTGTTTACGTTCATAATTGCCTCTGTTTGTTCATAACTGCCTCTGTTTACATAACTGCCTCTGTTTACGTTCATAACTGCCTCTGTTTACATAACTGCCTCTGTTTACGTTCATAACTGCCTCTGTTGTTCATAACTGCCCCTGTTTACGTTCATAACTGCCCCTGTTTACGTTCATAACTGCCCCTGTTTACGTTCATAACTGCCCCTTTTTACGTTCATAACTGCCCCTGTTTACGTTCATAACTGCATCTATTTACGTTCATAACTGCCTCTGTTTACGTTCATAACTGCCCCTGTTTACGTTCATAACTGCCTCTGTTTACGTTCATAACTGTTTACGTTCATAACTGCCCCTTTTTACGTTCATAACTGCCCCTTTTTACGTTCATAACTGCCCGTTTACGTTCATAACTGCCTCTTTACGTTCATAACTGCCTCTGTTTACGTGCATAACTGTTTACGTTCATAACTGCCCCTGTTTACGTTCATAACTGCCTCTGTTTACGTTCATAACTGCCTCTGTTTACGTTCATAACTGCCCCTGTTTACGTTCATAACTGCCTCTGTTTACGCTCATAACTGCCTCTGTTTACGTTCATAACTGCCCCTTTTTACGTTCATAACTGTTTACGTTCATAACTGCCTCTGTTTACGGTCATAACTGCCTCTGTTTAGGTTCATAACTGCCCCTTTTTACGTTCATAACTGTTTACGTTCATAACTGCCCCTGTTTACATAACTGCCTCTGTTTACGTTCATAACTGCCTCTGTTTACGTTCATAACTGCCTCTGTTTACGTTCATAACTGTTTACGTTCATAACTGCCCCTGTTTACGTTCATAACTGCCTCTGTTTACGTTCATAACTGTTTATGTTCATAACTGCCCCTGTTTACGTTCATAACTGCCTCTGTTTACGTTCATAACTGCCCCTGTTATAACTGCCTCTGTTTACGTTCATAACTGCCCCTTTTTACGTTCATAACTGTTTACGTTCATAACTGCCCCTGTTTACATAACTGCCTCTGTTTACGTTCATAACTGTTTACGTTCATAACTGCCCCTGTTTACGTTCATAACTGCCCCTTTTTACGTTCATAACTGCCCGTTTACGTTCATAACTGCCTCTTTACGTTCATAACTGCCTCTGTTTACGTTCATAACTGTTTACGTTCATAACTGCCCCTGTTTACATTCATAACTGCCTCTGTTTACGTTCATAACTGCCTCTGTTTACGTTCATAACTGCCCCTGTTTACGTTCATAACTGCCTCTGTTTACGCTCATAACTGCCTCTGTTTACGTTCATAACTGCCCCTTTTTACGTTCATAACTGTTTACGTTCATAACTGCCTCTGTTTACGTTCATAACTGCCTCTGTTTACGTTCATAACTGTTTACGTTCATAACTGCCCCTGTTTACGTTCATAACTGCCTCTGTTTACGTTCATAACTGTTTACGTTCATAACTGCCCCTGTTTACGTTCATAACTTCCTCTGTTTACGTTCATAACTGCCCCTGTTATAACTGCCTCTGTTTACGTTCATAACTGCCTCTGTTTACGTTCATAACTGCCTCTGTTGTTCATAACTGCCTCTGTTTACGTTCATAACTGTTTACGTTCATAACTGCCCGTTTACGTTCATAACTGCCTCTGTTTACGTTCATAACTGCCCCTATTATAACTGCCTCTGTTTACGTTCATAACTGCCTCTGTTTACATAACTGCCTCTGTTTACGTTCATAACTGCCTCTGTTGTTCATAACTGCCTCTGTTTACGTTCATAACTGCCCCTGTTTACGTTCATAACTGCCCCTGTTTACGTTCATAACTGCCCCTGTTTACGTTCATAACTGCCCCTTTTTACGTTCATAACTGCCTCTGTTTACGTTCATAACTGCCCCTTTTTACGTTCATAACTGCCCCTGTTTACGTTCATAACTGCCTCTATTTACGTTCATAACTGCCTCTGTTTACGTTCATAACTGCCTCTGTTTACGCTCATAACTGCCTCTGTTTACGCTCATAACTGCCCCTGTTTACGTTCATAACTGCCTCTGTTTACGTTCATAATTGCCTCTGTTTACGTTCATAACTGTTTACGTTCATAACTGCCCCTGTTTACGTTCATAACTGCCCCTGTTTACGTTCATAACTGCCCCTGTTTACGTTCATAACTGCCTCTGTTTATGTTCATAACTGCCTCTGTTTACGTTCATAACTGCCTCTGTTTACGTTCATAACTGCCTCTGTTGTTCATAACTGCCTCTGTTTACGTTCATAACTGCCCCTGTTTACGTTCATAACTGCCCCTGTTTACGTTCATAACTGCCCCTGTTTACGTTCATAACTGCCCCTTTTTACGTTCATAACTGCCTCTGTTTACGTTCATAACTGCCCCTGTTTACGTTCATAACTGCCTCTGTTTACGTTCATAACTGCCTCTGTTGTTCATAACTGCCTCTGTTTACGTTCATAACTGCCCCTGTTTACGTTCATAACTGCCTCTGTTGTTCATAACTGCCCCTGTTTACGTTCATAACTGCCCCTTTTTACGTTCATAACTGCCTCTGTTGTTCATAACTGCCTCTGTTTACGTTCATAACTGCCCCTGTTTACGTTCATAACTGCCCCTGTTTACGTTCATAACTGCCCCTTTTTACGTTCATAACTGCCTCTGTTTACGTTCATAACTGCCCCTTTTTACGTTCATAACTGCCCCTGTTTACGTTCATAACTGCCTCTATTTACGTTCATAACTGCCTCTGTTTACGCTCATAACTGCCTCTGTTTACGCTCATAACTGCCTCTGTTTACGCTCATAACTTCCCCTGTTTACGTTCATAACTGCCTCTGTTTACGTTCATAATTGCCTCTGTTTACGTTCATAACTGTTTACGTTCATAACTGCCCCTGTTTACGTTCATAACTGCCCCTGTTTACGTTCATAACTGCCTCTGTTTATGTTCATAACTGCCTCTGTTTACGTTCATAACTGCCTCTGTTTACGCTCATAACTGCCTCTGTTTACGTTCATAACTGCCCCTTTTTACGTTCATAACTGTTTACGTTCATAACTGCCCCTGTTTACGTTCATAACTGCCTCTGTTTGCGTTCATAACAGTTGGGTGTGTATCAGTAAATTGGACCTATGCATTCACAGTAACACACAGTACTAGGGCTGGGTTTCGATTCAAATTTCAAGAATCGATTCGATTCCGATTCTCAAGATCTTGAATCGATTATCATCATTCGATTCGATCCGATCCGATCTTCGAGATTTAGATCAGTTTTTTTGAAAAAAGCATTTTTTTTTTCAGCTGTTACCTGAAGGACTGTATGCAACATATTGATACTATTATTATAGACATTCAACTGAGTATGGATGGTTGTAAAGAACAATCCCCCTTCCAGAGTGTTGATACAACTGCTTTCACAAACTTGCACTGGTGTAGACGACAGAGGACGCAGAGGTATATCAGCAGCAGTAGTAGGCCTGACGCCATATCCGCAATCTTATAGTACCACACACTGACAAGTCAACCGCAGAGGATTGCAAGTAACCGCAGCAATATTCACGTTTTTTTATAAGGCTATACCCTTCTTGTTTTGAACTTCATGCATGTGTATTGAATGTTGAACAAGTTCATAATGATAACAAGACTGTTTATCATGGTGATTTGTAGCCTACGGCTTCCCACAGACAGTGAATGAGAGAGATCGGCAGAGCGCGTGCGATTACCTGCGTCTGTCTTTGAAGTCATATTCGTGGAAAGGTTGCCGTGTAAAAGGAAAGCGAAATATTTGTCTTATAGTCCTTTTAACGTTCACGTCACAGAAATGCGCGTCAGCAGCAGCGCTGGTCAGCTTCCCACAGCGCGAGGAAGCCGCGGGGAAATAAACTCAGCGAGTCGCGCATTGAATCAATGCCATATTGGTCTTTAATAAATGAAGCATTTTCAGCGTTACCCATGCGACGCATTGCTGCTTAGCTGAGCCTTGAAAAGTGGAACTCAAAGTTAACAATAATTAACACCTTGTTTCATTATCTCTTTTAATGAATCAGCTTTTCTGAACGTGTTCGTTGAATGAACGGTTTAGTGACTCACTCAAAGTCCGTTGTCGTAACAATGTGCGCGCTGAGTGAAAGCCGTTCAATGCGCATAGGGATCTCCCAGTCGCAGCAAGTTAAAGTTCACAGGGAAAATGTAAGTCTATTATTAAATCGATCCTCTGAGTTACGGATCGATCTTTAGAAATTTATATGAAAATCGATTCAGAATTGGTGAATCGATTTTTTCAACACAGCTCTACACAGTACACAAACTGGGAAAAAGAACCCAGTTCAGTTCTTCCACACTGATTACAGTGTTTTTCTGCACAGAAAATATCCCAAATATCTTGTTTATGATGTCTACAGGTATATCCCTTATGATGAACCCATACGTCTCTCTCTCTCTCTCTCTCTCTCTCTCTCTCTCTCTCTCTCTCTCTCTCTCTCTCTCTCTCTCTCAGTGATGTCGTGTATTTCACTGATGCTTGGATCAGTCGTATTAAAGCTGATGTCGGAGACAACTGGAGGTTAAAGGTATTCATCAGCTCTCGTTCACACACACACACTTCTTCACTCATCTTACAGGGGCTTTCATGTTTTCATGTCTTCTTTTTTCAGATCAGCAATTTAAAGAAAATATTGAAAGGTATTCTGGATTACAACCATGAGGTGAGACGCTTCTTTCTGTGTGACACTGAAATGTGACACGTTTATGTTGGTATACGTCACATTTTTTTCTCTTGAATTGACCCATAACCTCTCTGTCCATCTGTGTGTGTGTGTGTGTCGTTGGTCCTGCAGATTTTGGGGCAACAGATCAATGATTTCACTCTTCCAGACGTAGGTCTCATCGCTGAACACTCAGATGCAGCAGAACTGGGCCGAATGTTGCAGCTCATCCTGGGCTGTGCTGTTAACTGCGAACAGAAGCAGGGTAAAGAGTGTGTGTGTGAGTAATAGAGAGTGATTGATTGACTGAGAATGAGTGAGTGAGACAGTGACATAGTGAGTGAGAGAGAGAGAGAGTGACATAGTGAGTGAGTGAGTGAGAGAGAGAGAGAGAGTGACATAGTGAGTGAGTGAGAGAGAGAGAGTGACATAGTGAGTGAGTGAGTGAGTGAGAGAGTGACATAGTGAGTGAGTGAGAGAGAGAGAGAGAGTGACATAGTGAGTGAGAGAGAGAGAGAGAGTGACATAGTGAGTGAGTGAGTGAGTGAGAGAGAGAGAGAGAGTGACATAGTGAGTGAGTGAGAGAGAGAGAGAGTGAGTGACAGAGTGAGAGTGAGTGTGCGAGAGAGTGAGTGTGTGAGTGAGAGTGTGATGATGACGTTGTGTTGTGATCTTGTTTCCAGAATATATCCAGACCATCATGATGATGGAAGAGTCTGTGCAGCATGTGGTCATGACCGCCATCCAAGAGGTGTGTGACTGTGTGTGTGTGACTGTGTGTGTGTGACTGTGTGTGTGTGACTGTGTGTGTGTGACTGTGTGTGTGTGACTGTGTGCGTGACTGTGTGTGTGTGTGTGTGTGTGTGTGTGTGTGTGTGTGACTGTGTGTGTGTGACTGTGTGTGTGTGACTGTGTGTGTGACTGTGTGTGACTGTGTGTGTGTGTGTGTGTGCGTGACTGTGTGTGTGTGTGACTGTGTGTGTGCGTGTGTGTGACTGTGTGTGTGTGTGTGTGTTACAGGCTGCAGTTTGGTGTTTAACGTGTGTATCATGTTGTGTCTGCAGCTCATGAGTAAAGAGACGCCCGTGTCCTCAGGAAACGACTCGTATGTGGATCTGGACCGACAGGTATGATCAGTCTGGATCTCAGTTATGAATATTAATAATAATAATCCAGCATAATAAGTGTTTTCCTCTTGATCAGCTGAAGAAGACGGTGGAGGAGCTGAGCGACGCTCTGGCCACTAAAGAGGAGATCGCTCAGAGATGCCATGAGCTCGACATGCAGGTAAAGCTCATCCATCACACACTGATCCTGCCGCTCGTGTCGCGACACACACACACACACACGTTTCTCAGATGCTCTCCTCTTCAGCTGGTCAGATGTTTGTGACTGTAACGGGTCCAGTGTTGGTTCAGCTGATATGTGAGGTTGGGCGGTCAAAGAAAAGTTTGAATTTCATATATTCGTCAAAAAAAAAGAAGCACATTCGAATGCAAAAAAACGTGTATTCAAATTTTTGGTGTGTCAAGAGTTGCGCGAGACATGATGATGATGATGATGATGACGAAGACGTAACTGGTTTGTTTCTGTTAGCTTGTCCAGTAGCGCTGGATTGCGTTGTTAATCTGGAAAATGTCAGGAAAGGTTCTTCTTGCTGACGAAAACCCTCTCAGTTCGTGGTAACATCATGCAACGACCAAACCTGCACATCGGTCCGAGCTGAGTGTGTTTCATCAGCTGGAAACACTGTCCACAGAAAGCGCTCAGCGTGTGTGTGTGTGTGTGTGTGTGTGTGTGTGAGAGAGAGTGTGTATTTATCAGCTGGAAACACTGTCAACAGAAAGCGCTCAGCGTGTGTGTGTGTGTGAGAGAGAGAGTGTGTTTATCAGCTGGAAACACTGTCCACAGAAAGCGCTCAGCGCGTGTGTGTGTGTGTGAGAGAGAGTGTGTATTTATCAGCTGGAAACACTGTCTACAGAAAGCGCTCAGATCAAGCTGACCGTCTGGTGTTTTTGACGAACAGTATGTAGATGTAGTGAGTAGAAGTGTTTCTGAAGGCCAGTTTGATGTTGTGTGTTCATTATGCTGTGTTGAAGTGTGTTTTCTCAGGTTACTGATGCACTAACACAGTTTTATGCATTATAGTAACCAAATTTTCCTAACCTAATAATTAATGCACTTTAAAAAGTGAATGTCATTTAATTTGACTAAAAGATGCGATGCTTGATTTGGTTTATATTTTCTTATTGCGCTCGCTGGCGCCCTCTTGTGGACACAGGAGGCAATACAGCACTCTTATCCTCTAACATTAAATATTGCCTTAGAATTTGAATAGCAGTGTAACGATACACTCACGTCACGATTCGACTCATATCACGATACTGAACTCACCATACGATATTACTGCCATGCTCCAAGACAAAAGGTTAACAAAACAATTACTGTTGATTAAAATGCTAAGTTTTATATTATTGTGTGTGTAAATGAACAGGCTTTTGGACTTGGTGCTGAAACCCAAAGCACAGACAATAGAGACGCCAGAATAACAATATTCATGATTCTGAAGCTGAAAACAGAATTATTGTAGACGAATATGCTTGTGCTGTCACTGACTAAATATATTTAAAATCCTGCCGGCCAGTTTTTACTGGTAACATCAGACATCTGGCATTATCAGGAGCCACAAATATTCCCCATAGCATTATTATACATTATATTCAACATTATATATAGAAGTTTTATGTAGTAATGACACTAAAACTTTTTAAACTTTGTATTTTTGAGTGAAATATCAACGATACTGTGTGTGTGTGTGTGGTAACCTCTCCTCCTCTGCCTTGCTTCCGAAGGCGTACCTCGTCCAAGAGGAGCGAGATAGACTGAGGTTAGAGTGTGTTGATCTAGACGAGAGGGTAAATGTGTCTCTTTTCTTCTGCTCTCACTGCTGTCTGCTTGATAACATCCCTGAGTAGACATGTGCCGGTATTCGGTAATGCGATAAATCGCGGTAATGAATATGCACGATATTGTTATCGCGGCCACTTCAAAATACCGTGAAAAATAATAGATTTGAATTTAGACTTTTAGAACACGCATTAGCTAATTTTCTATCAACCGCTTAAACACTGCGTATATGCTCCGCAAAACACGTGCGCACTCTGATGTAAACAATCCCCACATGTATAAGCACTGTGTGCACGCGGCGCAGAGCGCACTCTAGTCTAATGTAAACAATCATCACATGGAGTAGAAGCATGGCGGAAGGAGGAACGCTGCCGACGATTTACCCCTCGCAGGGCTGCCAACTCTCACGCATTCAACTTGAGACTCAAGCGCCTTTCAGACAGGACGCAGAATACTCGCGGGGACGTTTTGTTGCTGCGTCGACCAAAGCACGCCGGGGTCAAAGTTAAAAATAGTTCAACTTTTTATTTGCAAAATAGCAAATCGCGTTCTGTCTGAAAGCCGCTTTACGGAATTGACACTTTTCACACGCTCTCACGCAGAGAAAAATCGCGGAGCAAAGAGGACACTGACACCGACAGACTAGACAGAGCAGGTTATACTTTTGATATGAAAAAAAAAAAGGTTCTGTCCATTGTGACAGATCGCTGCGCCTCAGTTCAAGTAAACCAATCATCTGTTACTTTTTATTTAAAGATACAGTACAACTTACCTTAAGGTTTATGCCTCATACAAAATGTCGATCAATCAGTGTTTTTCACGGAAAGAGGTCAATAAAACTGCAGGAGAACAGTTATGTCACAGTTACATTTACCTCAGGAAAGCCATTTAATGACCAGCACTTTAGTTGACTAGAAAAAATGGTAATTTTGCTAAATATGTGCACTTTATTACATATTAATTATGTTTACTTGTCATTACATAATTGTTATTATAATGAAAACCGCATTATATTTAATTTCTCTCTGTTTACAGCATTATGTGAGATATATTTTTTTCTTGAGAAAAATTAACATGCAGACTGTAGCCTACCTAATATTTATCCAAATGAGTCAATATTGAATTAAGATTAAAATCAAATACAATAATTTATTTGAATAATACAAACAGTAACCTACCAGTCATTGTACCATGTAAACATTGTAACACGTTGTCACTAAACTTAATAAAATTGTGTTTAGTTACCATGTTTTGAAAATCACAATTACACATTGTGATGCAAGTTGTTTTTTTAGATACCCGCAATCCATCTGTTTCTCTTGAGCAATTAAAATACCGTGATAATACCGTATACCGTGATAAAAGCTCATTCAATTAATCGCAGCACGAAAATTTGATACCGGCACATGCCTATCCCTGAGTAGTGTGCAGGGCCATTAAGTGTGTGTGTGTTCAGTGCAGTCACCCCATAGGCTGATCCTCAGTCATGTGACATTCGGCACATCCAATCAGCTGTTGACTGTAGCGCTTCATATCTGTACACATGGATGATAGATCTATCCTGCAGCAAACGACCCAGAGTTCTGTGTGTGTGTGTGTGTGTGTGTGTGTGTGTGTGTGTGTGTGTGTGTGTGTGTGTGTGTGTGTGTGACGCTGAACATGTGGTTCAGTGTGTGTGACGCTGAACATGTGGTTCAGTGTGTGTGACGCTGAACATGTGGTTCAGTGTGTGTGACGCTGAACATGTGACCCGCTGCTTTGTGTGTGTCAGACGCCGCATGACGCCTATTTATTATTGAGTTTAGGACATACGTCTGTACGTCTGCTTTGAAAATATAGATCCATTTAGAGAATAATACTGTTTTAATTTCACTGAAAACATGCTTTGATAGCAAGTGAATATTTAAGTATAGATTTTTTATTCAACCTGTTAGAGCTGAACTGAGATTATTGTAGTTCATGAATGCATTGAATGCAGAGCTAATGAAGACACTGCAGATTATTGCACACAAAAAATAACAGTTTAGAAAAGTTTACTGTAAAACAAATGTGCTAAACTTGTTTTTTTGTTTGTTTGTTTTTTACAAAATCCATATTTTACTAAACATATTTTACTAAATAATCTGAACTGTAAATTTTTTTTTAAAATCAAAGTCGTGTGTTCCACATTTGAAGTTGATATCACAAAAATTGATCCACTAAAAGGTTTTAAAGTAGCTTTTCCATAGTAATGCAGTGTCCAGTGTTTTTTTAAGCTTTCGAATGATGCCTCCTTATGATTATTACTAATATACACTATATTGCCAAAAGTTTTGGGACGTCTGCCTTTACATGCACATGACCTTTAATGACATCCCATTCCTGATCCATAGGGTTTAATATGGAGTTGCTCCACCCTCTCCAGCTATAACAGCTTCAACTCTTCTGGGAAGGCTTTCCACAAGGTTTAGGAGTGTGTTTATGGGAGTGTTTGGCCATTCTTCTAGAAGCGCATTAGTGAGGTCCGGCACTGATGTTGGACGAGAAGCTCTCAGTCTCCGCTCTAACTCATCCCAAAGCTGTTCTATCGGGTCGAGCTCAGGACTCTGTGCCAGTCCAGTTCCTCCACACCAAACTCCTCATCCATTTGTTTATGGTCCTGCTTTGTGCACTGGAGCGCAGTCATGCTGGAACAGGAACATCCACAAACTCTTCACACAAAGTTGGGAACATGAAATTGTCCGAAATGTCTTGGTATGCTGAAACATTAAGAGTTCCTTTCCCTGGAACTAAGAGGGCAAGCCCTGAAAAACAACCCCAGACCATAACCCCCCCTCCACCAAACAACCCCACACCATAACCAGAGACCAGAGATGTGTTTTTAGTCTAGCTTTGAACTGACAGAGTGTGTCTGCTTCCCGGACAATGGTAGGAAGACTGTTCCACAGTTTTGGTGCTAAATAGGAAAAGGATCTACCGCCTGCAGTCGATTTAGATATTCTAGGTATTATCAACTGGCCGGAATTTTGAGGTCGCAATAGACGTGAAGGAATATAATGCGTTAAGAGCTCGCTCAAGTACTGCGGAGCTAAACCATTTAGTGCTTTGTAAGTAATCAACAATATTTTAAAATGTATACGATGTTTAATAGGGAGCCAATGCAGTGTTGACAGAACCGGGCTAATATGGTCATATTTCCTGGTTCTGGTAAGAACTCGAGCTGCGGCGTTTTGAACTAGCTGTAGTTTATTTATTAAGCGTGCAGGGCAACCACCCAGTAGAGCATTACAATAATCTAGCCTTGAGGTCATGAACGCATGGACTAATTGTTCCGCATTTCCCAATGAGAGCATATGGCGTATTTTACAGATACTAGACACGTGACTTTCAAAAGAAAGGTTGGTATCAAAGAGCACACACACACACACACACACACACACACACACACACACACACACACACACACACACACACACAGGTTCCTAACCGACGACGAAGACTTGACAGAGCAGCCATCAAGTGTTAGACAGTATTCTGGGTTATTACGTGTGGAAGTTTTTTGTCCAATAATTAGAATCTCTGTCTTTTCAGAATTTAGTAGTAGGAAATTACTAGTCATCCAATTTTTTTATATCAGCTATGCATTCCGTTAATTTTGTGAATTGGTAAGTTTCGTTGGGTTTTGAAGAAATATACAGCTGAGTATCATCGGCATAACAGTGAAAGCTAACTCCATGTTTCCTAATGATATCTCCTAATGGTAGCATGTACAGAGTGAACAGCAGCGGTCCTAGTACTGAGCCTTGTGGTACGCCATACTGAACTTGTGATCGATAAGACATCTCTTCATTTACTGCTACAAACTGATAACGGTCAGATAAGTATGATTTAAACCATGCTAGTGCAATTCCACTAATGCCAACATAGTTTTCTAGTCTATTTAAAAGAATGTTGTGGTCAATGGTGTCAAATGCAGCACTAAGATCGAGTAACACTAATAGAGAGATACAACCACGATCGGATGATAAGAGCAAATCATTTGTGACTCTAATGAGAGCGGTCTCAGTACTATGGTACGGTCTAAATCCGGACTGAAAATCCTCGCAGATATCATTTCTTTCTAGAAAGGAACATAGTTGTGAAGATACTGCTTTTTCTAATATCTTTGACAGAAAAGGCTGATTCGAGATTTAAGTTGTGGTTTTTTAACAAGCGGTTTTATCATAGCCAGTTTAAAGGTTTTTGGTACGTATCCTAGCGACAAAGATGAATTAATGATATTAAGAAGAGGATCTATGACCTCTGGAAACATCTCTTTCAGTAGCTTAGTCGGTATAGGATCTAACATACAAGTTGTCGATTTAGATGAATTAACGAGTTTGCAGAATTCTTCCTCTCCTATAGCAACAAATGAATCAAATTTTTCCTCAGGGAGACTACAGTGCACTTCCTGATGCGATACTGTGGTAGACGGTTGCATAGTTATAATTTTGTCCCTGATATTATCAATCTTATAAGTGAAGAAGTTCATAAAGTCATCACTGCTGTGTTGCTTGGACACTTCTGAGCTTGAAGCTTTCTTTTTCGTTAGTTTAGCCACTGTTTCAAATAAATACCCAGGATTATGTTTATTTTCTTCTAATAGGTTTGAAAAATAAGCAGATCTAGCAGCTTTTAAAGCCTCTCTGTAAGCAATCGAGCTCTCTTTCCACGAAATCCGAAATACCTCTAGTTTAGTTTCCTTCCAGTTGCGCTCCATTTTTCTGGCTGCTCTCCTAAAGGGTCACTCCACCCATTTCAACATTAATCTTTATTGAAAGTGGGTTATATATGTAGTCGAAATGTAAAAGAAATTTTGAATTTGACCGAGAAAAGGCAAAAAATAACTTTAGGGCGCATTTGTATGTAAGACAACAACTCCCACAATGCACCACATTGCACAGCTCTGCAAGCCACTTCCACTAATCCAGAACAGCGCGCAAACATCAGAGAAATCACTCTTCCGTCTACAAGGCTAGCTGCGAAAAGAGTTTGAAATTCATTTCACACAAAATGTCTAGTTAGTTGGCTGTGGCGAGCAGGACGAGGGACGTGAGAGGACGGCGCGAGTGATAATGAATGAGAGGACGGCGCGAGTGATAATGAATGACACCTGTGAGACGCAGCGGTCTCATATCTCTCACGGAGGAGCGGAAGCACAAAAGGAACAGGCCTGATTTTATGTTTTGTTTCTGTTGTGTGTGGCCAGCTGGCTTATACTTTTGTTTTGTATTATGTTTATTTTGCTATTAAAATGTTTAAATGTTCCCCGGTTCCCGCCTCCTCCTTCCCACAACAACGAACCCCGTTACATTGGCAAACTCATTAGCGAATTACTCCTCGTTTGTATTTCTTTCTATATGGTGAATTATTGCATGATACCTGGATGTTCAGTCAGAACATATGCGGTGCGACACTAGGATGGTTCACATCACAACACAAACGTCCGTGTGCTCGTCTGATTCAGAGATTTCGTCCAGGAGAAATTGCTATCGTTGAAATTCTCTGCACAGGCACCAGCAGTCCGCCCAGCTCGAACCCGTCCGGGCTCCTCGTCCGCTCCAGTCCGCCCAGCTCGAGCCAGCCCGGGCTCCTCGTCCGCTCCAGTCCGCCCAGCTCGAGCCAGCCCGGGCTCCTCGTCCGCCTCCTGTTCCTCCAGCAGCCTCAGCTGCTCTTCACTATATTGCGGCTCGTAAAGATAGCCACGAACAGCGGATTCGAGCAGCAGAATTTCAAAATCCTCTTCTTCCATATCTTGTTTAGTTTCTTCCATATCGTGTTTAGTTTATTTCGTCATTGTCATAACTTCCTATCTTCACAGCGCTTGTTAGCTTAGCTTATAAACAAGATGGCTGATATTGATTTCAGTATCTACAAGTGAAGTCCCACCCACTGATCTGTGATAGCTCTGTTAGCGCATTAGGTCCAACCTATGGGGGGGTTTGAAAGGGTGGGATCTAGTGCTTGTAGTCTTTACAGAAATCTTACACTCTTACACTTCCTCCTACAATGACGTAAGATGACGATTTTTGCGTCATTGTAGGAGGAAGTGAAAAAGGTAAATAGCGTATTTCTCTCGTCTCAGGGGAAAATGAGAGAGTGTTGCACGACCATTCAATAGTATGACTGGGTTTCTAACAATGGAAAGCTTAATGCAAATGGGTGGAGTGTCCCTTTAAGGGCCCGGGTGTGCTCGCTGTACCACGGCGTTGGACTATTTTCTTTAATCTTCTTTAAGCGCAACGGAGCAACTGCGTCTAAAGTGCTGGAAAAGAGAGAGTTAAAAGTTTCTGTTGCAATATCAAGTTCTTCTAAGCTATCCGGGATGCTGAGATGATGAAACTGATTAGGAAGATTATTGATAAAGCAATCTTTAGTGGCAGAAGTTATAGGTCTAACGTATTTATAACAGAGTCGGATGAAGTGAACACGGAGTAGTGATGAAATGTCAGGAATCGACATATTGCACAGGTGGAACCGATCGCGGTCCCGTGCTGGAGTTCTCTGAGCTCCTGAGAGCGACCCGTTCCTTCTCAGGTGTGTGTAGAAGTGTCTGCATGCCTAGTGCTGGATATATATATACGTGAGGCAGGGTTTCCGTTGTCCGGTAATTACCGGACATTGGCCGGGAAAAAATGAAATGTCCGACAAAATTAAATCTCTCCAGTCAAATTGTCCGTTTAAAATTGCGTAATAATCCCGCCCCCCCTAACACATTATGAATTTGAGAATAAGCCTAAAATGTAAATAAGCAAAAATACCCCGACCTTTGGCTATGTTATAAAGGAACAGGCTCTACCGTTTGAAAGTTGTTAAACAACATCGCATGTGTTGAAGATTTTATTATTTAGGAAATAAGTAATTTAGCTATATATTAGGATACTATTATTTTCCTCTGTGTGTATGTGTGACTTTATGATTGACTTTGGAAGCCTGCCAGAAAGCTGAGACAACAGAGAGTGCTATTTCAGTATGTCACATGGTACAAGACCTTCACCCAAAACCATCTATAAGTGTATGACCATTTTTGGAAGGGATCAATGGCATATATGTGAGGAGCTAAGGACTCTTCTGGAGTGATGGCCCTGCAGGAGTCACTCGGCTTTGTTAGAGCGCCGTTCTATGGAACGGAGCGGCGTTCGAAAATAAAGTCTACTTATTTCTGGCATCAAAGATCTCTGCGAAGTTATTTTACAGAACAATTGAAACCACTTCACATGCTGCATTTCAAATAAAGCGCACGCCTAGAACGGCTGTAATATAGACCTAAACAACGAACGATTGAGTGAGGCGTTTCAGATATGGCCAGGCCCAGGCAGGCAAGCCTTAAAAGCTGTTTTCAGAGGCTAGACGCGACGGACGATGGTGAATCAGGAACATCTCATTATATAGATCAGCGGCTCCAATCCGCGCACTCGTAGGCTACAGTTTTTTTTTCTCTCATCAAAACTAAATAGCCTATGTTCATCAGTGGTTACAGCCTATATCAAGCAGGGACACGTTTGTGTGCATTTTATTTTGTGATTTCACCGGAATGAATAAAGTCTCCGCAACGGCGATAGATTGAAACGCGTGTCCGAGTGAAGATTGCGCAACTCGCGCAGCGCGTCGTCCATGACACTGATAGCAGCGGACACGAGCGCTCAGCTTGATTTAAAAAACAACAGATTTTAGCGCTAGATCTCTTATTTAATAGCTAACTAAATGAATGATCTGCTATTTACCTTGATATGTTTTATTTATTTTTATTAGTTACATCCGTGCCTCAACGTTTCAAAAAGTGAATGTGTGTGAAACCATAGTAAAAAAACAATTGGTGTTGATTGATGCCAATCGGACGTTCATGTTTTTTCCCGTCTATTTGAAAGTTAGGCTAATAAACATGTTGTATTCTATAGGCCTGATTATGCCATTTTTAAGTTACATAGCCTGCCTCCAGTGTTCCTCAACCTGACTAATTAAGAGGCGATATTTGACCAGCATATCATCAAAATGTCCGTAAAACGAAAACTCTGCCGGTCACTTTGACAGGCACCGTTTTTTTCTAGCGGAAACTCTGACCTGAGGCTAATTTATACAAGTGATTGAACACCTGAATTCAATGATTTGGAGGCGTTTCCCAATACTTTTGGCAATATAGTGTATGTCATAAGCAAAAAGGCAATAAAGTGCATCACACTGACAGTCAAATAGGTATTGACTCAATGCCAGTGTTCAGTAATAAAGGTAGAAGATGCTCCACATTATCCTGTCTTTAACTCTCTCTCTGTGTGTGTGTGTGTGTGTGTGTGTGTGTGCAGGTAGCAGCTCTGCAGGAGGAGAAGAGCAGTCTGCTGGCTGAGAACCAGGTGCTGATGGAGCGGCTCAACCAGTCGGACTCCATCGAGGATCTGAACAGCCCGGCGGGTCGCAGACACTTACAGCTTCAGACTCAGATGGAGCAGCTGCAGGAAGAGACCTTCAGGTGAGCACACACACACACACACACACACACACAGGACATCAGTTAGACCAGACGCATGGTTACAACTTTGTTCTGGTGAGTCTTTCTCTGCAAGCATGTAAAACAATAAGCCGATCAGATTTCGCTCCTTCTGCCGTATGAAGAGGATCTTATTATAATATCAGCAGCCCTTAATCTGCACGTTTACACACACCAGCGCATTGGGTTCTGCGAGCGCCGACAGAGACCAGTTCTAACGCACTGGAGAAGATCCAGCGACGCCTGAAACTGTTCTGTGGTTGAGCACAGACGACACTGAACACTATTGACCAGAACATGTCACCGCTGTCTTATAAACACCTCAGGAACTGTGGACACTTGTGGAAGAGTTCAACATGATGAGGAGATGATCAGTGTAACTCCACAACAACTACACAAATGTCTCCGCTAACATTCAGAAACATGTAAAAGTGAAGCTCTCCCTGAGTCTCTCCGTAAGGCTGCACTCGCTGCTGGTTACTCCTGATTCTGGATCAGTGAGATCGGCCTGTGTTGTTATTGCCGGAGTCTCTGGAGCTCGTGTGAAGGCTCCGCCCTCTTCTGAATGGAGGCGGAGCTAAAGCTCATTAGCATTTGAAGAGACACACACAAAAACGGCGCATTTATGCTCGCACCCAAAAAGGGGCAAATTTGACGAGCTATAACAAATGATCTGGGGGAATTTTGAGCTGAGATTTCACACACACATTCTGGGGACACCATAGATTTATATTACATATTTATATTTATATTGGTGAAAAAGGGCATAATTTGTCACCTTTAAAACGGTCTTAAATCAGAGCAGAAAGTCTTGAATTCATAAAGTCGGGACATTAAATGTTGCATGCATTGCAAAAAATTAATACTTACTTAGTATTTTTACTTGACTTGTCAAGTCTTGAAAATGTTTATAAAATTAAGTGGACAAAAATCTGTCAAAACTTCTAAATTAAGCTGATGTTTCTGACCCCATTAGTAGATATTTGTTCTTGCTTTAGTTATGAACTTACTTTTGATTAATTTCACAGAAAACAAGACTTCATATTTCATGTCATTTTACATCTGAAGTAAATGTATCTTGATTTAGGAATCCTTTTTCCAGTTTGATCAGAAGGTCCAGTAAAATATATTTCCATATTGTAGTGGTTTTGAGCAAAACGATTCAAGCTTCTTCTTTTTTCTTTAGTAAAATGGATTTAAGAGTAACAGATATCTGTTGGAAGATGTATTTTCAAACTCTGAAGTGTTTCTCCATAAACATTTACATTTAGAGAACATATTGATGTATTGAGTTCCCTTCAATTTATTTATAAAATTTCCATTACTTGGTCTTAAAAAGGTCTTAAATAAGTCTTAAATTTACCTTCATAAAATCTGCAGAAACCCTGTTATAGTGCTTTTAGAAAACGACGGCAACATGAATGTGATTAAAGACAAAAACGATTCATAAATAATTACATTCCCTTAATATTCACCATAAGCGATTCTTCCACCCAGTAATGTCTCATTAGTTTGCGGCTGCCAAGCAATGAAATGATCAGAAGTCAAAAGTTTGGATTAATTCAGATTAAGACTTCTCTTCTGCTCACCGAAGCTGCATTTATTTGATCAAAAATACTGATAAATATTATTATAATGTAAGTCATCTGTTTTCTATGTGAATATACAGTAAAGTGTAATTTATTCCTGTGAATGTTCAGCATCATTACTCCAGTCTTCAGTGTCACATGATCCTTCAGAAATCACTCTAATATGAGGATCTGATGCTCAAGAAACATTTATGATTATTAGCAGTGTTTAAAAACAGTTCAGATTTTTGTGGAAACTGTATTTTATTTTCTGTGTGTGTGTGTGTGTGTCAGACTGGAGGCGGCTAAGGACGATTACCGCATCCGCTGTGAGGAGCTGGAGAAGGAGCTGCTGGAGGTCAGAGGTCAGAACGAGGAGTTGACCTCTCTGGCTGAGGAGGCGCAGTCGCTCAAGGACGAGATGGACGTGCTGAGGTGAGACACACACCTGACACACACCTGGGGTGAAACACACATACCTGAGCTGGTACACACCTGAGGTCAGACACACACCTGAGGTCAGACACACACACACACACACACACACACACACCTGAGGTCAGACACACACACCTGAGGTGAAACACACATACCTGAGCTGGTACACACCTGAGGTCAGACACACACCTGAGGTCAGACACACACACACACACACACACACACACACTCCTGAGGTCAGACACACATACCTGAGGTGAAACACACATACCTGAGCTGATACTCGCCTGAGGTCAGACACGCACCTGACACACACCCGAGGTCAGACACACACCTGACACACACACACACACACACCAGAGGTGAGACACACACCTGACACACACACACACACACACACACCCGAGGTCAGACACACACCTGACACACACACACACACACACACACACACACCAGAGGTGAGACACACACCTGAAACACTCACCTGAAAGACACCTGAGGTCAGACACACATAGCTGAGCTGATACACACCTGACACACACCTGAGATTAGACACACAGCTGAGGTGAGACACACACTTGACACACACCTGAGGTGAGACACACACCTGGGGTCGACCAACCAGCAACCTTCCCGTCTCTCTCTCTCTCTCTCTCTCTCTCTCTCTCTCTCTCTCTCTCTCTCTCTCTCTCTGAATCCAACACTGAAGTGGCTTAAACTGCAGTTCATCGTCTGGCCACTAGAGGCCGCTGCGGAAGAGACTCCGTCCCGTAGACCTCAATGTTAAAATGGTCTATATTGCTAATTTTGCCCTTCATGGCGACTGTGAGGAGGGGGGATTTTTTTTATAACTCATCCGTTTAAATTATATTAAAGTCCCTGTAAAGGCAATTCTAAAAATTATTTCTAAACTCGTTAGAAATGCATTGCTAAAACATATTACAAAGACTGAACTGTGAATTACTGAATTGTGGAGTTAGACCGATAAACAGTTTTTCACCATTGCTATTTTCCGGATTTTTTGGGCGGGGCTAAAGCGGGGCAGGATGAGCACAGCTCCTCCTGTGCGAGTAGAGCACATTCGCATCAGTTCGCCGCTCAATCGCGAGTTACTGTCAGTACTATTAGTTACTACAGCCAACAGTATGCTAGCTAGCTTTGCCTTCGACACGGAAATGCGCAGGCTACTACCTGGATGCGATCATGTACTAAACAGATCGGTGTCTTTATTTCAATTTCCTAAAAACGATCACGTCAAGAAGAGGTGGATTAAATCTGTGAAGAGCCAACCTTGATGGAGAGCTGAGTATCACCGCCAACACCCGCCTCTGTAGTGATCATTTTACACAGGATAGTTTTATAAACTTTCGTCGGAGACAACTGGGATTCACTGATAATCTGCTGTTACTGGTGAACGGGGCCGAACCGACTATCCCCCGCCAGCGTTCATCCTCCCGTCCCGAAAGCAGTATCAGCTAATATCACCGTCGGCAGCTTTCCCGCGAGTGGGTGTGGTTTCAGCGCAGCCAGCGGACACGCCCCCACAGTGGACACGCCCCCACAGTGGTGGACAGCGTTTGAGAGCAGAGAATACTGCTCATTTTTTCAAGATTTTAATAGCTTATTTTATGTACTTGCCGGCTTTTTTATCATTCAAATTTGGCTGGGTGGTTAATAACACATTTTTCTGTGGTGTGACAAACTCAGAACACATACTTAATTTTGACTTTACACAGGGATTAAAGTTCTCCGTCGCTACGACGGATTTCCGTCAATTGCAGGGTTCCTGTCTATCCTTAATGTCTTAAATTCACTTTTCATAATTTTAAGGCCGTAAATAGGCTTTCATTTCTCAAATAGTGTAATAAATGTCTTAATTTTAGTTTGAATAGGTCTTAAATTAAGGAAAGACGAGGTGTGTTCCCCCTGCTGAGGCCTGAGGGGGGTGTGATGAAAGCCTGGAGTGGAGCGACAGCACGTTCCTCTCTCCACTCTAAGCACTCTGTAATCACTTCGCTTATGGTCCACTCCGGGTTTTCAATTCCCGCTCACGGAAAAACTAACATGCAAAAAGACGCTTACAATTAAACATTTTAGTTGGTTGGGATGAGTAACTGAGTATTTAATTATAGAATATCAAATAGGTTGTGCGATTATTCTAAAAAAAAATCTCCATCTTCATGTTTTCGGTGCAGACGCGTTCATAACATGTGTAAGGGTGGCGCTGCCACCTGAAAGCTGTCAAAAAGAACCGGCAAAAGTAATGATTATGAATAGGCCTATGTCAAAATAGCAAGGAGACATTTTAATTGTTTATTAATAAACAAGTGTTTTCTGTCAGTGTGGGGTAACTCGGCTGGAAAGATGAAGTTGACACTTGACAAGCTGAATCGCAATCTTCGCAGTGAACGCGCCAGAGAGAAATGCACTTTTCATACGGATTAGGCCTACATATCTGTTTTCTTTCGTTTTGAATTGTTCTGATTAAAAGTAGACATTTCAATATAGATATATTTCTGTGAAGTAGGCTACCTTATACGCCGAGTTTCGGTTGATTTATGAGACGAGCTCCACTTCAGCGCCGGCGCCGTGTCGTGATTATCTAAGTCTGCTATATTTACTTCTATTAAATGCAGGTAGGCCTAATTGGTTGATGAAACATTGATTAAAATTAAGATACAATTAATACAAAACGAAATTTACTTTAAAGAAAGGCTGTGTGCTTTCTGTTTGAGGTCTCTGCGTGAACGTTTTAGTGCCGCTTCCAGAACTGTCACGTCCGTAACATTGTTTTTTCCTCATAAATGCGAACAGGAAACATAAAATAAAATTAATATTTTATGTTCTGGGGAGAACCAACCCTTCTTCATTCGGTAGTATTACTTTTGGTTTGTGCAGTGTAATAATTTACAGAATTAGGTACTAGCTATACTAAAACAATATTTTGCCACCTAAAAGTTAAAGATGTTTTGTGTCATGTCCGTAACGCATCTTCCCTCATAATAAATATAAAATGCATGTGTAGACTTATATTTTTCTAATGTCTGAACTCCTTTATTAAGGGAGTATGGATATATTTACAGAAGTTTTAATATATTAGTAGCCTATTAAATGCATTTTCTGAGAATTTATATTTCAAGTTTTGACTGCAAATGTCACGTCCGTAACGCTGAAATTGCCCAATTTTAATTTATCCTCAACTAGTTTTGTGTTGTAGGTCTACGTATTTTATAATGTTAACTTCAAATAATACTAATAGTAATTGAAAGATGTGGTAGAATTGGATCTGGACGGGAAGGATAACTCTGGGAGTTGGAAGGGGTGTGTCGCGATTCTGCCTTCTCACACCGGGACACAGGTTCGTGCTATGAGTAGCCTATGGCGACTTCGGTTTTATATCGCGTATCGTTACAGCCCTATTAAAATAGCTTTTAAAATACGCAAACTGGCAATATTAAAGCGGTTTAAAACATCTCCACTTAAAACGCTATTGGTCTCGACTATTTAAATAAAGTTACAGGAATAGGCCTATGACTTGGCCTGGGGAAAAAATCCGTCAGAAGATTTTTTTTCACTTTAATCCCTGCTTTACAGGGACTTTAAGCCGTAAAGTTGTGCATAATTAAGGGCGTGGCCACTTGAGTGACAGGTGGATTGCCGCTGATGTCTCTGCTAGCCGTTTGTCTGCTGTCTGTTAGTGTCACCTCAGCTAATCCGCCTCGCTGCACATGTTCGTTTATCCGGGAGTGACGCACGGCCAAGATGGCGACGGCCGGCTCCGCCCACTTTGGGCTTCAGAAACACTACGAGTGACGTCACACACAACGCCCAGTGTTTTACACAGTCTATGGTTGAAACTGGCGGTTATGGAAAGGGGCGGGACATTTCCCAAACACTCGAAGCGCTCAACCAATCACAACACACTGCTCCAGCCGACCAATCAGAGCACAGTGTGCTTTTCAGAAGACGGGCTTCATAGAGACAGGAAGTAAACGGCGCGTTACTGACAGACTGGGAAGAGAGGAGCCGCAACAATGGAGAATATGAGGAGAATAATCAACATTTAAGCAGGAAAACCCGTTCTAGTAGAGCCTGAAACACCAGGGTGACCTCTGACCTGTGTGTGTGTGTGTGTGTTCCCCGCTCAGGATTTACATTTAGTCATTTAGCAGACGCTTTTATCCAAAGCGATTTACAATTGAGGACTAAACCAAACGAGTCATCGTGAAGAGGCAAAAACAACGCAAGAAGTGCTCAAAATACAAAGTTCAGACATTGCTCGGAGTAGCATAAGCCAGGCAAGCGGGGATTTAAAGGAAAGGATTTTTTTTATTTATTTATTTATTTATTTTATTTTTTTTATGTTAAGTGCTCCCGGAAGAGATGAGTTTTCAGTTGCCTTTTGAATGCTGTCAGGGATTCTGCATTCCGGATGACGGTGGGGAGATCATTCCACCAGCATGGAGCCGTGAATGAGAATGTTCTGGAGAGTGATTTTGTGCCCCGCTGTGATGGTACCACGAGCCGTCGCTCATTGACCGATCGTAGGCTTCTGGTAGGGATGTACACTTGTAGTAGAGAGTGGAAGTAGGAGGGAGCTGATCCTGTGGTCAATCTGTAAGCAAGCGTCAAAGCCTTGAACTTGATCCTCCAGCTTGATGACCTCTGACCTGTGTGTGTGTGTGTGTTTCAGGCACTCGTCTGACAGGGTGTCGAAGCTGGAGGCGCAGGTGGAGGCGTATAAGAAGAAGCTGGAGGATCTGGGAGACCTGAGACGACAGGTGAAGCTCCTGGAGGAGAAGAACACGAGTTACATGCAGAACACACACTCTCTGGAGGAGGAGCTGCGCAAGGCCAACACCGCTCGCGCTCAGCTGGAGACGTACAAGAGACAGGTGTGAGACACACACTCACTCACACACACTCACACACACACACACTCTCTGGAGGAGGAGCTGCGCAAGGCCAACACCGCTCGCGCTCAGCTGGAGACGTATAAGAGACAGGTGTGAGACACACACTCACTCACACACACTCACACACACACACACTCTCTGGAGGAGGAGCTGCGCAAGGCCAACACCGCTCGCGCTCAGCTGGAGACGTACAAGAGACAGGTGTGAGACACACACTCACTCACACACACACACTCACACACACACACACTCTCTGGAGGAGGAGCTGCGCAAGGCCAACACCGCTCGCGCTCAGCTGGAGACGTATAAGAGACAGGTGTGAGACACACACACACACTCTCTGGAGGAGGAGCTTACATAGCCAACTTGTCTCTGTTTTTACTGACATTTTTAACCTGTCACTTTTTCTCTTTGTGTGGTTCTGAATTGTTTAAAAAAAATCAATCATAATTCCTGTGCCTAAGAAAGCGACTGCCTCCTGGATGAGTGATTCTAGACCTGTAGCCTTGACGTCTGTGATTATGGAGTGTTTTGAACAGCTCATGAAAGCACATATCAACAACAGCATACCTGTCTCTACTGATCCCGATCGAATAGAGCTGTAGATGAGGCCGTGTCCTTGGCTTCACGCACTGTGCTCCAGCATCTGGAGGGCAGGGATACGCATGTCAGGCTGTTTGTTGATGATAGCGGTGCCTTCAATACTGTCAGACCTTCTATTTGAATACCTAAGCTGTTAGAGCTGGCCTCTGCAGCGCCATCTGCAGGATACAGGACTGGCACTAAATGCTCAGCCTGTACAGTGTTAAACACCGGAGCACCTCAAGGCTGCGTGCTCAGTCCTCTCTTATATAGTGTGTACACCTATGACTGTATTGCAAAACATCCCACTAATAGTATTGTGAAATTTGCTGGCGATACTACCATGGTAGGACTTATTGACAGCAATAACGAAACTGCCTATAGAGATGAGGTGAATAATTTGATCATGTGGTGCCGCAGAAACAATCTGTCCCTCGATGTGGGGAAAACTAAGGAGGTCATCATAGATTTTAGAAGGAACAAACCCACACATACACCTGTCTATATTAGCAACTCTCCAGTTGAAAGTGTTAACACCTTTCAGGTCTTAGGCATCCATATTTCAGACTCCCTCTTATGGTCCTTCCATATCAGCGGTGTCATTAAGTCGGCACATCAGAGGCTTTATTTCTTGAGGTGTCTCATTAAATATGGTATGTCCCTTAACATTCTACAGAACTCTTACCGCTGTGTAATTGAGAGTATATTGACAGGTAACATTGCATAAAATAACACTCTCACACACTATATTATGATTGCATATGGTTTTAATATATCGCATAGCCTTAAAAAATGATGTAATAATGAACGGCCACTTCCGGTATTTTACCGGTTACTCGACACGGGTAATTTCCAATCGAGGATTATTTTTAAATCGAGTTCTGGACTGAAACCAAGGAATCGTTACAGCCCTAATTTCAATAAGACCATTGAAGCGCAGACGACTCGCGCTGCGTTCTGTGTGTGTGTGTGTATCGTGCAGCTCTTAAAGTGACAGCGCTGATATTCCTGCCGTCTCTATAATAACACTGATCAACCTAAGTGTGTGTGTGTGTGTGTGTGTCAGGTGGTGGAGCTGCAGAACAAGCTCTCCGAGGAGTCCAAGAAAGCGGACAAGATGGAGTTCGAGTATAAACGAGTGAAGGAGAAAGTCGACTCGCTTCAGAAGGAGAAAGACGTAAGCGAACGGCTTGATTTCATCTGGCGTTATGAAACCGCTGCAGAAATGATGAGATATGAATCTGCTGTGTTTGTATTCTATATATTTCCATCGCTTCTTCCTCTTGTTATTTTAGTCCCTAGCGCTCAGATGTTTTAGTCTGTATGTCATCATCATCCTCAGCTCCTGTCTTGCTCTCAGTGAGAAGTGACGTTTATTCATATAGCACTTCATACAGCAGCTCTGTGTGTGTGTGTGTGTGTGTGTGTAGCGGATGAGGACAGAGCGAGACTCTCTGAAGGAGACGATCGAGGAGCTGAAGTGTGTTAAAGCGCAAGAGTCTCAGCTGACCTCAGGTGACACACACTCACTCTTATATTTACATCCTTCCCTCGGGTCCGAGACTCCTGGACTTTAGTCGCACTTGAACCACGAATACACACAAAAAAACTCAATGGATTCGAGGAAGGAATGTGCTTAAATTATTTACCTTTAAATGACTAGATTTGATCAATACATAATAAATAAATAATCAAGTAAAAAAAAAATATATCTCCAAAAAATTGCATTAAAAATTGAATTTTTTTGAACAAAATGAAATAAAATAAGCTTAGTTTCTGGACAAAAAAATTAATTCAGTATAATTTTAGGGCTTCAAGTCATTTTGACCCGCGAGCGAAGGATGAGGGAAGGATATACAGTGTGTTTATATATATATATATATATAACTGTCTGATACGCAGCCGTGTGTGTGATCACTGGGGTTTCCTCAGGTCTGGTGCCGCTGGGCAGTAACGAGCCGTCTGATTCGCTGGCTGCAGAGATCGTCACACCAGAGATTCGGTATGTGAAATGCTGTGAAATACACTATATGAACTATATGAAATACACTATATGAAATGCTTTACTTTAACCGCTGCATTTTGTGTGTGTGTGTGTGTGTGTGTGTGTGCGTGCGTGTGTGTGTGTGTTTGTGTGTGTGCGTGCCTGTGTTCGTGCGTGCGTGCCTGTGTTCGTGCGTGTGTGTCCGTGCGCTTGCATTTGTGTGTGTGCGTGCCTGTGTTCGTGCGTGCGTGTGTGTGTGTGTCCGTGTGTGTGTGTGAGCGTGTGTGTGTGTGCGTGCGCGTGTGTCCGACCGCGTGCGTGTCCGTGCCCGTGTCCATCCGTGTGCGTGTGTGGCCGTGTGCGTGCGTGTGTGTGCGTGGCCGTGTGTGTGTGTGTGTGCGTGGCCGTGTGTGTGTGCGTGGCCGTGTGTCGGTGTTTGTGCGTGGCCGTGTGTGTGCGTGCGTGGCCGTGTGCGTGCGTGTGCGTGTGTGTGCGTGGCCGTGTGTGTGCGTGGCCGTGTGTGTGTGTGTGTGCGTGGCCGTGTGCGTGTGTGTGTCCTCAGCGAGCGCATGATCCGCCTGCAGCATGAGAACAGGATGCTGAAGCTGGCGCAGGAGGGCTCAGATAACGAGCAGATTGCGCTCCTGCAGAGTTTACTGGAGGACTCCAACAGCCGGAAGAACGAGCTGGAGACCGAGAACAGGTTCAGAACTCACACACTCATGACCAAGACAAACATCAGTTTGCCGTCACATTTCTCCAACAAATCCACGATAGCGTTTCTCTGAGTCTCCAGCAGAGGGCCAACGCAGCGAGTTAATGCTTTGCTAAATTTACAATGTAAATAACTGTGGAAATGCATCATTACAGTCGGTGAAAAGGGTCCGTTGCCGCACAGCTCTTTATATAATGTATATCCAACTTCATCCGCATACACACACTGAACAACATTATAAACGCAACACTTTTGTTTTTGCCCCCATTTTTCATGAGCTGAACTCAGAGATCTAAGACTTTTTCCATGTACACTAAAGGCCATTTCTCTCAAATATTGTTCCCAAATCTGTCTAAGTCTGTGTTAGTGAGCACTTCTCCTGTGCCGAGATCATCCGTCCCCCTCACAGGTGTGGCGTATCAAGATGCGGATTACACAGTAGGATTACTGCACAGGTGTGCCTTAGGGTTAGATCTCTGAGTTCAGCTCATGAAAAATTGGGGCAAAAACAAAAGTGTTGCGTTTATAATGTTGTTCAGTGTTGTTCATTCACTTAAAGCGCTACTATATAGTAAATCACAACTGCTTAATTGTTTATATAGTCTCAAAATGTAACCATTGTCGTCCAGCTCTAATCTGAAAAACACACACACACACACACACACACATATACAGTGTTACAGGTGTAATGAATGAACTGAACAGATGACCTGAACTGAAGTGTGTGTTTGTGTGTGTGTCTCAGGCTGGCCAATCAGAGGCTGCTGGCGGGTCAGTCTCAGGTGGAGGAGCTGCAGAAATCTCTTCAGGAACACGGATCCAAAGCTGATGATGTGAGTCCTGCGCTTCATGACATCATCATCATTACTCCTGCTGTGGATCTGATTGGCTGTGATGGGGCCGAAAGCACGAGCTCATCATTCACACACACAAGCTCATCGTTCACACACACACAACACACAAGCTCATCGTTCACACACACCAGCTCATGTTTCACACACACAAGCTCATCGTTCACACACACACAAGCTCATTGTTCACACACACTCAAGCTCATCGTTCACTCACACACAACACCAGTGTTGTGCAAGTTACTTCCAAACTGTAATACATTATACATTACTTGTTACTGTAATTTAAAAGTAATTCATTACCTTACAATATTACTGTCTCAGAATTTTAATGCGTTACATTACTCCTGTATTACTTTTGAGTTACTTTCACCAAAATAGCTATACAGTAGTAGAACTTAACATTCTAAGGCTGTAACGATATGCGATATGAAACCGAAATCGCAACACTCAGATCCACGAACCTGCAGAATCGCGACACACCCCTGCAAGAGTTATCCTTCCCGTCCAGATCCAATGCTACCACATCTTTAAATTACTATTAGTATTATTTGAATTTTGAAGTTAACATAATAAAATTCGTAGACCTACACCACAAAACTAGTTGAGGATAAATGATTTAAAATTGGGGAATTCCAGCGTTTTGGACGTGACATTTGCAGTCAAAACTTGAAATATAAATTCTCAGAAAATGCATTTAATATCAATATATTGAAATGTCTGTTTATCCATAGGATACCCCCTTAAAAGAGTCCAGACATTAGAAAAATATCAGTCTACACATGCGTTTTATATTTAATATGAGGGAAATACGAATGCATTCATGCGTGACAAAAAAATTATTTAACTTTTAGGAGGCAAAATATTTTTTGTAATTCTGTGAATTACACTGCGCAAATCAACAGTAATACCCACCGGATGAAGAAGGGTTGGCTCTCCACAGAACATAAAATATTCATTTCATTTTATTTTATTTTTCGTGTTCGCATTTATGAGGAAAAAACAATGTATGCGACAGTTCTCCATTACGGACGCGACCGCTCTGAAGCGGCACTAAAAGACTGTTTTAAAACTTTCGCAGAGACCTCAAACAGAAGACACAAATTTCTTTAAAGTGAATTTCGATTTGTACTAATTGTATCTTAATTTTAATCAATGTTTCATCAACCAATTGCCTGGATTTAATAAATAAGAAGTAAATATAGCAGACAACAGATAATCACGACACGGAGGCGCCTGCGCGTGAACTGGAGCGCTTCTCAAATTAACCGAAACTCAGCGTAGGCTATAAGGTAGCCTAGCCTACTTCACAGACCTGAAAAATATTGAAATGTCTACTTGTAAACAGAACAATTCAAAACGAAAGAAAACGGACTGCTCTCTGCTTATCTGTATGAAATGTGCATTTCTCTCTGGCGCATTCACTACTGCGAAGATCGCGAGTCAGCAACGTCAACTTCATCTTTATTAATAAACAATTAAAATGTCTCCTTGCTATATTTGACATATTCATAAACATTGCTTTTGCCGGTTCTTTGTGACAGCTTTTAGTTGCTTTCCTTACATCATGTTACGTGAACGCGTCACCACCGCATCAAAAATGATTGTGTGATGAAAACAAGAAAAATACCACCTAAACATAGCCTAACTGTTTATAAAGAAAACACAGAACAAATGGAGTAGCCTAATACGCATACGTCCATCTCGCAAATGTAGTCTTCATGCCATCTTCACCCATTATCCGCTTTTCCACTGGCCAGCGCGAGCACAGAGGCCGAAATCATGCCTCACGGCACTCCTGTAAAAAATAAATCGCTATAAAAAATATATCAGACGCTGCCATTTAGTCTTTATTTACAAACACCACACGCGGCTATTGACTGACCACGAACAGGTAACTTAGCCTACTTGCATTTTTCATTCATTAATGTCTCGCGGTCTTGGTGTTTTTTTGCTGTTGTTTTTTTACAATTAAAACTAAAAGTGTGTTGTAACGCAAGCGTAACTGAACATGTAATATAGTAAAATATTACTGAAAATTGATTAGCAATACCTTACACTACTGCGTTACAGCAAACAGTAATATGTTACTGTAATGCATTACTTCTGTAGCGCGTTACTCCCAACACTGCACAACACACAAGCTCATCGTTCACACACACACAAGCTCATCGTTCACACACACACAAGCTCATCGTTCACACACACCAGCTCATCGTTCACACACACACAAGCTCATCGTTCACACACCAGCTCATCGTTCACACACACACAAGCTCATCGTTCACACACACACACAAGCTCATCGTTCACACACACACAAGCTCATCGTTCACACACACACAAGCTCATCGTTCACACACACCAGCTCATCGTTCACACACACACACACACACCAGCTTTTGTTTCACACACACAAGCTCATCGTTCACACACACACCAGCTCATGTTTCACACACACAAGCTCATCGTTCACACACACACAAGCTCATCGTTCACACACGAGCTCATGTTTCACACACACACACACACACACACACACACACACCAGCTCATCGTTCACACACACGAGCTCATCGTTCACACACACACACAAGCTCATTGTTCACACACACGAGCTCATCGTTCACACACACACACACACACACACACCAGCTCATCGTTCACACACAACACACTCGAGCTCATCGTTCACACACACACACACACACACACCAGCTCATCGTTCACACACACACACACACACCAGCTCATCGTTCACACACACACACACACACCAGCTCATCGTTCACACACAACACACTCGAACTCATCGTTCTCACACACACACACACCAGCTCATCGTTCACACACACACACACACACCAGCTCATCGTTCACACACACCATACGACCAGACACAGTTCAATGCAGACGAGACTCAAACGATCCTGCATATCCTCACGGTTCTGAACTCTTCTTCTTAAACTCGGTTTAATTTTTCATCTAAGATTTATTTTCTTCCAGGTTTTTTTCAATGAACATGTTTTTAATAGTTATAGTGACCGTCACGGGACTTACCCTGATACACACTGACCTCTGTAGCGGCTCCATCACGTGTGTGTCGCACTAACGCCTGCTGTGTGTGTGTGTGTGTGTACTAACATCTCTCTCTTCACTGTGATGTCACTCATGATGTAGCATGATCCAGGCCTGCCATTGGTCGTCCTGCTGAGTGATGCCTTCATCATCATCATCATCTTCAGAAGCACGCGTGTGTGTCCGTTACTTTAGTCTGACCGTCTGCTTCATTTGATCATCATCCGTGTGTGTGTGTGTGTGTGTGTGACAGGCGTCTGTTGACTCAGGTCTGCTGTCCTCTATCTGTCCATCTAATCTCTCTCAGTCTGCTGTAAGTACAGTCCAGGCATTTTGCAGCTTGATTGTTGTATGTCTCCCACTGGATCGCATGCGCATCTCAGACACGCGTGTGTCACGCAACGAACACGCACCGCACCATCAGACCAGTGACCTGAGCATGATCCATCCGCCCAGTGACGCTCTTGCTGTGTTTCCCTGCTGAATGTGAGACTGAATGTTGATTCTGCTCTGGTCTTGAAGGTGTTTCTCCGATGATCGGGTGTTTCTCGTCCTGCATCTTCAGTGCTGGAGTGTGATTGTCATGTTTACATGCGCTGATAACATCAGCCTGTCGGATTGACCCGTTGTCCTGGTTTACATGCAGTGCAAGCTAACCGCGTTTGCTAGCCTTAAAGGGATAGTTCACCCAAAATGCTAGTTACATTTTTCATTAATTCATTTCTTTAATTATGCCAAACGCACTTGCCGACCGCTGATCTACAGTGTGTGTGTGTGTGTGTGTGTGGTGTTGGTGGTTGCGTTTCCTGATGGTGGTTGAGCTCGTCGGCGCCCTCTGCTGGACCACAGCTCTCTAACACCCACTCCACAGTGAGCACTGTGAAGGGATCGTGACACCAGTGTGTGTGTGTGTCCAGCAGGAGGCGCTGCGGTTTCACATGAGCTGTAATCCTGAGTTTTACATCTTCTGTTTCAGACGGTCTTGATGAAGAGGAAGTGTCAGGAACATCTGTGAGTATCAGCTGATGTTGATCATGTTCCTCACGTGAGTTCATCATCAGTGACTGAGAATGTGTTTGTTCTTGTTTAGAGAGAAACTACGGGACGCCACTAACGAGCTTCAGACGAAGAGCTCCGAGATCGAGGAGCTGGAGAACAAACACAGTTCCAGCGGTGAGACTCCAGACATGGATGATTTTCCTGACTCCATTGGCAGATATTAATTCTTGTTTTAAACTCAAACTCACTTCATTTTGATGCATTTTTCATTAATCAAGTCTTAATATCTTCAGTCACTGTTCTTCAGTAAATGTGTCTTGATGTAAGAATGATTGAACGAGACAGAAACACTGAGGAAGAGCAGGATGTGTTGCTGTGTGTGTGTGTGTGTGTGTGTGTGTGTGTGTTGATGGTTTCGGCGTGTGTGTACTGTAGATCGTGTAACGAGTGTGTGTGTTGATGGTTTCAGCGTGTGTGTGTGTGCTGCAGATCATGCAACGAGTGTGTGTGTTGATGGTTTTAGCGCGTGTGTGTGTGCTGCAGATCGTGTAACGAGTGTGTGTGTTGATGGTTTCAGCTCAGAGGATTGAAGATCTGGAGGACGCGCTGAAGAAGAAAGATGAAGATATGAAGCAGATGGAGGAGAGATACAAGAAATACCTGGAGAAGGCCAAGAGTGTACGTGTGTGTGTGTGTGTGCTAATGTTGTGTGTGTGAGTGAGTGTGATGCTAATGTTATGTGTGTGTGTGTGCAGGTCATCCGTACGCTGGACCCCAAACAGAATCAAGGTTCTGCTCCTGAAGTTCAAGCCCTGAAGAACCAGTTGCAGGAGCGCGAGAGGATGCTGCACTCACTTGAGGTCACACACACACACACACACACTCGCTCATTCACTCACTCACTCACTCGCTCGCTCGCTCACTCACTCACTCACTCACTCACTCACTCACTCACTCACTCACTCACTCACTCACTCACTCACTCACACACACTCATTCTCTATCACACTCTCTCTCACACACACACACACACACACACACACACTCTCTCTCTATCACACTCTCTCACACACATACATACACACACTCACACACGCACGCACACACACTCCTTTATAACACTCTCTCTCTCTCACTCTTTCACACACACACACACACACTCACACACACACAAACACACACACACACACACTCATTCTCTATCACACTCCTTCTCACTCACACACAAACACACACTCTCTATCACACTCTCTCACACACTCACACACGCACACATGCACACACACTCCTCTATAACACACACTCTCTCTCTCTCTCTCTCTCTCTCACACACACACTCACTCACTCACACACACACACACACACACACTCATTCTCTCTCTCACACACACACACACACACACACACACACACACTCATTCTCTATCACACTCTCTCTCACACACACACAAACTAATTCTCTCACACACACATGCTGTCATGTGACTGTACTGTGTGTGTGTGTGTTTGCAGAAGGAGTATGACAAGACGAAGTCTCAGAGAGACCAGGAGGAGAAACTCATCGTGTCTGCCTGGTACAACATGGTGTGTGTCACACTCCCTCGAGTCACCAGAACACACACCTCGAGTCACTAGAACACACACCTCAAATCACCAGAACACACACCTCGAGTCATCAGAACACACACCTCGAGTCACCAGAACACACACCTCGAGTCACCAGAACACACACCCCGACTCACCAGAACACACACCTCCAATCACCAGAACACACACCTCGAGTCACCAGAACACACACCTCGAGTCACCAGAACACACACCTCGAGTCACCAGAACACACACCTCGAGTCACCAGAACACACACCTCGAGTCACTAGAACACACACCTCAAATCACCAGAACACACACCTCGAGTCACTAGAACACACACCTCAAATCACCAGAACACACACCTCGAGTCACCAGAACACACACCCCGACTCACCAGAACACACACCTCCAATCACCAGAACACACACCTCGAGTCACCAGAACACACACCTCGAGTCACCAGAACACACACCTCGAGTCACCAGAACACACACCTCGAGTCACCAGAACACACACCTCGAGTCACCAGAACACACACCTCGAGTCACCAGAACACACACCTCGAGTCACCAGAACACACACCTCGAGTCACCAGAACACACACCTCGAGTCACCAGAACACACACCTAGGGATGGGTACCGAAACCCGGTATTAAACTGGCCCCGCTGCTGAATTTTGAAAGACCGTTGGATCGATAAGCTCGGACGTTATCGGTTCTGCTGTCGGTACTGAAGAAATTAAGAAAGTACACGTGCTTTTTATTATTACTATACATGCATTATCTTGCTAATTTAATCTCGCCAGCCACTTCTATGTAATAATATTGAACCATTTGGCTGTGATGCATTTTTGCTAAAGAGAGAGAGCTGCGGAGCCACGCGCGCACAACTAAACAGCCGCTTAATGAGTGACGATGAGGTCACTTTAGCTCTTTGATATTAAACAAGTTTTTATTTTAGATTTCGATTTTGGCTTCCAATGATTATAAAAAATAAGATATTTGAGGTAAAACCATAAAAAACTAAAGCCGCATTCTGTCTAGCGCAACTTCCTTTCCTTCACAGCGGTGCGCTGTCATTTCTCCTTAAAACCCAAACGTAACGTCAGGATCAGCGCGATCTGTGATTGCTGTAAAAGGCAGTCTCTACTGTTGATAAACTGCGGGACGCGCTTCATAATAGAAAGCTATTAAAAGCACCAAAGTAGACGCAATAGATGCTGTTCCAAAGGCGGCGCGCGCACCGAAACACACCGCAACGAGACAAGCAACGTAACGTTACACTTTGGGCTTCCTATGCCGTCTAAACAATCAAATATACACAAAAATGTGTAAAAATGACTTGTCTTGGAGATTCACTTAAACATTTTATTCACTTAAATACAGTGTCTGTCTTAAATGGGCGTAAATAGTTGGGAGAAACTATTTCGAGACACTCTCTCGAGTCACCGGAACACACTTTCTCGAGTCACCGGAACACACTCTCTCGAGTCACCGGAACACACTCTCTCGAGTCACCCGAACACACTCTCTCGAGTCACCCGAACACACTCTCTCTAGTCACCCGAACACACTCTCTCGAGTCACCGGAACACACTCTCTCTCGAGTCACCGGAACACACTCTCTCGAGTCACCGGAACACACTCTCTCGAGTCACCGGAACACACTCTCTCGAGTCACCCGAACACACTCTCTCGAGTCACCGGAACACACTCTCTCGAGTCACCGGAACACACTCTCTCGAGTCACCGGAACACACTCTCTCGAGTCACCCGAACACACTCTCTCGAGTCACCCGAACACACTCTCTCGAGTCACCCGAACACACTCTCTCGAGTCACCGGAACACACTCTCTCGAGTCACCGGAACACACTCTCTCGAGTCACCGGAACACACTCTCTCGAGTCACCGGAACACACTCTCTCGAGTCACCGGAACACACTCTCTCGAGTCACCGGAACACACTCTCTCGAGTCACCAGAACACACTCTCTCGAGTCACCAGAACACACTCTCTCGAGTCACCAGAACAGAATACCTAATATACCTAATATATAAGTAATGTGTGTGTGTTTCAGATGTGAGAGTAATGTGTTTTTTTGTGTGTGTGTGTGTCTGTTTCAGGGAATGGCTCTGCAGAAGAAGGCGGCTGAGGACCGGTTGGCCGGCACCGGGTCTGGTCAGTCGTTCCTGGCCCGGCAGAGACAGGCCACCAGCACCAGACGAGCCTATCCGGGTCACGTCCAGCCCACGGCAGCCAGGTAGAGCATCGCCACGGCAACCCCAGCTCAGCCAATCAGGACCCGCCTCCATCCCATAATGCCCTCTGATGAACCCGGGTCTCTGGACGCTCCTTAATTACATCAGCATTAATTAATCTACACACTCCTGAACGAGCGTGTCATTTCCCGTCGGACTCCTCTTTTAACGGAGGCTTTGCAGTATTTTAAGGGTGTTTGTTCCTGACGCACAGAAACGTTAGAGTGTGTATTTGCTCCGCTGGGTGCGTTTCTGACGTCGAGTCTTTATATCCTGTCATCTTTATCTTCTGTTGTTATCTATGCATTGAAAGAGCTAAATGTGTGTATCTCGTGTCGGTCGTCGTGACAGTCGTTTAAAGGCGCTTCATGACTTTGTTCTTCCTGTTTTTTGTTTAGTAGATTATTCCCGATGCCTTAAAACACTCACAGCTGCTGTCAATCACTGTCACACGAGTCGCGCTGCTGTCAATCACTGTCACACAAGTCGCGCTGCTGTCAATCACTGTCACATGAGTCGCGCTGCTGTCAATCACTGTCACATGAGTCGCGCGTGTCCTTCACTCCTGCTAAACATGATGATCTTCCTCAGAAGACATAAACTCTCCAGTCGTTAATATCTCCAGTCGTTAGTATCTCCAGTCGTTAGTATCTCCAGTCGTTAATATCTCCAGTCGTTAATATCTCCAGTCGTTAATATCTCCAGTCGTTAGTATCTCCAGTCGTTAATATCTCCAGTCGTTAGTATCTCCAGTCGTTAATATCTCCAGTCGTTAATATCTCCAGTCGTTAATATCTCCAGTCGTTAGTATCTCCAGTCGTTAATATCTCCAGTCGTTAATATCTCCAGTCGTTAATATCTCCAGTCGTTAGTATCTCCAGTCGTTAGTATCTCCAGTCGTTAATATCTCCAGTCGTTAATATCTCCAGTCGTTAGTATCTCCAGTCGTTAATATCTCCAGTCGTTAATATCTCCAGTCGTTAGTATCTCCAGTCGTTAATATCTCCAGTCGTTAGTATTTCCAGTCGTTAATTTTTCCAGTCGTTAATATCTCCAGTCGTTAGTATCTCCAGTCGTTAATATCTCGGGTCGTTAATATCTCCAGTCGTTAATATCTCCGGTCGTTAATATCTCCAGTCGTTAATATCTCCAGTCGTTAATATCTCGGGTCGTTAATATCTCGGGTCGTTAATATCTCCAGTCGTTAATATCTCCGGTCGTTAATATCTCCGGTCGTTAATATCTCCAGTCGTTAATATCTCCGGTCGTTAATATCTCCGGTCGTTAATATCTCCAGTCGTTAATATCTCCAGTCGTTAATATCTCCGGTCGTTAATATCTCCAGTGACTTCGCTTCTCCAGTAAACGTGTCTTGATTTAAGATTGGAATGTTTAGTTAAAGTCGCAATTATATTTTAAAAAGTTTTATTCTGTGGCGGAAACAAGCTTCTATAGATATTTGTTCTTGTTTTAATCATAAACTCACTCAATTACGATACATTTTCCTTCAAAAAGGTTTTTAAACCTTCAGTCATTTCGCTTCTTCTCCAGTAAATGTATCTTGATGTAAGAATGTTTAGATATTTAGATAAACGAGACCGAGACACTGAGGAAGAACATGATGTTTGCAGGTGTTGTTCACGATCATGATGTTGAACAAGAACCGCGACTCTAGTGACGCTAGACTGAATCTGTGACTGACACCTGTCAATCTCTCTCTTTCACAGTGATGTTAAAGCATGAGCGGCAGGGGCGGGGCTGCATGACTTCAGGGGGCGGGGCTTGCATGATTGACAGTTTAACCCATCGCTGCACACTAACTAACCCATCAGCGCCTGTGTGCTATCCCAGAATGCTCTGGTCAGAAGTGGGCAGGGCCGGCGCGTGCTGGGAAAGACGGATGAACTCCATCAAGCCCTGATGTTCCTCACGCCTGTTTAGATGCATCGATCTTTGTTCCAGTATCTCCTGTAGTGTATGATCCGTATGAACGAGCGAGCTGGTGTTTCCAGCAGTGTGTGTGTGTGTGACGGAGATGAGCTGTATCTGTGACTGATCAGGATCAGTGTGTGTGTGTGACGGAGATGAGCTGTATCTGTGACTGATCATGATCGGTGTGTGTGTGACGGAGATGAGCGAATCTGTAACTGATCAGGATCAGTGTGTGTGTGTGACGGAGATGAGCTGTATCTGTGACTGATCATGATCGGTGTGTGTGTGACGGAGATGAGTGTATCTGTAACTGATCAAGATCAGTGTGTGTGTGTGACGGAGATGAGCTGTATCTGTAACTGATCAGGATCGGTGTGTGTGTGACGGAGATGAGTGGATCTCTGACTGATCAGGATCGGTGTGTGTGTGACAGAGATGAGCGTATCTGTAACTGATCAGGATCAGTGTGTGTGTGTGACGGAGATGAGCTGTATCTGTGACTGATCATGATCGGTGTGTGTGTGACGGAGGTGAGTGTATCTGTAACTGATCAAGATCAGTGTGTGTGTGTGACGGAGATGAGCTGTATCTGTAACTGATCAGGATCGGTGTGTGTGTGACGGAGATGAGTGGATCTCTGACTGATCAGGATCGGTGTGTGTGACAGAGATGAGCGTATCTGTGACTGATCAGGATCAGTGTGTGTGACAGAGATGAGCGTATCTGTGACTAATCAGGATCAGTGTGTGTGTGTGTGTGTGTGACGGAGATGAGCGTATCTGTGACTGATCAGGATCAGTGTGTGTGTGTGACGGGGATGAGCTGTGTCTGTGACTGATCAGGATCGGTGTGTGTGTGACGGAGATGAGCGTATCTGTAACTGATCAGGATCGGTGTGTGTGTGACGGAGATGAGTGGATCTGTGACTGATCAGGATCGGTGTGTGTGTGACAGAGATGAGCGTATCTGTGACTGATCAGGATCAGTGTGTGTGACAGAGATGAGCGTATCTGTGACTGATCAGGATCAGTGTGTGTGTGTGTGTGTGACGGAGATGAGTGTATCTGTGACTGATCAGGATCGGTGTGTGTGTGTGTGACGAAGATGAGCGTATCTGTGACTGATCAGGATTGGTGTCTGTGTGTGTGTGAGACGGAGATGATCGTATCTGTGACTGATCAGGATTGGTGTGTGTGTGAGACGGAGATGAACGTATCTGTGACTGATCAGGATCGGTGTGTGTGTGTGACGGAGATGAACGTATCTGTGACTGATCAGGATTGGTGTGTGTGTGTGACGGAGATGAACGTATCTGTGACTGATAGTGTTGCTCTCGCTTCTCTTACTTCTATTTATTTGATGCTGAATCAGTAAGTGCTTTTGATGATTCTGACACGGCAGTGACACTTACACTGCTTCCTTCATCAGCTGTTGCTTCATAATCACGTGACGCGATCGTGTCTGCGGTCGACGTCTGCTTTAGTGTCGCTGTAACGGGCGATGGACGATTGAATGTTTGAGGCTTCCTGATCACTGTGGACTGAGTTCAGAGGTCAAGCGTCTCTCACAGCCGTCCATGAGCAGAGGAACGCCTCAAACGCAGGACACGTGATGAACTGCAGTCGTGAGTGTGTGACTGCGGTGCGAGTGCGTGTTCATTAGAACTGACATCTGAAGTAGCAAACATTCGTTACATCTGCCAAGTTTTATATTGCTTGTATACAATATGTCTGTGTGTGTGCGCCGCTGGAGCGTTCAGCGGGCCGATGCGTTTCATATGCGTCTCCGCTGATGAACCTGTGCTTCCAACGCTGCAAACCTGTACAGTTGATATTCAAGTTGTAAATAAAGCTTGTATAAAACATTCATGTTTCAAACTCACGGCTGTTCTTTGTTTTATTTGGCTTTGTGGATCTACTATTGCTTTCCTGACACAGGGATGCTCATCACACTTTCATTTCTGTTTGAGTTTAAATGTGCGTCAGATCGACGCAGGGTTATCAACTAAACCTGTATCACTTCTGATCATGTTTCTGCAGCTTCACTGCTCCTCATGTTCTTCACTGTAACATGTAAAGCTCAAATGAATCGTGACCTTTGACCCCTGTGACAGGTGGGGGGGGGGGGGGCGTGTTAAAGCAGCTTGACCTTTGACCTATCGGGCGTGAGCGCTGGCCGAAAGTTTGTTACAAAGAAGAAAGTCAGAATCGGAGAGCTTGAGCTCAGACTTTTAACCCGGGAACTTCCAGAAACTCGTTTCATCACGTTTGCCCGTCCGGTACACCAGTGTTCCTGCACCAGACGATGATCAAATGTGAACCACGACCTCCTGCTCTCGCTCAGGCACTAGCATTTAAATCATCCTTCTTCCTCTTATTTGCTTGTGTTGTTGAACATCGAAAACTACTTGGAAACTATAGGTTTGTGTTTTTCAAAGGAAGATCCGAAGTCTATGGAAGCTTGTCTCCGCACAGAATAAGAAATAATACAGGTAATAGCGACTTTTTACCTCACAATTCTGACTTTATATCTCGCAATTCTGACTTTATATCAGTCAATTCTGACGTTATTTCTCGCAATTCTGACTATTTCTCGCAATTCTGACTTTATATCTCGCAATTATGACTTTATATCTCGCAATTATGACTTTATTTGTCGCAATTCTGACTATTTCTCGCAATTCTGACTATCTCGCTATTCTGACTTTATTTCTTGTAATTCTGACTATTTCTCGCAATTCTGACTTTATATCTCGCAATTATGACTTTATATCTCGCAATCATGACTTTATATCTCGCAATTCTGACTTTTTTCTCGCAATTCTGACTATCTCGCTGACTTTATCACTTAATTCTGACTTTATTTCTCGCAATTCTGACTCTCACTGACTTTATATCAGGCAATTCTTTTTTTTTTCACGCAATTCTGACTTTATTTCTTGAAATTCTGACTTTATTTCTCCCAATTCTGACTATCTCGCTGACTTTATATCACTTAATTCTGACTTTATTTCTCGCAATTCTGACTCTCGCTGACTTTATATCAGGCAATTCTGACTATATCTCGCAATTCTGACTTTATTTCTTGCAATTCTGACTTTATTTCTCGCAATTCTGACTCTCGCTGACTTTATATCAGGCAATTCTGACTATATCTCGCAATTCTGACTTTATTTCTCGCAATTCTGACTTTATTTCTCGGAATTCTGACTTTATTTCTCGCAATTCTGACTTTATATCTCTCAATTCTGACTTTATATCTCGCAATTCTGACTTTACTCTCAACTCAACTCAGATTTATTTATATAGCACCACTAAAAACAACATTTGTTGACCAAGGTGCTGTACATCAAACATCATCAGCATTCCGCACCGAGTACAACATAGATTACACACGAAATAAAAACAGACCAAACACAGCACACATCAACTACAGTTATAAGCCAAAGAAAAAAAATACGTTTAAGTTTTGTTTTAAACTCGAGCAGTGAAGAAGCAATTCTAATAGGGACAGGGAGGCTGTTCCAGAGTTTAGGTGCAGCGACAGCAAAAGCTCGATCTCCTCTCGTTTTTAATCTGGTCCGCGGTACAGTTAATAGTCTCTGGTTGGATGACCTAAGAGACCTTCCAGAGTTGTGCCTGGATAGAAGATCAGTCATATATAAAGGGGCCAATCCATTCAAGGATTTAAAAACCACCATCAATACTTTAAAATCAACTCTGTAACAAATAGGGAGCCAGTGCAGAGACTTCAGAACCGGAGTAATATGGTTCCGTTTGCGCACCCCAGTATTTCTCGCAATTCTGACTTTATTTCTCGCAATTCTGACTATATCTCGCTGACTTTATTTCTCGCAATTCTGACTTTATATCAGGCAATTCTGACTATTTCTCGCAATTCTGACTATATCTCGCTGACTTTATATCTCGCTATTATATCTCGCAATTCTGACTTTATTTCTCTCAATTCTGACTTTATTTCTCTCAATTCTGACTATCTCGCTGACTTTATATCAGGCAATTCTGACTTTATATCAGGCAATTCTGACTATTTCTCGCAATTCTGACTTTAAATATCTCGCTGACTTTATTTCTCGCAATTCTGACTTTATATCTCGCAATTCTTACTTTATATCTCGCAGTTCTGACTTTATATCTCTCAATTCTGACTTTATATATCTCGCTGACTTTATTTCTCGCAATTCTGACTTCATTTCTCGCAATTCTGACTTTATTTCTCGCAATTCTGACTTTATTTCTCGCAATTCTGACTGTTTCGCTGACTTTATATCAGGCAATTCTATTTCTTGCAATTCTGACTTTATTTCTCGCAATTCTGACTATATCTTGGTGACTTTATATCTCGCAATTCTGACTTTATATCTCGCAATTCTGACTATTTCTCGCAATTCTGACTTTATTTCTCGCAATTCTGACTTTATATATCTCGCTGACTTTATATCTCGCAATTCTGACTATTTCTCGCAATTCCGACTTTATTTCTCGCAATTCTGACTTTATATCACGTAATTATGACTTTATTTCTCGCAATTCTGACTTTATATCTCGCTATTCTGACATTATTTCTCGCATTTCTGACTTTATATCTCGGTGACTTTATATCTCGCAATTCTGACTTTATTTCTCGCAATTCTGACTTTATATCACGCAATTATGACTATTTCTCGCAATTCTGACTTTATATCACGCAATTCTGATTTTATTTCTCGCAATTCTGACTCTTGCTGACTTTATATCAGGCAATTCTGACTATTTCACGCAATTCTGACTATTTCTTGCATTTCTGACTATATCTCGCTGACTTTATATCAGGCAATTCTGACTATATCTCGCAATTCTGACTTTATTTCTCGCAATTCTGACTTTATATCTTGCAATTTTGACTATCTCGCAATTCTGACTTTATATCTCGCAATTCTGACTTTATTTCTTGCCATTCTGACTTAATATCTCGCAATTCTGACTTTATATCTCACAGTTCTGACTTTATATCTCTCAATTCTGACTTTATATATCTCGCTGACTTTATATCTCGCAATTCTGACTTAATTTCTCGCAATTCTGACTTTATATCTCGCAGTTCTGACTTTATATCTCTCAATTCTGACTTTATATATCTTGCTGACTTTATTTCTCGCAATTCTGACTTCATTTCTCGCAATTCTGACTTAATATCACGCAATTATGACTATTTCTTGCAATTATGACTTTATTTCTCGCAATTCTGACTGTCTCGGTGACTTTATATCTCGCAATTCTGACTTTATATATCTCGCAATTCTGACTTTATATCTCGCAATTCTGACTTTATTTCTCGCAATTCTGACTATCTCGGTGACTTTATATCTCGCAATTCTGACTATTTCTCGCAATTCTGACTATTTCTCGCAATTCTGACTTTATTTCTCGCAATTCTGACTTTATATCTCGCAGTTCTGACTTTATATCTCGCAATTATGACTTTATTTCTCGCAATTATGACTATCACTTAATTCTGACTTTATTTCTCGCAATTATGACTCTCGCTGACTTTATATCAGGCAATTCTGACTACTTCTCGCAATTCTGACTTTATATCTCGCAATTCTGACTATTTCTCGCAATTCTGACTTTATTTCTCGCAATTCTGACTATATCTCGCTGACTTTATATCTCTCAATTCTGACTTTATATATCTCGATGACTTTATTTCTCGCAATTCTGACTTTATTTCTCGCAATTCTGACTTTATTTCTCGCAATTCTGACTGTCTCGCTGACTTTATATCAGGCAATTCTATTTCTTGCAATTCTGACTTTATTTCTCGCAATTCTGACTATATCTTGGTGACTTTATATCTCGCAATTCTGACTTTATATCTCGCAATTCTGACTATTTCTCGCAATTCTGACTTTATTTCTCGCAATTCTGACTTTATATATCTCGCTGACTTTATATCTCGCAATTCTGACTATTTCTCGCAATTCCGACTTAATTTCTCGCAATTCTGACTTTATATCACGTAATTATGACTATTTCTCGCAATTCTGACTTTATATCTCGCTATTCTGACATTATTTCTCGCATTTCTGACTTTATATCTCGGTGACTTTATATCTCGCAATTCTGACTTTATTTCTCGCAATTCTGACTTTATATCACGCAATTATGACTATTTCTCGCAATTCTGACTTTATATCACGCAATTCTGATTTTATTTCTCGCAATTCTGACTCTTGCTGACTTTATATCAGGCAATTCTGACTATTTCACGCAATTCTGACTATTTCTTGCAATTCTGACTATATCTCGCTGACTTTATATCAGGCAATTCTGACTATATCTCGCAATTTTGACTTTATTTCTCGCAATTCTGACTTTATATCTTGCAATTTTGACTATATCTCGCAATTCTGACTTTATATCTCGCAATTCTGACTTTATTTCTTGCCATTCTGACTTAATATCTCGCAATTCTGACTTTATATCTCACAGTTCTGACTTTATATCTCTCAATTCTGACTTTATATATCTCGCTGACTTTATTTCTCGCACTTCTGACTTTATATCTCGCAATTCTGACTTAATTTCTCGCAATTCTGACTTTATATCTCGCAGTTCTGACTTTATATCTCTCAATTCTGACTTTATATATCTCGCTGACTTTATTTCTCGCAATTCTGACTTCATTTCTCGCAATTCTGACTTTATATCACGCAATTATGACTATTTCTTGCAATTATGACTTTATTTCTCGCAATTCTGACTGTCTCGGTGACTTTATATCTCGCAATTCTGACTTTATATATCTCGCAATTCTGACTTTATATCTCGCAATTCTGACTTTATTTCTCGCAATTCTGACTATCTCGGTGACTTTATATCTCGCAATTCTGACTATTTCTCGCAATTCTGACTATCTCGCAATTCTGACTATTTCTCGCAATTCTGACTTTATTTCTCGCAATTCTGACTTTATATCACGCAATTATGACTATTTCTCGCAATTATGACTTTATATCACGCAATTCTGATTTTATTTCTCGCAATTCTGACTTGCTGACTTTATATCAGGCAATTCTGACTATTTCACGCAATTCTGACTATTTCTTGCAATTCTGACTATCTCGCTGACTTTATATCAGGCAATTCTGACTATATCTCGCATTTCTGACTTTATTTCTCGCAATTCTGACTTTATATCTCGCAATTCTGACTTTATAACTCGCAATTCTGACTTTATTTCTTGCCATTCTGACTTAATATCTCGCAATTCTGACTATATCTCGCAGTTCTGACTTTATATCTCGGTGACTTTATATCTCGCAATTCTGACTTTATTTCTCGCAATTCTGACTTTATATATCTCGCTGACTTTATTTCTCGCACTTCTGACTTTATATCTCGCAATTCTGACTTAATTTCTCGTAATTCTGACTTTATATCTCGCAGTTCTGACTATATCTCTCAATTCTGACTTTATATATCTCGCTGACTTTATTTCTCGCAATTCTGACTTCATTTCTCGCAATTCTGACTGTCTCGGTGACTTTATATCTCGCAATTCTGACTTTATATATCTCGCAATTCTGACTTTATTTCTCGTATTTCTGACTTTATATCTCGGTGACTTTATATCTCGCAATTCTGACTTTATTTCTCGCAATTCTGACTTTATATCACGCAATTCTGATTTTATTTCTCGCAATTCTGACTCTTGCTGACTTTATATCAGGCAATTATGACTATTTCACGCAATTATGACTATTTCTTGCAATTCTGACTATATCTGATTATATCAGGCAATTTTGACTATATCTCGCAATTCTGACTTTATTTCTCGCAATTCTGACTTTATTTCTTGCAATTTTGACTATCTCGCTGACTTTATATCCGGCAATTCTGACTATTTCTCGCAATTCTGACATTATATATTTCGCTGACTTTATTTCTCGCAATTCTGACTTTATTTCTCGCAATTCTGACTTTATTTCTCGCAATTATGACTTTATCACTTAATTCTGACTTTATTTCTCGCAATTATGACTCTCGCTGACTTTATATCAGTAGCGGTTTTAGGCATGGGCGAACCGGGCAGTTGCCCGGGGCGGCATTTCTTCATGTCACATGGGGGGCGGCACGAGCAGTTAAAAAAAATCCTCTCCGCCGCGAAGGTTTTCTATTTTCTATCATTTCAACTCAATTATTGGCAATGGCGCCCCTGCTTGCTGAGAAGGCGCCGTGCACAGAAGTGTCAAGGAAGTCTCCTGATTGGAGGTAACTCACCAAGGGGCCGTTCACATATCGCGTCTTTTGCGCGCTCGAGGTCGTTATTTCAAATGTAGGCGCATGGGAAGCGCGCTCATAATTGAAGCGACGCGCTCATTTTTTCCAGGAGCAAAGAAAGAAGAAAGAAAGGAGAAAATTTTGAAACTTTTCAGTATGGGGGTGCACCCAAACACGTGGGTGTTTTTCTCTTCTCCGTAAATAAATCTTTTAGCAGAGCTACAGCAAGCGTTTTTCTGTGGTGGAAATCCATACTAAAACTTCTTTGTCATTGTGGAGAGCGCAGTGCATGGTTGTATAGCAACGACAGCCTTGGGAAATCGGACCGAATTTTACTATTAATAGTCAAGTCAAGTCACCTTTATTTATATAGCGCTTTTTACAATACAGATTGTATCAAAGCGCTTCACAGTGATAACATGAAAACAATATAACAAAGTTTGTTTCTAAAAGATATTGCGTCAACGTCCACCTTAAGTAAGGCAGATCAATAATATTATTGAATATTAAATGTCCCCAACTAAGCAAGCCAAAAGCCAAGGCAACAGTGGCAAGGAACCAAAACTCCATCAGGGACAGAATGGAGAAAAAAACCTTGGGAGAAACCAGGCTCAGTCGGGGGGCCAGTTCTCCTCTGGCCAACGGAGGAACAGTGCATGATTCGGGCAGCATTACAAGTCAGATTGGATCGGAACATTTAGAGTATTTTTTGGAAGTCCAAGTAAGCACGCCGGTCTTAAGACGAGTTGTTGAGGATCAGTGCCGTCCACCATAGAGAGTCCATATCGCCCGTGTTGAGTCGTCACTTCATAGGCTTTGTGATTGGAGCATCTGAAGTCTCCGTGAGAGGCTGGATACAAACTGGAGCTGACGAACGCCATTTTCTCGGGACTCGCGTCCCGAGATAACAGCAGAAAAGCAAAGGGAAAATAATTAGCGTAGCTGCTGTTCATAATGATGATTTCCATAACACAGGCGTAAATGACAAAACATGAAGACAGTGACTCTTGTGTCCCAAAAACACCCCCCTCCGTCCCCCACTCAACTCAGCCCAGCTTACTGACCTATACGTCCCTACTGCTGCTGAGACCTAACCACAATCTCACAATCTCTCCGCAACCCAACCATACGCGCCAACCCGTTGACTAAGGCTGTCGAGCCCCACTGGTGCGTGAATAGGCAGTTTCAGTGGACAACGGTTCCGTATGGCATACTACCTACCGCAACACAATATCTGCCCAACCACCCGTCATTCACGCAATATACACAGGAACGTAATGACTGCAAATATTATGCAACCTATACAGATAACCTACAGTCTCTTCAAGTTTTATAGTATTAAATGCATTTGATCTGATTCAGCAGTATTATAAAAGGTAAGCATTATGTAAATGCTTGGCTGAAGAGATGCGTCTTTAATCTAGTTTTGAACTGGGACAGCGAGTCAGAGCCTCGAACAATATCAGGAAGGCTATTCCAGAGTTTAGGAGCTAAATGTGAGAACGCCCTCCCTCCTTTAGTGGACTTAGATATCCTAGGAATGACTAGAAGCCTCGAATTTAGTGATCTTAAAGAACGCGATGGATTGTAGGGCGATAGAAGGTCCATTAAATACACAGGAGCTAAACCATTTAGGGCTTTATAGGTCAGTAGTAGTACTTTGTAATTGATACGTAATTGATAATAATAAAAGATAAGCTACTGTGCATTATAAATGTCAGGAATTTATCTTTATTGACTCATTCTTTTTATAAAGATGATTTAAAGGCTGAAATATGTGAGGTTTATCTTTTTATGAAACCTTTTTTGTCAAAAGTTTATTTGAACGTGTACATGTTATAACATAAAAACCACTCCTTTAAAATTTTGGTCAATATATTCATGAAAGAAAATTAATTTTCATAATGATCAAATAAAATCAACTGTAATTTTACAGTAGCCTAAAATGCAAAGTACAATTTTCTATTAAAAAATCATCTCTGATCCTGTCCTTTTCTCTGACATTTAAGAGTGACAGGCCTACAAAAGCTATTTTAGGTCTAAAACAGTTTGCATAGTTGTTAATATGAGAGTTATTAGAAATTATTTAATAGATAAGTATTGTGTTACTACATAAGTAGCCTAGCTCTCGGCCACTTTCACTTTTAAAAACTCTATTTCGTGACATAGTATAGTTTAACAAGTCATAACTAAAAGTGTGCCATCCATAGAATTCGAGGCAGTAACCAATGAGCTAATGGTTCCTCTCTGAAAGTTAGATTAACAGCTATAGCAAAATAACTGGATTCTCTTAACTGTGTTTTTCAAATAAGCGGTATGTGATTTTATTGTTTTTGGTGGGAGCTGGAAGGGGATCTCGCCCAGGGGGTAATTCAATGTAGAACCGCCACTGCTTTATATCAGGCAATTCTGACTATTTCTCGCAATTCTGACTATCTCGCAATTCTGACTATTTCTCGCAATTCTGACTTTATATCTCGCAATTCTGACTTTATTTCTCGCAATTCTGACTATCTCGCTGACTTTATATCAGGCAATTCTGACTATTTCTCGCAATTCTGACTATCTCGCAATTCTGACTATTTCTCGCAATTCTGACTTTATATCTCGCAATTCTGACTTTATTTCTCGCAATTCTGACTATCTCGCTGACTTTATATCAGGCAATTCTGACTATTTCTCGCAATTCTGACTATCTCGCAATTCTGACTATTTCTCGCAATTCTGACTTTATTTCTCGCAATTCTGACTATCTCGCTGACTTTATATCAGGCAATTCTGACTATTTCTCGCAATTCTGACTTTATTTCTCGCAATTCTGACTTTATATATCTCACTGACTTTATATCTCGCAATTCTGACTTTATATATCTCACTGACTTTATATCTCGCAATTCTGACTTTATATCTCGCAATTCTGACTTTATATCTCGCAGTTCTGACTTTATATCTCGCAATTCTGACTTTATTTCTCGCAATTCTGACTTTATATCTCGCAATTCTGACTTTATATCTCGCAGTTCTGACTTTATATCTCTCAATTCTGACTTTATATATCTCGCTGACTTTATTTCTCGCAATTCTGACTTCATTTCTCGCAATTCTGACTTTATATCACGCAATTATGACTTTATTTCTTGCAATTATGACTTTATTTCTCGCAATTATGACTGTCTCGCTGACTTTATATCAGGCAATTCTATTTCTCGCAATTCTGACTTTATTTCTCGCAATTCTGACTATCTCGGTGACTTTATATCTCGCAGTTCTGACTTTATATATCTCGCAATTCTGACTTTATATCTCGCAATTCTGACTTTATTTCTCGCAATTCTGACTATCTCGCTGACTTTATATCAGCCAATTCTGACTATTTCTCGCAATTCTGACTATTTCTCGCAATTCTGACTATTTCTCGCAATTCTGACTTTATTTCTCGCAATTCTGACTATTTCTCGCAATTCTGACTATTTCTCGCAATTCTGACTATTTCTCGCAATTCTGACTATCTCGCTGACTTTATATCAGGCAATTCTGACTATTTCTCGCAATTCTGACTTTATTTCTCGCAATTCTGACTTTATATATCTCACTGACTTTATATCTCGCAATTCTGACTATTTCTCGCAATTCTGACTTTATATCTCACAATTCTGACTTTATTTCTCGCAATTCTGACTTTATATCACGCAATTCTGACTTTATTTCTCGCAATTCTGACTTTATTTCTCGTATTTCTGACTTTATATCACGCAATTCTGACTTTATATCTCGCAATTCTGACTTTATTTCTCGCAATTCTGACTTTATATCACGCAATTATGACTATTTTTCGCAATTCTGACTTTATATCACGCAATTCTGATTTTATTTCTCGCAATTCTGACTCTTGCTGACTTTATATCAGGCAATTCTGACTATTTCACGCAATTCTGACTATTTCTTGCAATTCTGACTATATCTGATTATATCAGGCAATTCTGACTATATCTCGCAATTCTGACTTTATTTCTCGCAATTCTGACTTTATTTCTTGCAATTTTGACTTTATATCTCGCAATTCTGACTTTATTTCTCGCAATTCTGACTATCTCGCTGACTTTATATCAGGCAATTCTGACTATTTCTCGCAATTCTGACATTATATATCTCGCTGACTTTATTTCTCGCAATTCTGACTTTATATCTCACAATTCTGACTTTATATCTCGCAATTATGACTATTTCTCGCAATTATGACTTTATCACTTAATTCTGACTTTATTTCTCGCAATTATGACTCTCGCTGACTTTATATCAGGCAATTCTGACTACTTCTCGCAATTCTGACTTTATATCTCGCAATTCTGACTATTTCTCGCAATTCTGACTATCGCTGACTTTATATCAGGCAATTCTGACTATTTCTCGCAATTCTGACTTTATTTCTCGCAATTCTGACTATATCTCGCTGACTTTATATCTCTCAATTCTGACTTTATATATCTCGATGACTTTTTCTCGCAATTCTGACTTCATCTCTCGCAATTCTGACTTTATATCACGCAATTATGACTTTATTTCTCGCAATTCTGACTTTATTTCTCGCAATTCTGACTATATCTTGGTGACTTTATATCTCGCAATTCTGACTTTATATCTCGCAATTCTGACTATTTCTCGCAATTCTGACTTTATTTCTCGCAATTCTGACTTTATATATCTCGCTGACTTTATATCTCGCAATTCTGACTATTTCTCGCAATTCTGACTTTATATCACGCAATTCTGATTTTATTTCTCGCAATTCTGACTCTTGCTGACTTTATATCAGGCAATTCTGACTATATCTCGCAATTCTGACTTTATTTCTTGCAATTTTGACTATATCTCGCAATTCTGACTTTATATCTCGCAATTCTGACTTTATTTCTTGCCATTCTGACTTAATATCTCGCAGTTCTGACTTTATATCTCTCAATTCTCACTTTATATCTCTCAATTCTGACTTTATATATCTCGCTGACTTTATTTCTCGCACTTCTGCGAGAAATAAAGTTAGATTAACAGTTTCTTGCAATTATGACTTTATTTCTCGCAATTATGACTGTCTCGCTGACTTTATATCAGGCAATTCTATTTCTCGCAATTCTGACTTTATTTCTCGCAATTCTGACTATCTCGGTGACTTTATATCTCGCAGTTCTGACTTTATATATCTCGCAATTCTGACTTTATATCTCGCAATTCTGACTTTATTTCTCGCAATTCTGACTATCTCGCTGACTTTATATCAGCCAATTCTGACTATTTCTCGCAATTCTGACTATTTCTCGCAATTCTGACTATTTCTCGCAATTCTGACTTTATTTCTCGCAATTCTGACTATTTCTCGCAATTCTGACTATTTCTCGCAATTCTGACTATTTCTCGCAATTCTGACTATCTCGCTGACTTTATATCAGGCAATTCTGACTATTTCTCGCAATTCTGACTTTATTTCTCGCAATTCTGACTTTATATATCTCACTGACTTTATATCTCGCAATTCTGACTATTTCTCGCAATTCTGACTTTATATCTCACAATTCTGACTTTATTTCTCGCAATTCTGACTTTATATCACGCAATTCTGACTTTATTTCTCGCAATTCTGACTTTATTTCTCGTATTTCTGACTTTATATCACGCAATTCTGACTTTATATCTCGCAATTCTGACTTTATTTCTCGCAATTCTGACTTTATATCACGCAATTATGACTATTTTTCGCAATTCTGACTTTATATCACGCAATTCTGATTTTATTTCTCGCAATTCTGACTCTTGCTGACTTTATATCAGGCAATTCTGACTATTTCACGCAATTCTGACTATTTCTTGCAATTCTGACTATATCTGATTATATCAGGCAATTCTGACTATATCTCGCAATTCTGACTTTATTTCTCGCAATTCTGACTTTATTTCTTGCAATTTTGACTTTATATCTCGCAATTCTGACTTTATTTCTCGCAATTCTGACTATCTCGCTGACTTTATATCAGGCAATTCTGACTATTTCTCGCAATTCTGACATTATATATCTCGCTGACTTTATTTCTCGCAATTCTGACTTTATATCTCACAATTCTGACTTTATATCTCGCAATTATGACTATTTCTCGCAATTATGACTTTATCACTTAATTCTGACTTTATTTCTCGCAATTATGACTCTCGCTGACTTTATATCAGGCAATTCTGACTACTTCTCGCAATTCTGACTTTATATCTCGCAATTCTGACTATTTCTCGCAATTCTGACTATCGCTGACTTTATATCAGGCAATTCTGACTATTTCTCGCAATTCTGACTTTATTTCTCGCAATTCTGACTATATCTCGCTGACTTTATATCTCTCAATTCTGACTTTATATATCTCGATGACTTTTTCTCGCAATTCTGACTTCATCTCTCGCAATTCTGACTTTATATCACGCAATTATGACTTTATTTCTCGCAATTCTGACTTTATTTCTCGCAATTCTGACTGTCTCGCTGACTTTATATCAGGCAATTCTATTTCTTGCAATTCTGACTTTATTTCTCGCAATTCTGACTATATCTTGGTGACTTTATATCTCGCAATTCTGACTTTATATCTCGCAATTCTGACTATTTCTCGCAATTCTGACTTTATTTCTCGCAATTCTGACTTTATATATCTCGCTGACTTTATATCTCGCAATTCTGACTATTTCTCGCAATTCTGACTTTATATCACGCAATTCTGATTTTATTTCTCGCAATTCTGACTCTTGCTGACTTTATATCAGGCAATTCTGACTATATCTCGCAATTCTGACTTTATTTCTTGCAATTTTGACTATATCTCGCAATTCTGACTTTATATCTCGCAATTCTGACTTTATTTCTTGCCATTCTGACTTAATATCTCGCAGTTCTGACTTTATATCTCTCAATTCTGACTTTATATCTCTCAATTCTGACTTTATATATCTCGCTGACTTTATTTCTCGCACTTCTGCGAGAAATAAAGTTAGATTAACAGCTATAGCAAAATAACTGGATTCTCTTAACTGTGTTTTTCAAATAAGCGGTATGTGATTTTATTGTTTTTGGTGGGGGGGGGGGGGAGCTGGAAGGGGGTCTCGCCCAGGGTGTAATTCAATGTAGAACCGCCACTGCTTTATATCAGGCAATTCTGACTATTTCTCGCAATTCTGACTATCTCGCAATTCTGACTATTTCTCGCAATTCTGACTTTATATCTCGCAATTCTGACTTTATTTCTCGCAATTCTGACTATCTCGCTGACTTTATATCAGGCAATTCTGACTATTTCTCGCAATTCTGACTTTATATCTCGCAGTTCTGACTTTATATCTCTCAATTCTGACTTTATATATCTCGCTGACTTTATTTCTCGCAATTCTGACTTCATTTCTCGCAATTCTGACTTTATATCACGCAATTATGACTATTTCTTGCAATTATGACTTTATTTCTCGCAATTCTGACTGTCTCGCTGACTTTATATCAGGCAATTCTATTTCTCGCAATTCTGACTTTATTTCTCGCAATTCTGACTATCTCGGTGACTTTATATCTCGCAATTCTGACTTTATATATCTCGCAATTCTGACTATCTCGGTGACTTTATATCTCGCAATTCTGACTATTTCTCGCAATTCTGACTATCTCGCAATTCTGACTATTTCTCGCAATTCTGACTTTATTTCTCGCAATTCTGACTATCTCGCTGACTTTATATCAGGCAATTCTGACTTTCTCGCAATTCTGACTATTTCTCGCAATTCTGACTTTATTTCTCGCAATTCTGACTTTATATCTCGCAATTCTGACTTTATTTCTCGCAATTCTGACTTTATATCACGCAATTCTGACTATTTCTCGCAATTCTGACTTTATATCACGCAATTCTGATTTTATTTCTCGCAATTCTGACTCTTGCTGACTTTATATCAGGCAATTATGACTATTTCTCGCAATTATGACTCTCGCTGACTTTATATCAGTAGCGGTTTTAGGCACGGGCGAACCGGGCAGTTGCCCGGGGCGGCATTTCTTCATGTCACATGGGGGGCGGCACGAGCAGTTAAAAAAAATCCTCTCCGCCGCGAAGGTTTTCTATTTTCTATCATTTCAATTCAATTATTGGCAATGGCGCCCCTGCTTGCTGAGAAGGCGCCGTGCACAGAAGTGTCAAGGAAGTCTCCTGATTGGAGGTAACTCACCAGGGGGCCGTTCACATATCGCGTCTTTTGCGCGCTCGAGGTCGTTATTTCAAATGTAGGCGCACGGGAAGCGCGCTCATAATTGAAGCGACGCGCTCATTTTTTCCAGGAGCAAAGAAAGAAGAAAGAAAGGAGAAAATTTTGAAACTTTTCAGTATGGGGGTGCACCCAAACACGTGGGTGTTTTTCTCTTCTCCGTAAATAAATCTTTTAGCAGAGCTACAGCAAGCGTTTTTCTGTGGTGGAAATCCATACTAAAACTTCTTTGTCGTTGTGGAGAGCGCAGTGCATGGTTGTATAGCAACGACAGCCTTGGGAAATCGGACCGAATTTTACTATTAATAATAAAAGATAAGCTACTGTGCATTATAAATGTCAGGAATTTATCTTTATTGACTCATTCTTTTTATAAAGATGATTTAAAGGCTGAAATATGTGAGGTTTATCTTTTTATGAAACCTTTTTTGTCAAAAGTTTATTTGAACGTGTACATGTTATAACATAAAAACCACTCCTTTAAAATTTGGCCATCATCTTTAATGTTATTAACTTGGTGAATTGATTTCATTGTGTATTAGGTCTACTTTTTGAACAAGATTCTGTGTTTAACCGTGATAATTTTGGTCAATATATTCATGAAAGAAAATTAATTTTCATAATGATCAAATAAAATCAACTGTAATTTTACAGTAGCCTAAAATGCAAAGTACAATTTTCTATTAAAAAATCATCTCTGATCCTGTCCTTTTCTCTGACATTTAAGAGTGACAGGCCTACAAAAGCTATTTTAGGTCTAAAACAGTTTGCATAGTTGTTAATATGAGAGTTATTAGAAATTATTTAATAGATAAGTATTGTGTTACTACATAAGTAGCCTAGCTCTCGGCCACTTTCACTTTTAAAAACTCTATTTCGTGACATAGTATAGTTTAACAAGTCATAACTAAAAGTGTGCCATGCATAGAATTCGAGGCAGTAACCAATGAGCTAATGGTTCCTCTCTGAAAGTTAGATTAACAGCTATAGCAAAATAACTGGATTCTCTTAACTGTGTTTTTCAAATAAGCGGTATGTGATTTTATTGTTTTTGGTGGGGGGGGGAGCTGGAAGGGGGTCTCGCCCAGGGTGTAATTCAATGTAGAACCGCCACTGCTTTATATCAGGCAATTCTGACTATTTCTCGCAATTCTGACTATCTCGCAATTCTGACTATTTCTCGCAATTCTGACTTAATATCTCGCAATTCTGACTTTATTTCTCGCAATTCTGACTATCTCGCTGACTTTATATCAGGCAATTCTGACTATTTCTCGCAATTCTGACTATCTCGCAATTCTGACTATTTCTCGCAATTCTGACTTTATATCTCGCAATTCTGACTTTATTTCTCGCAATTCTGACTATCTCGCTGACTTTATATCAGGCAATTCTGACTATTTCTCGCAATTCTGACTATCTCGCAATTCTGACTATTTCTCGCAATTCTGACTTTATTTCTCGCAATTCTGACTATCTCGCTGACTTTATATCAGGCAATTCTGACTATTTCTCGCAATTCTGACTTTATTTCTCGCAATTCTGACTTTATATATCTCACTGACTTTATATCTCGCAATTCTGACTATTTCTCGCAATTCTGACTTTATATCTCGCAGTTCTGACTTTATATCTCTCACTGACTTTATATCTCGCAATTCTGACTATTTCTCGCAATTCTGACTTTATTTCTCGCAATTCTGACTTTATATCTCGCAATTCTGACTTTATATCTCGCAGTTCTGACTTTATATCTCTCAATTCTGACTTTATATATCTCGCTGACTTTATTTCTCGCAATTCTGACTAGGGCTGGGCGATAAAACGATAACGATAATTATCGCGATATCATTTTTCTCGATAAAACGATATCAAGAGTTCGATAAATGTTCGATAATGTTATTATGCGCCAATAGCGGAACGAAACTCATTTGAGCCGCGCGCGCCTCACGGACTGTTTTTCCGCTCGGCTCAAAGTCCAAACGGCAGCGCGCGCGAGCTCACTGGTGCAGCGTTTACTCTGATCGGCCTCGGTCACGACATCCAGTGAGAAGCGATTGAATTCAGCGAAGAACACTAATGAGTCTGACTCGTTGATTTAAACCAGTTTAAAGGCAGATGAAACAGCGCTGACAAACAGGAGAAACACTGTGCGCAACGATACAGTCAGAATCTGAATTGATACTGAATCCATTTACCATGGATTTAATGTAACGGTAGCCAAGTAATATTAACTGCACCATGAAATGTGGGATATACATATTGAATTGTATTATTTTTAATGTAGACAATGTATTAAAGAACTAATGGAATATAATTACAGTATATAATAATGTATTTAGGCTAAAGATTTTCATACAAATACCATAGAAACCATAAAGTTACATTTTGCCATGATAGTGAGGTGCTATAGGCTTTGCCTGGTTTTATCTGTGGTTATCATGATCTAAATGCATGATACTGGATAACCAATGGTTAATTTGAATAAAAAACAGTCAGAATGTTACATTTACCAAATAAAAATGTGGTTGTTAAATTGTTTTTAATAGATTAACGTAATGATAGAATAGAATGAACATAAATTTAACATAGTAGTATTAGCTTGAGTTAGGATGCAGATTTACTGTCAACTCACTGTCAAATATGCGTTTCGAGATACAACATGTAATATTAATATTGCAGCCTGCACTGTAAACTGTGCTGAAGATACGTGCCATCAAAGTCAGGCAACAGAATTTGTTTCAAGACTTGAAACAATATCCCCCATTAGCACATGCTAAGAAATCTATGTTTGGCAAGTGTTTGTCATGATATGTTCTGACAATAAAGAGTAGTTTAAAACCACAATTAACGCTCTGGTTTCTACAACTTTCACTTAGGAGCAAAAATCTGCCTTTAAACTTTTGACATTTCATAATCTTTGAACTTTTAAAGATTTGACATTTATCGTGATAATTATCGATATCGACTGATATAAAAAAAATTATCGTGATAATTTTTTTGGGCCATATCGCCCAGCCCTAATTCTGACTTTATATCACGCAATTATGACTTTATTTCTTGCAATTATGACTTTATTTCTCGCAATTATGACTGTCTCGCTGACTTTATATCAGGCAATTCTATTTCTCGCAATTCTGACTATCTCGGTGACTTTATATCTCGCAATTCTGACTTTATATATCTCGCAATTCTGACTTTATATCTCGCAATTCTGACTTTATTTCTCGCAATTCTGACTTTATTTCTCGCAATTCTGACTATCTCGCTGACTTTATATCAGCCAATTCTGACTATTTCTCGCAATTCTGACTATCTCGCAATTCTGACTATTTCTCGCAATTCTGACTTTATTTCTCGCAATTCTGACTATCTCGCTGACTTTATGTCAGGCAATTCTGACTATTTCTCGCAATTCTGACTATTTCTCGCAATTCTGACTATCTCGCTGACTTTATATCAGGCAATTCTGACTATTTGTCGCAATTCTGACTTTATTTCTCGCAATTCTGACTTTATATATCTCACTGACTTTATATCTCGCAGTTCTGACTATTTCTCGCAATTCTGACTTTATATCTCACAATTCTGACTTTATTTCTCGCAATTCTGACTTTATATCACGCAATTCTGACTTTATTTCTCGCAATTCTGACTTTATTTCTCGTATTTCTGACTTTATATCTCGGTGACTTTATATCTCGCAATTCTGACTTTATTTCTCGCAATTCTGACTTTATATCACGCAATTCTGACTTTATTTCTCGCAATTCTGACTCTTGCTGACTTTATATCAGGCAATTCTGACTATTTCACGCAATTCTGACTCTTTCTTGCAATTCTGACTATATCTGATTATATCAGGCAATTCTGACTATATCTCGCAATTCTGACTTTATTTCTCGCAATTCTGACTTTATTTCTTGCAATTTTGACTTTATATCTCGCAATTCTGACTTTATTTCTCGCAATTCTGACTATCTCGCTGACTTTATTTCTCGCAATTCTGACTTTATATCTCACAATTCTGACTTTATTTCTCTCAATTCTGACTTTATATCTCGCAGTTCTGACTTTATATCTCGCAATTATGACTTTATTTCTCGCAATTATGATTTTATCACTTAATTCTGACTTTATTTCTCGCAATTATGACTCTCGCTGATTTTATATCAGGCAATTCTGACTACTTCTCGCAATTCTGACTTTATTTCTCGCAATTCTGACTTTATATATCTCACTGACTTTATATCTCGCAATTCTGACTATTTCTCGCAATTCTGACTTTATATCTCGCAGTTCTGACTTTATATCTCTCACTGACTTTATATCTCGCAATTCTGACTATTTCTCGCAATTCTGACTTTATTTCTCGCAATTCTGACTTTATATCTCGCAATTCTGACTTTATATCTCGCAGTTCTGACTTTATATCTCTCAATTCTGACTTTATATATCTCGCTGACTTTATTTCTCGCAATTCTGACTAGGGCTGGGCGATAAAACGATAACGATAATTATCGCGATATCATTTTTCTCGATAAAACGATATCAAGAGTTCGATAAATGTTCGATAATGTTATTATGCGCCAATAGCGGAACGAAACTCATTTGAGCCGCGCGCGCCTCACGGACTGTTTTTTCCGCTCGGCTCAAAGTCCAAACGGCAGCGCGCGTGAGCTCACTGGTGCAGCGTTTACTCTGATCGGCCTCGGTCACGACATCCAGTGAGAAGCGATTGAATTCAGCGAAGAACACTAATGAGTCTGACTCGTTGATTTAAACCAGTTTAAAGGCAGATGAAACAGCGCTGACAAACAGGAGAAACACTGTGCGCAACGATACAGTCAGAATCTGAATTGATACTGAATCCATTTACCATGGATTTAATGTAACGGTAGCCAAGTAATATTAACTGCACCATGAAATGTGGGATATACATATTGAATTGTATTATTTTTAATGTAGACAATGTATTAAAGAACTAATGGAATATAATTACAGTATATAATAATGTATTTAGGCTAAAGATTTTCATACAAATACCATAGAAACCATAAAGTTACATTTTGCCATGATAGTGAGGTGCTATAGGCTTTGCCTGGTTTTATCTGTGGTTATCATGATCTAAATGCATGATACTGGATAACCAATGGTTAATTTGAATAAAAAACAGTCAGAATGTTACATTTACCAAATAAAAATGTGGTTGTTAAATTGTTTTTAATAGATTAACGTAATGATAGAATAGAATGAACATAAATTTAACATAGTAGTATTAGCTTGAGTTAGGATGCAGATTTACTGTCAACTCACTGTCAAATATGCGTTTCGAGATACAACATGTAATATTAATATTGCAGCCTGCACTGTAAACTGTGCTGAAGATACGTGCCATCAAAGTCAGGCAACAGAATTTGTTTCAAGACTTGAAACAATATCCCCCATTAGCACATGCTAAGAAATCTATGTTTGGCAAGTGTTTGTCATGATATGTTCTGACAATAAAGAGTAGTTTAAAACCACAATTAACGCTCTGGTTTCTACAACTTTCACTTAGGAGCAAAAATCTGCCTTTAAACTTTTGACATTTCATAATCTTTGAACTTTTAAAGATTTGACATTTATCGTGATAATTATCGATATCGACTGATATAAAAAAAATTATCGTGATAATTTTTTTGGGCCATATCGCCCAGCCCTAATTCTGACTTTATATCACGCAATTATGACTTTATTTCTTGCAATTATGACTTTATTTCTCGCAATTATGACTGTCTCGCTGACTTTATATCAGGCAATTCTATTTCTCGCAATTCTGACTTTATTTCTCGCAATTCTGACTATCTCGGTGACTTTATATCTCGCAATTCTGACTTTATATATCTCGCAATTCTGACTTTATATCTCGCAATTCTGACTTTATTTCTCGCAATTCTGACTATCTCGCTGACTTTATATCAGCCAATTCTGACTATTTCTCGCAATTCTGACTATCTCGCAATTCTGACTATTTCTCGCAATTCTGACTTTATTTCTCGCAATTCTGACTATCTCGCTGACTTTATGTCAGGCAATTCTGACTATTTCTCGCAATTCTGACTATTTCTCGCAATTCTGACTATCTCGCTGACTTTATATCAGGCAATTCTGACTATTTGTCGCAATTCTGACTTTATTTCTCGCAATTCTGACTTTATATATCTCACTGACTTTATATCTCGCAGTTCTGACTATTTCTCGCAATTCTGACTTTATATCTCACAATTCTGACTTTATTTCTCGCAATTCTGACTTTATATCACGCAATTCTGACTTTATTTCTCGCAATTCTGACTTTATTTCTCGTATTTCTGACTTTATATCTCGGTGACTTTATATCTCGCAATTCTGACTTTATTTCTCGCAATTCTGACTTTATATCACGCAATTCTGACTTTATTTCTCGCAATTCTGACTCTTGCTGACTTTATATCAGGCAATTCTGACTATTTCACGCAATTCTGACTCTTTCTTGCAATTCTGACTATATCTGATTATATCAGGCAATTCTGACTATATCTCGCAATTCTGACTTTATTTCTCGCAATTCTGACTTTATTTCTTGCAATTTTGACTTTATATCTCGCAATTCTGACTTTATTTCTCGCAATTCTGACTATCTCGCTGACTTTATTTCTCGCAATTCTGACTTTATATCTCACAATTCTGACTTTATTTCTCTCAATTCTGACTTTATATCTCGCAGTTCTGACTTTATATCTCGCAATTATGACTTTATTTCTCGCAATTATGATTTTATCACTTAATTCTGACTTTATTTCTCGCAATTATGACTCTCGCTGATTTTATATCAGGCAATTCTGACTACTTCTCGCAATTCTGACTATCTCGCTGACTTTATATCAGGCAATTCTGACTATTTCTCGCAATTCTGACTTTATTTCTCGCAATTCTGACTATATCTCGCTGACTTTATATCTCTCAATTCTGACTTTATATATCTCGATGACTTTATTTCTCTTAATTCTGACTTCATTTCTCGCAATTCTGACTTTATATCAGGCAATTCTATTTCTTGCAATTCTGACTTTATTTCTCGCAATTCTGACTATATCTCGGTGACTTTATATCTCGCAATTCTGACTTTATATCTCGCAATTCTGACTATTTCTCGCAATTCTGACTATCTCGCTGACTTTATATCAGGCAATTCTACCTATTTCTCGCAATTCTGACTTTATTTCTCGCAATTCTGACTTTATATATCTCACTTACTTTATATCTCGCAATTCTGACTATTTCTCGCAATTCTGACTTTATATCTCACAATTCTGACTTTATTTTTCGCAATTCTGACTTTATATCACGCAATTCTGACTTTATTTCTCGCAATTCTGACTTTATTTCTCGTATTTTTGACTTTATATCTCGGTGACTTTATATCTCGCAATTCTGACTTTATTTCTCGCAATTCTGACTTTATATCACGCAATTCTGACTATTTCTCGCAATTCTGACTTTATATCACGCAATTCTGATTTTATTTCTCGCAATTCTGACTCTTGCTGACTTTATATCAGGCAATTATGACTTTATCACTTAATTCTGACTTTATTTCTCGCAATTATGACTCTCGCTGACTTTATATCAGTAGCGGTTTTAGGCACGGGCGAACCGGGCAGTTGCCCGGGGCGGCATTTCTTCATGTCACATGGGGGGCGGCACGAGCAGTTTAAAAAAATCCTCTCTGCCGCGAAGGTTTTCTATTTTCTATCATTTCAATTCAATTATTGGCAATGGCGCCCCTGCTTGCTGAGAAGGCGCCGTGCACAGAAGTGTCAAGGAAGTTTCCTGATTGGAGGTAACTCACCAGGGGGCCGTTCACATATCGCGTCTTTTGCGCGCTCGAGGTCGTTATTTCAAATGTAGGCGCACGGGAAGCGCGCTCATAATTGAAGCGACGCGCTCATTTTTTCCAGGAGCAAAGAAAGAAGAAAGAAAGGAGAAAATTTTGAAACTTTTCAGTATGGGGGTGCACCCAAACACGTGGGTGTTTTTCTCTTCTCCGTAAATAAATCTTTTAGCAGAGCTACAGCAAGCGTTTTTCTGTGGTGGAAATCCATACTAAAACTTCTTTGTCGTTGTGGAGAGCGCAGTGCATGGTTGTATAGCAACGACAGCCTTGGGAAATCGGACCGAATTTTACTATTAATAATAAAAGATAAGCTACTGTGCATTATAAATGTCAGGAATTTATCTTTATTGACTCATTCTTTTTATAAAGATGATTTAAAGGCTGAAATATGTGAGGTTTATCTTTTTATGAAACCTTTTTTGTCAAAAGTTTATTTGAACGTGTACATGTTATAACATAAAAACCACTCCTTTAAAATTTGGCCATCATCTTTAATGTTATTAACTTGGTGAATTGATTTCATTGTGTATTAGGTCTACTTTTTGAACAAGATTCTGTGTTTAACCGTGATAATTTTGGTCAATATATTCATGAAAGAAAATTAATTTTCATAATGATCAAATAAAATCAACTGTAATTTTACAGTAGCCTAAAATGCAAAGTACAATTTTCTATTAAAAAATCATCTCTGATCCTGTCCTTTTCTCTGACATTTAAGAGTGACAGGCCTACAAAAGCTATTTTAGGTCTAAAACAGTTTGCATAGTTGTTAATATGAGAGTTATTAGAAATTATTTAATAGATAAGTATTGTGTTACTACATAAGTAGCCTAGCTCTCGGCCACTTTCACTTTTAAAAACTCTATTTCGTGACATAGTATAGTTTAACAAGTCATAACTAAAAGTGTGCCATCCATAGAATTCGAGGCAGTAACCAATGAGCTAATGGTTCCTCTCTGAAAGTTAGATTAACAGCTATAGCAAAATAACTGGATTCTCTTAACTGTGTTTTTCAAATAAGCGGTATGTGATTTTATTGTTTTTGGTGGTGGGGGGGGGGAGCTGGAAGGGGGTCTCGCCCAGGGTGTAATTCAATGTAGAACCGCCACTGCTTTATATCAGGCAATTCTGACTATTTCTCGCAATTCTGACTATCTCGCAATTCTGACTATTTCTCGCAATTCTGACTTTATATCTCGCAATTCTGACTTTATTTCTCGCAATTCTGACTATCTCGCTGACTTTATATCAGGCAATTCTGACTATTTCTCGCAATTATGACTATCTCGCAATTCTGACTATTTCTCGCAATTCTGACTTTATTTCTCGCAATTCTGACTATCTCGCTGACTTTATATCAGGCAATTCTGACTATTTCTCGCAATTCTGACTATCTCGCAATTCTGACTATTTCTCGCAATTCTGACTTTATTTCTCGCAATTCTGACTATCTCGCTGACTTTATATCAGGCAATTCTGACTATTTCTCGCAATTCTGACTTTATTTCTCGCAATTCTGACTTTATATCTCGCAATTCTGACTTTCTCGCAATTCTGACTTTATATCTCGCAGTTCTGACTTTATATCTCTCACTGACTTTATATCTCGCAATTCTGACTATTTCTCGCAATTCTGACTTTATTTCTCGCAATTCTGACTTTATATCTCGCAATTCTGACTTTATATCTCGCAGTTCTGACTTTATATCTCTCAATTCTGACTTTATATATCTCGCTGACTTTATTTCTCGCAATTCTGACTTCATTTCTCGCACTTCTGACTTTATATCACGCAATTATGACTTTATTTCTTGCAATTATGACTTTATTTCTCGCAATTATGACTGTCTCCCTGACTTTATATCAGGCAATTCTATTTCTCGCAATTCTGACTTTATTTCTCGCAATTCTGACTTTATATCTCGCAATTCTGACTATCTCGCTGACTTTATATCAGCCAATTCTGACTATTTCTCGCAATTTTGACTATCTCGCAATTCTGACTATTTCTTGCAATTCTGACTTTATATCTCGCAATTCTGACTACTCGCAATTCTGACTATCTCGCTGACTTTATGTCAGGCAATTCTGACTATTTCTCGCAATTCTGACTATTTCTCGCAATTCTGACTTTATTTCTCGCAATTCTGACTTTATATATCTCACTGACTTTATGTCTCGCAATTCTGACTATTTCTCGCAATTCTGACTTTATTTCTCGCAATTCTGACTTTATATATCTCACTGACTTTATGTCTCGCAATTCTGACTATTTCTCGCAATTCTGACTTTATATCTCGCAATTCTGACTTTATATCACGCAATTCTGACTTTATTTCTCGCAAGTCTGACTTTATTTCTCGTATTTCTGACTTTATATCTCGGTGACTTTATATCTCGCAATTCTGACTATTTCTCGCAATTCTGACTTTATATCACGCAATTATGACTATTTCTCGCAATTCTGACTTTATATCACGCAATTCTGATTTTATTTCTCGCAATTCTGACTCTTGTTGACTTTATATCAGGCAATTCTGACTATTTCACGCAATTCTGACTATTTCTTGCAATTCTGACTATATCTGATTATATCAGGCAATTCTGACTATATCTCGCAATTCTGACTTTATTTCTCGCAATTCTGACTTTATTTCTTGCAATTTTGACTTTATATCTCGCAATTATGACTTTATTTCTCGCAATTATGACTTTATTTCTCGCAATTCTGACTTTATATCACGCAATTATGATTCTCGCTGACTTTATATCAGGCAATTCTGACTACTTCTCGCAATTCTGACTTTATATCTCGCAATTCTGACTATTTCTCGCAATTCTGACTATCGCTGACTTTATATCAGGCAATTCTGACTATTTCTCGCAATTCTGACTTTATTTCTCGCAATTCTGACTATATCTCGCTGACTTTATATCTCTCAATTCTGACTTCATCTATCTCGATGACTTTTTCTCGCAATTCTGACTTTATATCACGCAATTATGACTTTATTTCTCGCAATTCTGACTTTATTTCTCGCAATTCTGACTGTCTCGCTGACTTTATATCAGGCAATTCTATTTCTTGCAATTCTGACTTTATTTCTCGCAATTCTGACTATATCTTGGTGACTTTATATCTCGCAATTCTGACTTTATATCTCGCAATTCTGACTATTTCTCGCAATTCTGACTTTATTTCTCGCAATTCTGACTTTATATATCTCGCTGACTTTATATCTCGCAATTCTGACTATTTCTCGCAATTCTGACTTTATATCACGCAATTCTGATTTTATTTCTCGCAATTCTGACTCTTGCTGACTTTATATCAGGCAATTCTGACTATATCTCTCAATTCTGACTTTATTTCTCGCAATTCTGACTTTATATCTCGCAATTCTGACTTTATTTCTTGCAATTTTGACTATATCTCGCAATTCTGACTTTATATCTCGCAATTCTGACTTTATTTCTTGCCATTCTGACTTAATATCTCGCAGTTCTGACTTTATATCTCTCAATTCTGACTTTATATCTCTCAATTCTGACTTTATATATCTCGCTGACTTTATTTCTCGCACTTCTGCGAGAAATAAAGTTAGATTAACAGCTATAGCAAAATAACTGGATTCTCTTAACTGTGTTTTTCAAATAAGCGGTATGTGATTTTATTGTTTTTGGTGGGGGGGGGGGGGGAGCTGGAAGGGGGTCTCGCCCAGGGTGTAATTCAATGTAGAACCGCCACTGCTTTATATCAGGCAATTCTGACTATTTCTCGCAATTCTGACTATCTCGCAATTCTGACTATTTCTCGCAATTCTGACTTTATATCTCGCAATTCTGACTTTATTTCTCGCAATTCTGACTATCTCGCTGACTTTATATCAGGCAATTCTGACTATTTCTCGCAATTCTGACTTTATATCTCGCAGTTCTGACTTTATATCTCTCAATTCTGACTTTATATATCTCGCTGACTTTATTTCTCGCAATTCTGACTTCATTTCTCGCAATTCTGACTTTATATCACGCAATTATGACTATTTCTTGCAATTATGACTTTATTTCTCGCAATTCTGACTGTCTCGCTGACTTTATATCAGGCAATTCTATTTCTCGCAATTCTGACTTTATTTCTCGCAATTCTGACTATCTCGTTGACTTTATATCTCGCAATTCTGACTTTATATATCTCGCAATTCTGACTATCTCGGTGACTTTATATCTCGCAATTCTGACTATTTCTCGCAATTCTGACTATCTCGCAATTCTGACTATTTCTCGCAATTCTGACTTTATATCTCGCAATTCTGACTTTATTTCTCGCAATTCTGACTATCTCGCTGACTTTATATCAGGCAATTCTGACTTTCTCGCAATTCTGACTATCTCGCAATTCTGACTATTTCTCGCAATTCTGACTTTATTTCTCGCAATTCTGACTTTATATCTCGCAATTCTGACTTTATTTCTCGCAATTCTGACTTTATATCACGCAATTCTGACTATTTCTCGCAATTCTGACTTTATATCACGCAATTCTGATTTTATTTCTCGCAATTCTGACTCTTGCTGACTTTATATCAGGCAATTATGACTATTTCACGCAATTCTGACTTTATTTCTCGCAATTATGACTCTCGCTGACTTTATATCAGTAGCGGTTTTAGGCACGGGCGAACCGGGCAGTTGCCCGGGGCGGCATTTCTTCATGTCACATGGGGGGCGGCACGAGCAGTTAAAAAAAATCCTCTCCGCCGCGAAGGTTTTCTATTTTCTATCATTTCAATTCAATTATTGGCAATGGCGCCCCTGCTTGCTGAGAAGGCGCCGTGCACAGAAGTGTCAAGGAAGTCTCCTGATTGGAGGTAACTCACCAGGGGGCCGTTCACATATCGCGTCTTTTGCGCGCTCGAGGTCGTTATTTCAAATGTAGGCGCACGGGAAGCGCGCTCATAATTGAAGCGACGCGCTCATTTTTTCCAGGAGCAAAGAAAGAAGAAAGAAAGGAGAAAATTTTGAAACTTTTCAGTATGGGGGTGCACCCAAACACGTGGGTGTTTTTCTCTTCTCCGTAAATAAATCTTTTAGCAGAGCTACAGCAAGCGTTTTTCTGTGGTGGAAATCCATACTAAAACTTCTTTGTCGTTGTGGAGAGCGCAGTGCATGGTTGTATAGCAACGACAGCCTTGGGAAATCGGACCGAATTTTACTATTAATAATAAAAGATAAGCTACTGTGCATTATAAATGTCAGGAATTTATCTTTATTGACTCATTCTTTTTATAAAGATGATTTAAAGGCTGAAATATGTGAGGTTTATCTTTTTATGAAACCTTTTTTGTCAAAAGTTTATTTGAACGTGTACATGTTATAACATAAAAACCACTCCTTTAAAATTTGGCCATCATCTTTAATGTTATTAACTTGGTGAATTGATTTCATTGTGTATTAGGTCTACTTTTTGAACAAGATTCTGTGTTTAACCGTGATAATTTTGGTCAATATATTCATGAAAGAAAATTAATTTTCATAATGATCAAATAAAATCAACTGTAATTTTACAGTAGCCTAAAATGCAAAGTACAATTTTCTATTAAAAAATCATCTCTGATCCTGTCCTTTTCTCTGACATTTAAGAGTGACAGGCCTACAAAAGCTATTTTAGGTCTAAAACAGTTTGCATAGTTGTTAATATGAGAGTTATTAGAAATTATTTAATAGATAAGTATTGTGTTACTACATAAGTAGCCTAGCTCTCGGCCACTTTCACTTTTAAAAACTCTATTTCGTGACATAGTATAGTTTAACAAGTCATAACTAAAAGTGTGCCATGCATAGAATTCGAGGCAGTAACCAATGAGCTAATGGTTCCTCTCTGAAAGTTAGATTAACAGCTATAGCAAAATAACTGGATTCTCTTAACTGTGTTTTTCAAATAAGCGGTATGTGATTTTATTGTTTTTGGTGGGGGGGGGAGCTGGAAGGGGGTCTCGCCCAGGGTGTAATTCAATGTAGAACCGCCACTGCTTTATATCAGGCAATTCTGACTATTTCTCGCAATTCTGACTATCTCGCAATTCTGACTATTTCTCGCAATTCTGACTTAATATCTCGCAATTCTGACTTTATTTCTCGCAATTCTGACTATCTCGCTGACTTTATATCAGGCAATTCTGACTATTTCTCGCAATTCTGACTATCTCGCAATTCTGACTATTTCTCGCAATTCTGACTTTATATCTCGCAATTCTGACTTTATTTCTCGCAATTCTGACTATCTCGCTGACTTTATATCAGGCAATTCTGACTATTTCTCGCAATTCTGACTATCTCGCAATTCTGACTATTTCTCGCAATTCTGACTTTATTTCTCGCAATTCTGACTATCTCGCTGACTTTATATCAGGCAATTCTGACTATTTCTCGCAATTCTGACTTTATTTCTCGCAATTCTGACTTTATATATCTCACTGACTTTATATCTCGCAATTCTGACTATTTCTCGCAATTCTGACTTTATATCTCGCAGTTCTGACTTTATATCTCTCACTGACTTTATATCTCGCAATTCTGACTTTATTTCTCGCAATTCTGACTATCTCGCTGACTTTATATCAGGCAATTCTGACTATTTCTCGCAATTCTGACTATCTCGCAATTCTGACTATTTCTCGCAATTCTGACTTTATATCTCGCAATTCTGACTTTATTTCTCGCAATTCTGACTATCTCGCTGACTTTATATCAGGCAATTCTGACTATTTCTCGCAATTCTGACTATCTCGCAATTCTGACTATTTCTCGCAATTCTGACTTTATTTCTCGCAATTCTGACTATCTCGCTGACTTTATATCAGGCAATTCTGACTATTTCTCGCAATTCTGACTTTATTTCTCGCAATTCTGACTTTATATATCTCACTGACTTTATATCTCGCAATTCTGACTATTTCTCGCAATTCTGACTTTATATCTCGCAGTTCTGACTTTATTTCTCGCAATTCTGACTATCTCGCTGACTTTATATCGGGCAATTCTGACTATTTCTCGCAATTCTGACTATCTCGCAATTCTGACTATTTCTCGCAATTCTGACTTTATTTCTCGCAATTCTGACTATCTCGCTGACTTTATATCAGGCAATTCTGACAATTTCTCGCAATTCTGACTTTATTTCTCGCAATTCTGACTTTATATCTCGCAATTCTGACTTTCTCGCAATTCTGACTTTATATCTCGCAGTTCTGACTTTATATCTCTCACTGACTTTATATCTCGCAATTCTGACTATTTCTCGCAATTCTGACTTTATTTCTCGCAATTCTGACTTTATATCTCGCAATTCTGACTTTATATCTCGCAGTTCTGACTTTATATCTCTCAATTCTGACTTTATATATCTCGCTGACTTTATTTCTCGCAATTCTGACTTCATTTCTCGCACTTCTGACTTTATATCACGCAATTATGACTTTATTTCTTGCAATTATGACTTTATTTCTCGCAATTATGACTGTCTCCCTGACTTTATATCAGGCAATTCTATTTCTCGCAATTCTGACTTTATTTCTCGCAATTCTGACTTTATATCTCGCAATTCTGACTATCTCGCTGACTTTATATCAGCCAATTCTGACTATTTCTCGCAATTTTGACTATCTCGCAATTCTGACTATTTCTTGCAATTCTGACTTTATATCTCGCAATTCTGACTACTCGCAATTCTGACTATCTCGCTGACTTTATGTCAGGCAATTCTGACTATTTCTCGCAATTCTGACTATTTCTCGCAATTCTGACTATCTCGCTGATTTATATCAGGCAATTCTGACTATTTCTCACAATTCTGACTTTATTTCTCGCAATTCTGACTTTATATATCTCACTGACTTTATGTCTCGCAATTCTGACTATTTCTCGCAATTCTGACTTTATATCTCGCAATTCTGACTTTATATCACGCAATTCTGACTTTATTTCTCGCAAGTCTGACTTTATTTCTCGTATTTCTGACTTTATATCTCGGTGACTTTATATCTCGCAATTCTGACTATTTCTCGCAATTCTGACTTTATATCACGCAATTATGACTATTTCTCGCAATTCTGACTTTATATCACGCAATTCTGATTTTATTTCTCGCAATTCTGACTCTTGTTGACTTTATATCAGGCAATTCTGACTATTTCACGCAATTCTGACTATTTCTTGCAATTCTGACTATATCTGATTATATCAGGCAATTCTGACTATATCTCGCAATTCTGACTTTATTTCTCGCAATTCTGACTTTATTTCTTGCAATTTTGACTTTATATCTCGCAATTATGACTTTATTTCTCGCAATTATGACTTTATTTCTCGCAATTCTGACTTTATATCACGCAATTATGATTCTCGCTGACTTTATATCAGGCAATTCTGACTACTTCTCGCAATTCTGACTTTATATCTCGCAATTCTGACTATTTCTCGCAATTCTGACTATCGCTGACTTTATATCAGGCAATTCTGACTATTTCTCGCAATTCTGACTTTATTTCTCGCAATTCTGACTATATCTCGCTGACTTTATATCTCTCAATTCTGACTTCATCTATCTCGATGACTTTTTCTCGCAATTCTGACTTCATCTCTCGCAATTCTGACTTTATATCACGCAATTATGACTTTATTTCTCGCAATTCTGACTTTATTTCTCGCAATTCTGACTTTATTTCTCGCAATTCTGACTATCTCGCTGACTTTATATCAGGCAATTCTGACTATTTCTCGCAATTCTGACTTTATTTCTCGCAATTCTGACTTTATATATCTCACTGACTTTATATCTCGCAATTCTGACTATTTCTCGCAATTCTGACTTTATATCTCGCAGTTCTGACTTTATTTCTCGCAATTCTGACTATCTCGCTGACTTTATATCAGGCAATTCTGACTATTTCTCGCAATTCTGACTATCTCGCAATTCTGACTATTTCTCGCAATTCTGACTTTATTTCTCGCAATTCTGACTATCTCGCTGACTTTATATCAGGCAATTCTGACTATTTCTCGCAATTCTGACTTTATTTCTCGCAATTCTGACTTTATATCTCGCAATTCTGACTTTCTCGCAATTCTGACTTTATATCTCTCACTGACTTTATATCTCGCAATTCTGACTATTTCTCGCAATTCTGACTTTATTTCTCGCAATTCTGACTTTATATCTCGCAATTCTGACTTTATATCTCGCAGTTCTGACTTTATATCTCTCAATTCTGACTTTATATATCTCGCTGACTTTATTTCTCGCAATTCTGACTTCATTTCTCGCACTTCTGACTTTATATCACGCAATTATGACTTTATTTCTTGCAATTATGACTTTATTTCTCGCAATTATGACTGTCTCCCTGACTTTATATCAGGCAATTCTATTTCTCGCAATTCTGACTTTATTTCTCGCAATTCTGACTTTATATCTCGCAATTCTGACTATCTCGCTGACTTTATATCAGCCAATTCTGACTATTTCTCGCAATTTTGACTATCTCGCAATTCTGACTATTTCTTGCAATTCTGACTTTATATCTCGCAATTCTGACTACTCGCAATTCTGACTATCTCGCTGACTTTATGTCAGGCAATTCTGACTATTTCTCGCAATTCTGACTATTTCTCGCAATTCTGACTATCTCGCTGATTTATATCAGGCAATTCTGACTATTTCACGCAATTCTGACTCTTTCTTGCAATTCTGACTATATCTGATTATATCAGGCAATTCTGACTATATCTCGCAATTCTGACTTTATTTCTCGCAATTCTGACTTTATTTCTTGCAATTTTGACTTTATATCTCGCAATTCTGACTTTATTTCTCGCAATTCTGACTATCTCGCTGACTTTATTTCTCGCAATTCTGACTTTATATCTCACAATTCTGACTTTATTTCTCTCAATTCTGACTTTATATCTCGCAGTTCTGACTTTATATCTCGCAATTATGACTTTATTTCTCGCAATTATGATTTTATCACTTAATTCTGACTTTATTTCTCGCAATTATGACTCTCGCTGATTTTATATCAGGCAATTCTGACTACTTCTCGCAATTCTGACTATCTCGCTGACTTTATATCAGGCAATTCTGACTATTTCTCGCAATTCTGACTTTATTTCTCGCAATTCTGACTATATCTCGCTGACTTTATATCTCTCAATTCTGACTTTATATATCTCGATGACTTTATTTCTCTTAATTCTGACTTCATTTCTCGCAATTCTGACTTTATATCAGGCAATTCTATTTCTTGCAATTCTGACTTTATTTCTCGCAATTCTGACTATATCTCGGTGACTTTATATCTCGCAATTCTGACTTTATATCTCGCAATTCTGACTATTTCTCGCAATTCTGACTATCTCGCTGACTTTATATCAGGCAATTCTACCTATTTCTCGCAATTCTGACTTTATTTCTCGCAATTCTGACTTTATATATCTCACTTACTTTATATCTCGCAATTCTGACTATTTCTCGCAATTCTGACTTTATATCTCACAATTCTGACTTTATTTTTCGCAATTCTGACTTTATATCACGCAATTCTGACTTTATTTCTCGCAATTCTGACTTTATTTCTCGTATTTTTGACTTTATATCTCGGTGACTTTATATCTCGCAATTCTGACTTTATTTCTCGCAATTCTGACTTTATATCACGCAATTCTGACTATTTCTCGCAATTCTGACTTTATATCACGCAATTCTGATTTTATTTCTCGCAATTCTGACTCTTGCTGACTTTATATCAGGCAATTATGACTTTATCACTTAATTCTGACTTTATTTCTCGCAATTATGACTCTCGCTGACTTTATATCAGTAGCGGTTTTAGGCACGGGCGAACCGGGCAGTTGCCCGGGGCGGCATTTCTTCATGTCACATGGGGGGCGGCACGAGCAGTTTAAAAAAATCCTCTCTGCCGCGAAGGTTTTCTATTTTCTATCATTTCAATTCAATTATTGGCAATGGCGCCCCTGCTTGCTGAGAAGGCGCCGTGCACAGAAGTGTCAAGGAAGTCTCCTGATTGGAGGTAACTCACCAGGGGGCCGTTCACATATCGCGTCTTTTGCGCGCTCGAGGTCGTTATTTCAAATGTAGGCGCACGGGAAGCGCGCTCATAATTGAAGCGACGCGCTCATTTTTTCCAGGAGCAAAGAAAGAAGAAAGAAAGGAGAAAATTTTGAAACTTTTCAGTATGGGGGTGCACCCAAACACGTGGGTGTTTTTCTCTTCTCCGTAAATAAATCTTTTAGCAGAGCTACAGCAAGCGTTTTTCTGTGGTGGAAATCCATACTAAAACTTCTTTGTCGTTGTGGAGAGCGCAGTGCATGGTTGTATAGCAACGACAGCCTTGGGAAATCGGACCGAATTTTACTATTAATAATAAAAGATAAGCTACTGTGCATTATAAATGTCAGGAATTTATCTTTATTGACTCATTCTTTTTATAAAGATGATTTAAAGGCTGAAATATGTGAGGTTTATCTTTTTATGAAACCTTTTTTGTCAAAAGTTTATTTGAACGTGTACATGTTATAACATAAAAACCACTCCTTTAAAATTTGGCCATCATCTTTAATGTTATTAACTTGGTGAATTGATTTCATTGTGTATTAGGTCTACTTTTTGAACAAGATTCTGTGTTTAACCGTGATAATTTTGGTCAATATATTCATGAAAGAAAATTAATTTTCATAATGATCAAATAAAATCAACTGTAATTTTACAGTAGCCTAAAATGCAAAGTACAATTTTCTATTAAAAAATCATCTCTGATCCTGTCCTTTTCTCTGACATTTAAGAGTGACAGGCCTACAAAAGCTATTTTAGGTCTAAAACAGTTTGCATAGTTGTTAATATGAGAGTTATTAGAAATTATTTAATAGATAAGTATTGTGTTACTACATAAGTAGCCTAGCTCTCGGCCACTTTCACTTTTAAAAACTCTATTTCGTGACATAGTATAGTTTAACAAGTCATAACTAAAAGTGTGCCATCCATAGAATTCGAGGCAGTAACCAATGAGCTAATGGTTCCTCTCTGAAAGTTAGATTAACAGCTATAGCAAAATAACTGGATTCTCTTAACTGTGTTTTTCAAATAAGCGGTATGTGATTTTATTGTTTTTGGTGGTGGGGGGGGGGAGCTGGAAGGGGGTCTCGCCCAGGGTGTAATTCAATGTAGAACCGCCACTGCTTTATATCAGGCAATTCTGACTATTTCTCGCAATTCTGACTATCTCGCAATTCTGACTATTTCTCGCAATTCTGACTTTATATCTCGCAATTCTGACTTTATTTCTCGCAATTCTGACTATCTCGCTGACTTTATATCAGGCAATTCTGACTATTTCTCGCAATTATGACTATCTCGCAATTCTGACTATTTCTCGCAATTCTGACTTTATTTCTCGCAATTCTGACTATCTCGCTGACTTTATATCAGGCAATTCTGACTATTTCTCGCAATTCTGACTATCTCGCAATTCTGACTATTTCTCGCAATTCTGACTTTATTTCTCGCAATTCTGACTATCTCGCTGACTTTATATCAGGCAATTCTGACTATTTCTCGCAATTCTGACTTTATTTCTCGCAATTCTGACTTTATATCTCGCAATTCTGACTTTCTCGCAATTCTGACTTTATATCTCGCAGTTCTGACTTTATATCTCTCACTGACTTTATATCTCGCAATTCTGACTATTTCTCGCAATTCTGACTTTATTTCTCGCAATTCTGACTTTATATCTCGCAATTCTGACTTTATATCTCGCAGTTCTGACTTTATATCTCTCAATTCTGACTTTATATATCTCGCTGACTTTATTTCTCGCAATTCTGACTTCATTTCTCGCACTTCTGACTTTATATCACGCAATTATGACTTTATTTCTTGCAATTATGACTTTATTTCTCGCAATTATGACTGTCTCCCTGACTTTATATCAGGCAATTCTATTTCTCGCAATTCTGACTTTATTTCTCGCAATTCTGACTTTATATCTCGCAATTCTGACTATCTCGCTGACTTTATATCAGCCAATTCTGACTATTTCTCGCAATTTTGACTATCTCGCAATTCTGACTATTTCTTGCAATTCTGACTTTATATCTCGCAATTCTGACTACTCGCAATTCTGACTATCTCGCTGACTTTATGTCAGGCAATTCTGACTATTTCTCGCAATTCTGACTATTTCTCGCAATTCTGACTATCTCGCTGATTTATATCAGGCAATTCTGACTATTTCTCACAATTCTGACTTTATTTCTCGCAATTCTGACTTTATATATCTCACTGACTTTATGTCTCGCAATTCTGACTATTTCTCGCAATTCTGACTTTATATCTCGCAATTCTGACTTTATATCACGCAATTCTGACTTTATTTCTCGCAAGTCTGACTTTATTTCTCGTATTTCTGACTTTATATCTCGGTGACTTTATATCTCGCAATTCTGACTATTTCTCGCAATTCTGACTTTATATCACGCAATTATGACTATTTCTCGCAATTCTGACTTTATATCACGCAATTCTGATTTTATTTCTCGCAATTCTGACTCTTGTTGACTTTATATCAGGCAATTCTGACTATTTCACGCAATTCTGACTATTTCTTGCAATTCTGACTATATCTGATTATATCAGGCAATTCTGACTATATCTCGCAATTCTGACTTTATTTCTCGCAATTCTGACTTTATTTCTTGCAATTTTGACTTTATATCTCGCAATTATGACTTTATTTCTCGCAATTATGACTTTATTTCTCGCAATTCTGACTTTATATCATGCAATTATGATTCTCGCTGACTTTATATCAGGCAATTCTGACTACTTCTCGCAATTCTGACTTTATATCTCGCAATTCTGACTATTTCTCGCAATTCTGACTATCGCTGACTTTATATCAGGCAATTCTGACTATTTCTCGCAATTCTGACTTTATTTCTCGCAATTCTGACTATATCTCGCTGACTTTATATCTCTCAATTCTGACTTCATCTATCTCGATGACTTTTTCTCGCAATTCTGACTTCATCTCTCGCAATTCTGACTTTATATCACGCAATTATGACTTTATTTCTCGCAATTCTGACTTTATTTCTCGCAATTCTGACTGTCTCGCTGACTTTATATCAGGCAATTCTATTTCTTGCAATTCTGACTTTATTTCTCGCAATTCTGACTATATCTTGGTGACTTTATATCTCGCAATTCTGACTTTATATCTCGCAATTCTGACTATTTCTCGCAATTCTGACTTTATTTCTCGCAATTCTGACTTTATATATCTCGCTGACTTTATATCTCGCAATTCTGACTATTTCTCGCAATTCTGACTTTATATCACGCAATTCTGATTTTATTTCTCGCAATTCTGACTCTTGCTGACTTTATATCAGGCAATTCTGACTATATCTCTCAATTCTGACTTTATTTCTCGCAATTCTGACTTTATATCTCGCAATTCTGACTTTATTTCTTGCAATTTTGACTATATCTCGCAATTCTGACTTTATATCTCGCAATTCTGACTTTATTTCTTGCCATTCTGACTTAATATCTCGCAGTTCTGACTTTATATCTCTCAATTCTGACTTTATATCTCTCAATTCTGACTTTATATATCTCGCTGACTTTATTTCTCGCACTTCTGCGAGAAATAAAGTTAGATTAACAGCTATAGCAAAATAACTGGATTCTCTTAACTGTGTTTTTCAAATAAGCGGTATGTGATTTTATTGTTTTTGGTGGGGGGGGGGGGGGGAGCTGGAAGGGGTCTCGCCCAGGGTGTAATTCAATGTAGAACCGCCACTGCTTTATATCAGGCAATTCTGACTATTTCTCGCAATTCTGACTATCTCGCAATTCTGACTATTTCTCGCAATTCTGACTTTATATCTCGCAATTCTGACTTTATTTCTCGCAATTCTGACTATCTCGCTGACTTTATATCAGGCAATTCTGACTATTTCTCGCAATTCTGACTTTATATCTCGCAGTTCTGACTTTATATCTCTCAATTCTGACTTTATATATCTCGCTGACTTTATTTCTCGCAATTCTGACTTCATTTCTCGCAATTCTGACTTTATATCACGCAATTATGACTATTTCTTGCAATTATGACTTTATTTCTCGCAATTCTGACTGTCTCGCTGACTTTATATCAGGCAATTCTATTTCTCGCAATTCTGACTTTATTTCTCGCAATTCTGACTATCTCGTTGACTTTATATCTCGCAATTCTGACTTTATATATCTCGCAATTCTGACTATCTCGGTGACTTTATATCTCGCAATTCTGACTATTTCTCGCAATTCTGACTATCTCGCAATTCTGACTATTTCTCGCAATTCTGACTTTATATCTCGCAATTCTGACTTTATTTCTCGCAATTCTGACTATCTCGCTGACTTTATATCAGGCAATTCTGACTTTCTCGCAATTCTGACTATCTCGCAATTCTGACTATTTCTCGCAATTCTGACTTTATTTCTCGCAATTCTGACTTTATATCTCGCAATTCTGACTTTATTTCTCGCAATTCTGACTTTATATCACGCAATTCTGACTATTTCTCGCAATTCTGACTTTATATCACGCAATTCTGATTTTATTTCTCGCAATTCTGACTCTTGCTGACTTTATATCAGGCAATTATGACTATTTCACGCAATTCTGACTTTATTTCTCGCAATTATGACTCTCGCTGACTTTATATCAGTAGCGGTTTTAGGCACGGGCGAACCGGGCAGTTGCCCGGGGGCGGCATTTCTTCATGTCACATGGGGGGGCGGCACGAGCAGTTAAAAAAAATCCTCTCCGCCGCGAAGGTTTTCTATTTTCTATCATTTCAATTCAATTATTGGCAATGGCGCCCCTGCTTGCTGAGAAGGCGCCGTGCACAGAAGTGTCAAGGAAGTCTCCTGATTGGAGGTAACTCACCAGGGGGCCGTTCACATATCGCGTCTTTTGCGCGCTCGAGGTCGTTATTTCAAATGTAGGCGCACGGGAAGCGCGCTCATAATTGAAGCGACGCGCTCATTTTTTTCCAGGAGCAAAGAAAGAAGAAAGAAAGGAGAAAATTTTGAAACTTTTCAGTATGGGGGTGCACCCAAACACGTGGGTGTTTTTCTCTTCTCCGTAAATAAATCTTTTAGCAGAGCTACAGCAAGCGTTTTTCTGTGGTGGAAATCCATACTAAAACTTCTTTGTCGTTGTGGAGAGCGCAGTGCATGGTTGTATAGCAACGACAGCCTTGGGAAATCGGACCGAATTTTACTATTAATAATAAAAGATAAGCTACTGTGCATTATAAATGTCAGGAATTTATCTTTATTGACTCATTCTTTTTATAAAGATGATTTAAAGGCTGAAATATGTGAGGTTTATCTTTTTATGAAACCTTTTTTGTCAAAAGTTTATTTGAACGTGTACATGTTATAACATAAAAACCACTCCTTTAAAATTTGGCCATCATCTTTAATGTTATTAACTTGGTGAATTGATTTCATTGTGTATTAGGTCTACTTTTTGAACAAGATTCTGTGTTTAACCGTGATAATTTTGGTCAATATATTCATGAAAGAAAATTAATTTTCATAATGATCAAATAAAATCAACTGTAATTTTACAGTAGCCTAAAATGCAAAGTACAATTTTCTATTAAAAAATCATCTCTGATCCTGTCCTTTTCTCTGACATTTAAGAGTGACAGGCCTACAAAAGCTATTTTAGGTCTAAAACAGTTTGCATAGTTGTTAATATGAGAGTTATTAGAAATTATTTAATAGATAAGTATTGTGTTACTACATAAGTAGCCTAGCTCTCGGCCACTTTCACTTTTAAAAACTCTATTTCGTGACATAGTATAGTTTAACAAGTCATAACTAAAAGTGTGCCATGCATAGAATTCGAGGCAGTAACCAATGAGCTAATGGTTCCTCTCTGAAAGTTAGATTAACAGCTATAGCAAAATAACTGGATTCTCTTAACTGTGTTTTTCAAATAAGCGGTATGTGATTTTATTGTTTTTGGTGGGGGGGGGGAGCTGGAAGGGGGTCTCGCCCAGGGTGTAATTCAATGTAGAACCGCCACTGCTTTATATCAGGCAATTCTGACTATTTCTCGCAATTCTGACTATCTCGCAATTCTGACTATTTCTCGCAATTCTGACTTAATATCTCGCAATTCTGACTTTATTTCTCGCAATTCTGACTATCTCGCTGACTTTATATCAGGCAATTCTGACTATTTCTCGCAATTCTGACTATCTCGCAATTCTGACTATTTCTCGCAATTCTGACTTTATATCTCGCAATTCTGACTTTATTTCTCGCAATTCTGACTATCTCGCTGACTTTATATCAGGCAATTCTGACTATTTCTCGCAATTCTGACTATCTCGCAATTCTGACTATTTCTCGCAATTCTGACTTTATTTCTCGCAATTCTGACTATCTCGCTGACTTTATATCAGGCAATTCTGACTATTTCTCGCAATTCTGACTTTATTTCTCGCAATTCTGACTTTATATATCTCACTGACTTTATATCTCGCAATTCTGACTATTTCTCGCAATTCTGACTTTATATCTCGCAGTTCTGACTTTATATCTCTCACTGACTTTATATCTCGCAATTCTGACTTTATTTCTCGCAATTCTGACTATCTCGCTGACTTTATATCAGGCAATTCTGACTATTTCTCGCAATTCTGACTATCTCGCAATTCTGACTATTTCTCGCAATTCTGACTTTATATCTCGCAATTCTGACTTTATTTCTCGCAATTCTGACTATCTCGCTGACTTTATATCAGGCAATTCTGACTATTTCTCGCAATTCTGACTATCTCGCAATTCTGACTATTTCTCGCAATTCTGACTTTATTTCTCGCAATTCTGACTATCTCGCTGACTTTATATCAGGCAATTCTGACTATTTCTCGCAATTCTGACTTTATTTCTCGCAATTCTGACTTTATATATCTCACTGACTTTATATCTCGCAATTCTGACTATTTCTCGCAATTCTGACTTTATATCTCGCAGTTCTGACTTTATTTCTCGCAATTCTGACTATCTCGCTGACTTTATATCGGGCAATTCTGACTATTTCTCGCAATTCTGACTATCTCGCAATTCTGACTATTTCTCGCAATTCTGACTTTATTTCTCGCAATTCTGACTATCTCGCTGACTTTATATCAGGCAATTCTGACTTCTCGCAATTCTGACTTTATTTCTCGCAATTCTGACTTTATATCTCGCAATTCTGACTTTCCTCGCAATTCTGACTTTATATCTCGCAGTTCTGACTTTATATCTCTCACTGACTTTATATCTCGCAATTCTGACTATTTCTCGCAATTCTGACTTTATTTCTCGCAATTCTGACTTTATATCTCGCAATTCTGACTTTATATCTCGCAGTTCTGACTTTATATCTCTCAATTCTGACTTTATATATCTCGCTGACTTTATTTCTCGCAATTCTGACTTCATTTCTCGCACTTCTGACTTTATATCACGCAATTATGACTTTATTTCTTGCAATTATGACTTTATTTCTCGCAATTATGACTGTCTCCCTGACTTTATATCAGGCAATTCTATTTCTCGCAATTCTGACTTTATTTCTCGCAATTCTGACTTATATCTCGCAATTCTGACTATCTCGCTGACTTTATATCAGCCAATTCTGACTATTTCTCGCAATTTTGACTATCTCGCAATTCTGACTATTTCTTGCAATTCTGACTTTATATCTCGCAATTCTGACTACTCGCAATTCTGACTATCTCGCTGACTTTATGTCAGGCAATTCTGACTATTTCTCGCAATTCTGACTATTTCTCGCAATTCTGACTATCTCGCTGATTTATATCAGGCAATTCTGACTATTTCTCACAATTCTGACTTTATTTCTCGCAATTCTGACTTTATATATCTCACTGACTTTATGTCTCGCAATTCTGACTATTTCTCGCAATTCTGACTTTATATCTCGCAATTCTGACTTTATATCACGCAATTCTGACTTTATTTCTCGCAAGTCTGACTTTATTTCTCGTATTTCTGACTTTATATCTCGGTGACTTTATATCTCGCAATTCTGACTATTTCTCGCAATTCTGACTTTATATCACGCAATTATGAACTATTTCTCGCAATTCTGACTTTATATCACGCAATTCTGATTTTATTTCTCGCAATTCTGACTCTTGTTGACTTTATATCAGGCAATTCTGACTATTTCACGCAATTCTGACTATTTCTTGCAATTCTGACTATATCTGATTATATCAGGCAATTCTGACTATATCTCGCAATTCTGACTTTATTTCTCGCAATTCTGACTTTATTTCTTGCAATTTTGACTTTATATCTCGCAATTATGACTTTATTTCTCGCAATTATGACTTTATTTCTCGCAATTCTGACTTTATATCACGCAATTATGATTCTCGCTGACTTTATATCAGGCAATTCTGACTACTTCTCGCAATTCTGACTTTATATCTCGCTATTCCTGACTATTTCTCGCAATTCTGACTATCGCTGACTTTATATCAGGCAATTCTGAC